>CM073512.1:1215000-1815000 GCA_037074495.1 Acacia confusa | reverse complement strand
AAAAAAATAATAAAAAAAAGTGGGGTTAAAATTGTTTAATTTAGTATTTTTTTTTTTTTACTCTTTTACCATACATCTTCCCTTTATTTAAGTTTTATAACCCCATTCCTCTATTTTTTTAAGAAATTTAACCCAGAAAATTTTTCCCACCCCACCCCACGAAATCCTTTATACTGGACAGGCCCTAAAGAAAGATATCTGATATCCTAAAAATCCCAATCAGTCTAAGAAGTTGGTAAAACCAATACGCCAAAACATACATCAATTTCATGAACCATACCTTAAATTTAGAACCCTGTCGACGTAATAATGATGAATCCTTACCAATTGCCTCTCATTGACCGAAGAAAGCACAATGGGAATCATATTAAGGTTAAACACAGAAGCATGCATGTCAAACAAAACATGAAACCACTGCAAGCACAAAGAAATGCCTCTCTTAAGACAGGAAACTGAAAATTTCTAGCATGTTCTAATCCTTCGCATGCTTCATAGAAATCTCAAAGACTGGCAGCTTACAACAACTTAAGGCTTTTAACATATGGATACTGAAGTTAAACTGAAAAAGCCCAGCTGGGTGCTTCCGAAAACACAGTGACAAAGCATTTGATAAAAATTACGTGAAAATTATCACCTTCAGACTAGCATGTTTATAGATATCAAAGGCTGTAATGGCCTCATGTCTGGGCATCTCAAAAAACTGCAAAGAAATCACAAATAATACTCAGACAGAAATACAACTTACAAGTGTTTTATAAAAACTTGATCCGCAACATAAGAACATGCCAGTTTACCTTATTAATGAGAATGATAATTCCATCTTTAATAGCACAATAAATCTTAAAGCTCTCTTTCAATACCTATATTTAAGGACCAGGTCAATGTGAAATAATACAACATTGTTGATAACTAAATATCCAAACGCCATCTAACAATATTATGATGACATATATACCACCAATAACAAATATAAATATTACTAGAAAAAAAGAAATAAGAAAAGGCATTAACGACACCTCACTGAGCAACAAGGCAATCAATAGTTGCAGTGCCTAATAAATTCTGTAAAAGAGATCACATCCTTTACCACCAAACGCTTAGGTCAGCTGGTAAGGGGCTGTCCTAGCTTAACCACGGGTCTTAAGTTCGAGACGTGGGAATGCAGCGTGCGTGGGTGGTAAAGGCTTCCCCCCGAAAGGGGCCAACCCGGTCTCGGTCCGGATTAGTCTGGGGCCGTTGATGTGCCTGAAAGATGGCCTGCCCTGGGACACCGGATGCACTAGCAAAAAAAAAAAAAAAAAAAAAGAGATCACATCCTTCTAAATTTACAATTTCCATAAACAAATCATTTAACATTTGACCATCAAAACAAATTGTCCATGAAAAGGACACCCTCCCCGATGATAGGTATATTAGATGCAGAGAAACAACACTTATATTATCGCCATTGAAACTTTGGTCCAACACAGATGATATTCCCAACCCTATCCTTCAAGGAAAAGACATCAGTAACGAGAAGAAATTGAGTAAAGGTTTGACTCTCGTTCCTTTCAAAGGTCGGCTTCTAAAGTTAATAATTTACATTTCCGTTGTTAAAATTAACGGAAGAGAAAAAAGTTCAAGGTTTGAGCAATAAAGAATTCAGAGCATAAACTAACAATTGCTATCCATAAATTCCCCAGCCTTGTCCCATACGGATAAATGGCTATATATTTATCAAAACATCCCAAAAAATTATAAACGAACTACTTTGTAAATGATGAATGAACTGTAAACCAAGAGGATCTTTTGAAAAACATGGCTAAAGCCATACCAAAGGCAACACATATTGAATCACAAAAATGCTAGCGGCAGCTCCTTCTGGCTGAAAATTGTAGCACACATGCAATCCGTACTATTGAGAAGATGAAGAACACAAGAGCAATAAACTTCCAAAAGAAAATTGAATTAAATCAATTCTAGCCAAACTGATGATATTTAGAAATACAGTGGTCAAAACAGATACACAAATATAGAGAACTGAAGTTAATAATTAGAGTATTAATATACACAAGTTAGGCAGCAGTACCCGGGAACCAATAAGCCGATAGAGCAGCTGCTGCAGAGCAGGCAGCTGCACCAGGAGCTCCTCACTGTCCAAATTCCTGGTCCTACTGTACCCCTGCTAAAGCTTACCAGAAACATAGCAGCTAACACACTCAAAGCTGTATATTTCTTAATTAAAAAAATGTTCTTTATTAATAGCAATTCTAATAAATCTACACCAATCATTGCAAAGTTCATAAAGATTTCAATCAGCAACATAAGCAAACCAAATAGGAACCATAGACAACTAAAAAAAGAAAAAGAAAAAGAAAAAATGCTGTTTATACGTTAGACCTAATATTGGAGAAATCATTCGGTATATGGAGGGGTGAGTGCATAAACAGCATTTCCATAAACTAGAAATCAACTAATCCATTAGAATAATAATTGGATTTTTATATTTGACTTTGAGGCATGTTTAGCAACACAATGTAAAAGGGAAATGAAAAAGAGACACCAAAATAAGATGCAAATGGCATGTTTGTTATTGTTGGCCAGCAATGATATTGTTGTTGTAGCACGTATAAAGCACCAATATGGTATCTTTCCCTTCTCTGCTGGTAGTTTGTTTTTGGAGAAATCATTAAAAAATTGAGGGAGGAGGAAGGGAAAGATCCCAAATGCTCAATCTCGAGCTGAAAGCAAGAATAATGGCTGCCACCTAAGCTCACTCTCCCCCCGCTAGATCCCTCACGCCTGTCAGTCATGTGAGCTCCTTCTACCACTCTCTCCCTCTCTCTCAATGAACATGCCGGAGGGTCATTCGGCCGACAACAAGAGACGGGCGCTTTTAGTTCGTCCGGTCATTTCAAACAAATCCCAAACTCTGCTTATCATTACCATTAACAACAACATGCTTTCTTTCTTCTTACTAGGATCCAATAACAGATATTGCAATTCATACTATACCGCTCGAGCAGAAAAATTCAGAATCTAAAGTAGAAATTCCAATAACAAAATTACCCTAGGTTTATAGTAATAATTTAAAATGGAAATGAAAAAGAAAAGGGCTCACAGCTAGAATAGGGCTTGAGGGTTTTACCTCATCATCAGGACTTTGAAGCGGCGGGCGGCGGCTTTCTGCAGAGAATCAAGTGCATAAGGGAGAAAATTCCGGTGCCGCGCTCTTTTGGTCAAATAGTCGGCCGTCATGAATAGCATCTCGTGAACATCCACAGTCCCTTGGGGTGCTATTCCCAGTGCGGCCAGCACCGTGATGACGAAGTGGTTCCGCCAGGACGCGATCCTCCCCATCTTCAGCCTCGTCCTATGAGAAAATCAGAAATGTAAACAGAACGAAAATAGAACTGGATCCCTATCTGAGCACTTCAGTCGTATAGTAGGGTTCATATATAAAGAATTAGATATTACAGGTGTTCAGTGATTGTGAACACGTGTAAAGGCACGTGGTAGTGAACACGTGTTAGTTGTTGGTTCTCTAACTAATCTGTCAACAAAACTACAACAATAATTGCTAGCATATTCAACATGGGTGCACTCAAAGAAGACAACTTGAATAGACCTGTGTTGTAGTACTGCCTGGTGTCTTACCCGGATGTGAACCAGGAGGTGCTAAGGTGGTGTAGCGGAGATGTGGTGGAAAGTGAAATCAAAGAAGCCATATTCATATTCAGCATGGGTGTACTCAAACCCCCAAGCCCCGATGGATTCAGTGTCCTCTTCTACCAAAATCAGTGGAATACAGTATGTACATTTGTAGTGACTTATGTAAAATTCTTATTCTCTAACCCATAGGTCATTGGTGAGATAAATAGAACACTGATTGTCCTCATCTCGAAAAAGGAGCATCTAGAAACCTTAGGTGAGTTGAGGCCAATTAGCTTGTGCAATGTCATATATAAAGCAGTTACAAAGATAATTGTAACCCGCCAGAAGAGCATCCTCCCCCAGGTGATATCTCTAAATCAGTGCAGCTTTGTTCTGGGTAGACAGAGTAGCGACAACATAATTGTGGCTCAAGAAGTAATTCATTCTATGCGTAACATGAAAAAGAAGAACGGGTTCATGGCCATAAAAATTGACCTGGAGAAAGTGTATGACCGAGTTAACTGGCAATTTTTATCATCTTGTCTATAGGAACTCCATATCCCTAATGATCTAAGAGAGGTTATTTGATAAGTGTGCGTCCACATCCAGTATGCAATTATTATGGAATGGCGATGAAGCGGAGGAATTTTAGCCGTCCAGGGGTGTCCGTCAAGGGGATCCACTATCTCCCTATTTATTTGTTATATGCATGGAGAAGCTGGCTCATTTAATCCAAGCTGCCATCCATGAAGAAAACTGGGAACCAATATGGATTTCTAGAAATGGCCCCCAAATTTCCCATCTGTTCTTTGCAGATGATATTCTCTTGTTTGCTGAAGCTGCCATGGAACAAGTCAAGACCATAAATCATTGTCTTAAGACTTTTTGTGATAGCTCTGGATTAAAAGTGAACCATCAAAAAATGCGAATGTTCTTCTCTAATAATGTGAATCACATCCGAAGAAGTGAATTATGTGCTCAATTGGGATTCTCTATTACGAGTGATTTGGGCAAATACCTTAGTGTCCCACTCCATCATAAAAGGGTGACGAAGGAATCATATCAATATATGGTGGACAAGGTTAAGACTAGATTATCCAAGTGGAAAGTGAAGTCCCTATCAACAGCGAGGCGATCTACTCTTATCTCCTCGGTATCTTAGGCAATCCCTAGCTACGTTATGCAAACGTCTACTCTTCCTTTGAACACTTGTAAGGCCCTTGATCAATGTAACCAAAAATTCTTATGGGGAAGTTCGGATGATCAACATAAAATCAACCTAGTGGCATGGGACCCGGTCTGCAAGCCTAAACTGAAAGGAGGATTGGGTATAAGGCATGCCAAAGATCAAAATAGAGCATTTTTAATGAAAATTGGATGGGGTCTAGTGGAAAAAAGAGACGCCTTGTGGGTGAAAGTCCTCCGAAGTAAATACAACTGTGGCAATGACAAACTCCCGAGGATTGAAATGAGCAAGCAAGGATTCAACCTGTGGAGTGGAATCAGGCGAACATGGGATCCTGTGAAAGATGGAATTGAAGAGATGCCAACCGAGCAAGTGAGAATGAGATGGACTAAGAGTAGGGCATTTTCCGTCAAGTCAGCATATGACGCCCTAAGAAATGATGATACTCTTCCTGATCCTTTATGGGGGGAAATTTGGAAAGTCAAAGTGCAAGAGAGGTGAAAAATTTTCTCTTGGCTTGTCCTTCATAACAGGTTGCTAACGAATGCTTCTCGATCTAAGAGAGGATTAAGTAGTGATAGTAGGTGTCCTGTCTGTCAAGCAGAAGTTGAGAATCTCCAACATGGATTCAGGGAGTGTCTGGAAGCTGCTAAACTCTAAAGAATTATTGTCCCTACACAGATATGGTAGAAATTTTGCAACCTAACATTTGATCACTGGTTTCGGTGGAATGTCACACTTAGGGATAGGAGAAAGAATCTGGATGAATGGAGACAACTATTTATCCAAACTTGTTGGTGGATATGGAGGAGATGGAATGTTTTTTGTTTTTGAAGGGAAGCAAGTTATGAATCATCAACTACGCACTCATGTTAAGGCTACCCAAAGCTGTCTGCAGGAAGCTCATTATAAACTCTTCACCGGCATCGGAGGGAAATGGAAAGTACCTGAGCAAGAAGTGAACTGGAAGCACCCACCAGCAGGCTAGGGTGAAAATCAACGTGGATGGGGCCTTCTCGCAGATGGGTATAGGTGTCGCTAGTGGTGGGGTTCTTAGAGACACAAATGGCAATTTCCTGAAGGGGTTCATGTTCAAAGGAATGGAAGGGGACTATGTATCGGCTGAACTATGGGGTTGTCTGCATGGTTTGAAGTTAGTGTGGGACTTGGGTTATTGTCAAGTCATTCTGGAATCGGATTCTACTGATGCTATTGATATGATACAGAGTGAGCCAAATGATCTCCATGCGGATAGGGGGCTGATTGCAAAAATTCATAACCTGATGCAAAGAAATTGGAAAGTTGAGGTTGGTCTTATTAGTAGATGGATTAACAATGTTGCTGACTGCTTGGTGAAAGCAGGGCTCTCAGCTATGCTAGGAGTCCACGTCATTCCAAACGCCGACATGAAACTGCAAATTCTGTTGGCTAAGGATAAGGTCTTGTTGTTTTGTATTTGGGATTGCCTCTGTTTATCCAAAAAAAAAAAAGTGCTAGCATATTCCAATACGCTATGGGTAGAGTAGGGAAATCGGGCCTAGCCTGTCGGGTCGGCCCGTTTAAGCCTTGGCCCTTCAAGGGTTGGGCTTAAAAATTTGAAGAGATAAACGAAATTGGGCGTAGAGGGCTGGCCCTGCATAGCCTCAAGCCCAAGAGGGCTAGCCCAGTAGAGCCTCAGGCCTTAGAGGGCTGGCCCTGGAGGGCCACGAGCCAACCCGTTAGGCCCTGCATAATTTTTTTAATTGAAGTTGACATTGGCCTTGGACGTCTCAAATACATGATATTTTTACTTATGAAGCAGAGTCTACTGCGGTTAGTGAAACACAATCAAATATCTTTGACATTGATGATAGTGATGAAGAAGATGTGTAGTCATCTGCGGTTAGTGGTACGCTTCTTATATTGTATGTGTTTTATTTGTGGTCGTTAGTGGACTGTGGACAGTAGTTTGCTTTTGATTACGAATTGATGAATGTGTTCATTTGTTAATAATTTATGTTACATGAATATTAATGTTGATAATATTTATTCGATAAATTAGAATTTTAATTGTTGTATTTTGCTAATTATATTTCTTTAAGAAAAACAGACGAAAAATAGTTAAAATTTGGAATAGTAATTTCAGGGCCCTGAAGGGCTGGCCCTAGCCCTGGTGCTCTCGAGTTGGGCTTCGAAAAACATGTACTTTTCTTCTTCCGGGCCCTGGAGGGCCGGCCCTAATTCCCAGCTCTAGCTATGGGCATGTTTGGATTGGGGAGAGAAAATTTTTATGGTATTAAGCCCTTTGTTGAAACCCCACGCCCCCTCATTAACTATGGGTGTGTTTGGCTTGGGAGAAAAGAGAAAATTTTTACCTTATTTTGACAAAATGACCCAAGAAAATTTTTCAATATTCCATAACTATATAAAAGACAATTTTTTTTCCTGATTAATGATAATTTGGTAAAAGTCCTCATTCGCTTCACATTTCAATCAAGATAAAATTTCTCTCAAATACTCACCTCTCACCTTATATATCATAAATCATGATTGAAAAAGTACTTTTAAATATTACAATCGTTATTTTTTAGTGTAATAATTATGAATTATGATAACTCTTCCGTGTAATGAGATAAATATTTTTATCCATTATGTTTTTTTTTAAAACAAACTTTTAAATGCAGAATTATGATAATCCAAGAGATTTGTTTAAGATATAAAAGGGAAAACACAAATGATATAAAGTAAGAGCTAACAAATTAAATGATGCGGCTTAAAAACAAAACAGAATTTAACTATGTTACCAGGAGTATTAGAAAAGAAATTGATGATGAAAAATATTTTGAACTCTTGAATATACTAAAAGATCAGTGGTGCTTTATTGAAAAGTTTGGATAAATTTGTGGACTAACATACACTCTCATATACTAATTTAATGAATAACTATTTATTCTAAATATAACATATACAATTCAATGTGGGTCCCAATACTTAAAAAATAGAATTAAGGTACAAAAATACCCGTGAGCTTTTTTTCTAGGAGCGCCTAGCACCACATGCTATTTTTTGGAACAAAAATATATACGTGATTACCATTTTAGAGCAAAAGTCACCTCCCACCCTTAAGTCATTGTTCATTGTCATTATGTTAATGTTCACTTTATCTTTTTCTCTTTCATCACGGTGAATAGTGACTTAACGATGGGATGTGACTTTTGCTCCAAAATAGTAACCATGTGTGTATTTTTGCTCCAAAAAAAAGCACGTGGTACTGGACACTCTTAGGGAAAAAGCTCATGTGCATTTTTGCACATTAACCTTAAAAAATAATTTCTCTAGGCCTACTGCCACAATACATCAAAATAGTTTCAGTGTGACAAAAAAAGGACTGTATATAATTTTCCTCTCATATTTTTTATTCTGCAGTATATCTAATATTGATTATTCTCTTGCTAGTTGCTTCCAATATATGTTGATTTTGTTGGCTTCGTTGCACAGTCTACACAAACAAATATGTGTTATATATGAAAGCAAAAATGTAATATGAGATGCAATGTAATATTTGTTATATATGAAAGCAAAAATGTAATATGTGTTATACATTATGCTTGGCCAACAATGATATTATTGTTGTTGTTGTATTTCATATCTGTCACGCCCCAAAAATCTTGGGATGATTGTCATAGAATATGAGTAGACTCACATTCCCTAAGCCTTACACTTAAAAATTAGACTTCCCAAAAATTCAATAAGGATCTAAATTTTCATTGCTGCATTGAGCTCCATGTAGCATATACATACACATGTGTTTCAAATTATAAGGAAAGATAGGGATCCTGCCTATAGACGACATGGAGCAACTATACAAGATTTACCAACATATACAAAAGAGTTTAAGATGTCACATTGAAGCAGGCTTAATTCAAATGACGCACTAGCTTCAACCTAGCCATGTAAACCTTTAGTGATTAGCAAGAGGGACATGATAATGCCAAAAATATTTTTCAATAAATAATGTCCCAATAATGAAAATAACTAAAATATTGAACAAAATAAATTGATAGGACGAAAGTATTTAATAAAGAGATAACAAATAATTTCAACTTCCAAATACGAGATTATAACCATAAGTTGATCTATACAAAAGATTATTACTAAACATACTAAAGTGGTGTAGAAGATCTGAAACAAACAAAAACCAAATCGGTAATAAAACAATTTGCTTTCAAAACTAGCTTAAAAACAATAAATCTCATATTCCTTCCTTTCGCGGGACCTCAACAGAATAAATAACAAGCGTAGATACACAGTCCACATGGGTAAATAACTAAGCACGACTAGAAGCCACGAAAACAAACGTGGACACATAGTCCACGAGGATAAGTAACCAAACACGGCTCGAAGCTACGAAACAAGCGCAACATAAGGCTATGAGACAAACGCAGGCACACAACCCACGAATAACAAACATGAGAATAAATCTCACAAATATCAAGCGATCTCGACTTTAACCATGGTGCACCAAGGACTAACAATACTGCTGTTAATAACCGGTGTTCTGTATTCAATCCTCTTAAAACACTTCGAGCATGCATGGGATCAATTTACCATTTGTGAATATAAAAGATCTAATCTTGAAAACTCACAAGAAATAGTTCATATAAATGATCTCAACATCATGAAGGTTTGTGAATAACATCTCAAAACTATACCTTTCCAAGTTCCATACATAAACATTCTTTATTCTTCAACATAATTTGTCATATTTTACATTTGGAAAATCTTTTCACCGTATTCACGCATAAAACACATTGATCAAGTAATTCACTAACTAGGTTGTAGATTCAAATATTATAATTAAGATACAAGGAATATTAACAAATACAACTTCTTTTCAAAAACAAACTAAAATAACTTAAATACTTCAAATGACCCAATAAATTAAGGTTACAAGAAGAATCACATTAAAATACATGTGAATCTATTACAAACCATATATTGAGATGAAGGAAAAAGTTATTCATAAATTAATTGGGACGTTATCCACTCACCTACTGCGCTCCCAAATATATGACTTACTTCTACCTATCATCTTCCAACTTACATTCACTACTTAATCCCCTGATGTCCAAAACAAAATCATTATTATTCTAGTTATAAACTTATAATTTTATATGTCAAACTTATACTCCATCCGGTCCTAATTATAAGACATATTTAACCGATTTTGGGGAGATTAAGGAGAGGAGTTAAATTAGTTAATTTCACTCATTTTCCTAAAATGCTCTTATATAAATTTTCAATGATATTAACATACCTCCCCAATCTAGAATCTTTCTTTCCATGCTTTCTAATTCAAATGATGGTCTTACTATAAATATATATGTGTGTGTGTACATATGTATGTATGTATGTGTATGCACACACATATATCTACAACCCCCCCCAAAAAAAAACACACATACACCCCCTCCCCCACACCACAGATACACACACATATCTATACACAAATACAAACCCCCACATCCCCCAACACACACACATGTATACACACACATACACACATATATTTATATAATGCGTGTGTATGTCTATGTGTGTGTACATATATAAATATATATGTGTGTCTATGCATATATGTGTTTATATATATATATATATATATATATTGATAAATTAACGTTAACTCATTGATAAACAAATTAAAATCCAACAATTTAAGAGTTTTATTGACGGGAAAATTTTATGCACCTAAATGCATATACTTACCAAAATCTAAATACACTTGAGAGAATAAAATAGGGATGTTTTAGGAAGAAATTGAAAAAAATTTAAATTGTCTTATAATTAGGACCAAAACCAACTCCCAAATGTTGTCCTATAATTAGGACCGGAGGGAGTATTATTTAACTAATTTATTAAGATCCTTCAACACCTTAGCAAGCACAATCAGTCACCAGATAGACATCCCAAAAGTTGACATAAGAATAAGCAAATTTAACCATTGGAGTTTCCCAAAGGCATTTTTTTTCAAACATTATTGTATAAAATTCCAAACTTTCCAAATTCAATTTTCACCAACATTCTAGTTAGAAAAATAATTGATTCTTGTCTAATAATCTATTCAATGTTAGCACCAACTAATTTCATTCTCAATTTCATAAATTTTCCTTCTCAGGCATTTAATCAAATACTTATATGCATTCCACAAAATCAACTTATAAACTTGTACCATTCTAGCCTCTTACATTCTTCAGTTTTAATTATAAAGAGTAAATAGGCCTCCCTCAGTCTTAATTATAAGACAAAGTTTATAGTATTTCAACATTAAAACTCTTATACTGATCTGGCAAGCTAAAGCACAAGAAAGAAAAAATATGCACGTTTTCTATTCGTCCTATGTTTTTTACATATCTCTCCAGGTCTAATCAGACAGCATCATTCATAGATGCCACAAACTTGAGGTTTAACTTGTTATCAGAAAATAATATTACTACCTAATGAAATTACCTTCTCTTGTCTTTCGGCTAGCTTGGGTATATACTCAGCTTCAATGTCATACTTCAGAACCCAGAAACATTCAAGTATTCCTTCCAAAAATAATGCATAAGTACAAACCAACCATCCCAAGCTGCAAGTAATTCAAATCATAATACATATACATAACGTTAGATTCGAGTTTGATGCATCAGAGTTCTAAGCTACAGTTGATTACGCATAAAATCCTAAATATTCATGGAAGAAAAAGTAAAAATGAAAAAATGAAAATGAAAGAAAGAATAGAAGCAAACCCAGCGGTGGAGAGAGAAGAGAAGTCGACGCCGTAGGATTAAGGAGAAACCACCGGACCTTGCTCCTCATTCTTCCTTACCGTGCTTCACTCCGCTACATCGCTCCCATCTTCCTACAATCTCTTTTTTTTTTTTTTTTTTGATAATATTAAATATTAATATCCCTAATTGATCCCACTTCGTACAAAATAAGATTTAATCAATTAAGAATATTGATATCCCTAATTCATAAAGATTGGTGTAACCTGAAGTCTTTTTTAAAAGTATATTTTGGATGTAGGCCTTAAAAAAAATAGGCCTCATAGTATAGGTCTTATAGTTATAAATAGACTTTATACACTTTGAAACTATCAAAATTTATATAAATATAATTTGAAATTAGAATATAAAAATAAAAAATAAAAAATATTATGTTATTTATATAATATAAATATAATTGTATTTATTTAATATGTAAATAGGTCAAGCCTTAACAAAATAGGCTTGACCTATTTACATATTTAGGCTTTGATCAGACCTTTTTAATAAACAGGCTAGGCTCAATTAGACCCCAAATAGGCCAGTGTAGACCGCCTGATAAAAGCTTGACCTATTCTCACCTATAGGGGAGGGTGTGGGAGGGGAATATCCCTATGAAAGACATTGATCAAATTGTCATTAATGAGAAGAATATTTTTTTTTGTTAAGAGCATATTTTGGAAATATTGAAAAATTTCCATAAGCTATTTTGTAAAAATAAGAAAATAAATTTCTCTCTAATCTTTCCCTCCCAATCCGTCCCCTCAAATCAAACAGTGTAAAAGTCATGTTTGCACCTCTCTAAAAGTCTTCATTCATGTAAATCAAGACAAAATTTTTCTTACATATTTATCTTATATACCATAAATTAGGATTGAATAACTACTTTTAAAATAATATACTTTGTCACTAATTACTATTCCAAACAAATAGTCGAAGATAGTATAGGGCAAGGCTATGGTTAAGCATTTTAACTCCAACATGGTGCCAGTTTTAACAAATGTTAAACTTAAATCATTTTCCCTGACAAATTTATATCCAAATCTTCCCTAACTTAATTTTTAAAGCCTAAATATATAATTCAAAGATTATATCACATAAATCCGACACTTCCTTTGTCCAACTAAAATAAAACATACCAATAACTGTGGTCTTCTATACTTTAGTTTCGAGTTTGAAAAATGGTCTAGTGGATTCAAATTTGATTAATGGTACTAAAATGAAACATGTTTGTATGCTCATTTCTTTTATAACTTTATACCTCAATAAATAAATTAAATATCCCAAAAAATCCCAACAAATGAGCTGATGCACATCGTGTATGAATATGAAAGCCCATGGAGTACCTTGAAAGCTGAGATATCCATGGTTACAATCAGAACCCACTGTTCTATACACTATCAATTATTACATTCTCAATATTGAATGATTTTTTTATTTTTTACAGGGAAACCAGGCACATCCATTCCAAAAATCATCAATCCAGCAACAAAGAATTAAAACCCAAGTGACATTTTACTCACACTGCTGAATTAACCAAAACCAACTTAATTGATTAAATATTTTACAACTCCGGTAAAAAGAGAGCAGCCTTACATTATTATAACAAGCCTGTGCTTCCAAATGGATTGTTATTTTGTGGATGTGAAACAGGATTCACGGGAAACGCCCTATATCCCGCATCACCGAAGGGATTGGCTGGGTTCATCAACATATGTTGCTGCTGAGGCTGATAAGGTGGGTAAGGACCAAATGGATTCACTTGCGGTTGAGCCATGGCTGCCATTTGGACGGCCGGCGGTGGAGGGATGTTGCTTGATGGCGCGAATGGATCATGCCCTTCAAATGGATTCGGGGCAGGCGTTCCGTACATTGCCTGCTGATTTGCAGATCTATAAGCGGCTTCGTCATATAAGCTGTTCAAAGTGAGAGTGTCCAATCCACCCGCCTAACATTCATGGACACACAAAAATAGTAAGACTTTTGAAACAAGGGATTGTGTTATGATTGCCAAAAGTCCAACCAATTCTCTCATATTTCTCAGTTAAATAGCATAATCTATCGATATGATGGCCATTATGGATCTAAATAAGTTTAGGGCATATAAATACAACAACAAAACCTTAATTCGGGTCGGCCATATAGATCAAATGACCCTATTAAATTCTGTAAAAAGCATTAAGCTCGTACGGCAAGAAGACCATGCCTTAATGCATAATACATTGTCACTGACACATTTACGCAACTGATTCTTTAAAATAAATTACCGAAGCATCAAATTTCTTCATGACATACCAATTTCCCTCAACTTTAAAATCATTTAAAGGGTCAGTTTCCTATGTATGAAAATATGAAAACTAATAAACCAGGGATCAGTTCATGCAACTTAAGAAGTCGGTAAAACCAGCACACCGAAACACAACAATTTCATGAAATGGTAGAAGAATAAGAATAATATGGCATAAAATTGTTTACTTGTGATATTGAGAATCATAACATAAATCAATTTCATGAAACGTAGAGACATATGTAAACCAAGTAGCCATACTTTAAATTTAGAACCATGGTGATATAATAATGTCCCACAAAGGACAAATGGAAGACTTACCAATTGCCTCTCATTGACTGAAGAAATATTGTTACTTGGAGTGGCGACGAGGGCAAGCTCCCACCCAGTTGGATCAAAATCTTTTGTTTGAGAAGCACTTGAGTCAAAAGTTGATGCTGTTCCTATAAGCACAAAACACATCCATTACCTACTGAGCAAGCAATAAACTAGAAAGCAGAATTTTACGGAGAAACAAAAAGGCCAAAATATTACCAGTTTCAGTGGGAACTATAGCTAGGGCTAGTGCATTTCTTTCCTCTATTGATGAAGCATCAGGTGCTGGGTCATTCAAACCCTGAAACCAGGGCAGGAATGAGGCAAACTAGACAAATACATAACCAGATGTAACCAGACTCTGAACAAAAGGCTTACCAGCAAATCTCCAGTTTCAAAATTGTTTTTAGGAGGAGGAGCAGCAGGAGCAGGAGAAGGCCCAGAAACCGAGACAACAGTATCAACAACCGGCACTGATGGCTCCTGTTCTTCAACAGGTAATTCGTTGTCTTCTGCAGCTGAAGCTTCTTCTGGTCTGTATGTCAACTGAAGCTGTTATAAAGAACAATATATCAGTTGTACCAAAAAAAAATAGAAGATAAATAATATTTAAAATTTTCACGAAAACTATGCAATAATGGAAACAAACTATAAGTCTATGATAATTACACTCTCCATAAACTTAATCAAATATGTACTAACCAATGGTTCACTTGGAACTGTAACCACTCGTGGTGCCTCACTAATATACTCTTCCATGGTTGCAAGAAAGGATCGTGGAGGCTGCAAAAGGTCAGCATTGCAAGCACAATGGGAATCATATTAGAGAAAGCATGTTAAATCAAAACATGAAACCGCTGCAAACACAAAGAAATACCTCTCTCAAGACAGGAAACTGAAAATTTCTAGCAAGTTCTAATCCTTTGCAGACTTCATAGAAATCCGAGAGACTGACAGCCTACAACAACTTAGGGCTTTTAAAATAAAGATGTTGAAGTTAAACTGCAAAAGCCTTGCTGGCTGTTTCAGAAAACACAGTTGCAAAGCATTTGATAGAAATTACGTGCAAATTATCACCTGCTGACCAGCACGTTTATAGACATCAAAGGCTGTAATGGCCTCATGTCTGGGCATCTCAAAAAACTGCAAAGAAATCACAAAATTATTACTTAGAAATACAACTCAAGTGTTTTGTAAAAACTTGATCCTCAACACATGAACATGCCAGTTTACCTTATCAATAAGATTGATAATTCCATCATTGATAGCACAATAAATCTTAAAGCTCTCTTTCAATACCTGTATTTAAGGGCCAGGTCAGTGTAAAATAATACAACATTGTTAAGAACTTTATATCCAAATGCCATGTAACAAAATTATGAATTACATACCCCCAATAACAAATATAAATATTACAAGAAAAAAAGAAATAAGAAAAGACATTTATGACACCTTATTGGCAAAGAAGGCAATTGGTAGTTGCAATTCCTAACAAATTCTGTAAAGAGATCACATCTATCTAAGTTTTCAATTCCAGCTACAAATCATTTAAACATTTAACCATTAAAAAAAAATTGTCCATGGAAAGGATACCATTCCAAATGACAGGTATATTAGATGTTGATAAAAAAAAACCTATTATCGCCATTGAAACGTTGATTCAACACAGACAGAGGATATTCCCATCCCTATCCTTCATGGAAAAGACATCAGTAACTAAAAGTAATTGAGTAAATGTTTTACCCTTGTTCCTTTCTAAGGTTGGCTTCTAAGATTAATAATTTGCATTTCCATTGTTGAAATCATAAAAAGAGAAAAAAAATTCAAGGTTTATGAAATAAAGAATTCAGGGGATAAACTAACAATCCTCATCCATAAATTCCCCAGTCTCATGCGATACAGTCAAATGGCTAACGCCAAAATATATTCATGTAAACCAAAAAAGTTCTAAACAAACTACTTTGTCAATTCTGAACCAACTATAAACGAAGAGGATCTTTAGATAAACAGAGCTAAAGGCATACCAGAGCCAACGCATATTGTATCACAAAATTGCTAACAGCAGCTCCTTCTGGCTGAAAAGTTGTAGCACAAACATTCAGTCAGTACTATTGAGAACATGATCAACAAATTTCCAATAGAAAATTGAATTAAATCAATTCTAACCAAACTGATATGTAGAAATACAGTGGTCAAAACAGAAACAAGGATAGAAAAATGAAGTTAATAATTAGACAGATTATTAATATCGACACGTCCAGCAGCATTACCTGGCAACCAACAAGCCGATAGAGCAGCTGCTGCAGAGCAGGCAACTGCACCAGTAGCTCCTCACTGTCCAAATCTCTGGTCCTGCTGTACCCCTGCTAGAGCTTACCAGGAAAAAAAACAGTTGAGTCACACAAACCTATATATTGTTTAGCTTTAAAAATGTGCTTCATTAATAGCAAATCTAATAAATCTACACCAATCACTGCAAAGTTCATAAAAATGTCAAACAGCAACATCAACAAATCAAATAGAAATCATACACAATTAAAAAAAAAAAGAAAAAGAAAAAATGTGGTTATATGTTACACCCAATCTTTTCTTGGAGAAATTATTCAGTATACCTAGTGAGGTGGGTGCATAAACCACATTTCCATAAATAAAAATCAACTTATCAATCAGAATAACAATCGGATTTTTAGTAACACGATGCAAAGGAAGTGGGCATAGATCATTAAAAAGAAACGCCAATATGTGATGCAATTGGTATCTTTGTTATTGTTGGCCAACAATGATATTATTGTTGTACTTCATATCACCTCTCTTTTACTCTTTCCATCAAGCAACCAAGTATACAGAGATTTTCATCATTCTGAACAAGGTTTCAATATTGCTTAAGAAATTGACAGAACTTTATGTCCGGCTAGTAGGAAACAATGCATTCTAAGTATAAAGAGTAAATAGTATCTGAAATTAAAACTGTGGGTGTTTCATTCCCACAATTTTGTCTCACTGATTAATAAGAGGAGGATGGAATAAGTGCCCCATTTTTTACCCAAAAAAAAACTCTGATACAGGTCTGACAAGCTGAAAAACAAGCAAGAATAATGCGCCAGGGAGAATACAATTATTGCTACGAAGTATATGGGAAAAAAAAATATTCACGTCTTCTATCAGTCTTCTTGTTTTCATATATCTCTTCATTTCTGATCAGGCAATATAATAGATGCCACAAACTTGAGGTACTTGTTATCAGAAAAGAATATGACTACTTCATGAAATTACCTTCTCTTGTCCTTCGGCTGGCTTGGGCAGACGCTCAGCTTCAATATCATACTTTAGAACCCGGAAACATTCAAGTCTTTCTTCCAAAAATAATGCATAAGTACGAACCCAAGCAGAGCAATCCCAAGCTGCAAGTAATTCAAATCATACGTTAAATCAAATAACAAACTCAATAAAAATATATTGGATCAATATCATCAGTCTATGTATAACAGTAAAAACAATTAAATAAGTGATAAATAATAACTGATTATAAGGTCATAAAATTAACCTATTGGGCTAGAATCATCCTTGAAATTAGAAAGTTGGAGAATTCGTCCTCTTAAAGAGAAATTCAGAAGTTCTTCCCTAAAAGTAGGATCACCATCCCTCAATAACCTATGGATGACAGTCAAAGTTTTCAATGCCACCTGTGAACAAGAAAAGTGAAAGTCAAAGCAAATCCAACCATCAAAACATTATTGGCATTTGGCAAGATTAAAAAATATATATATATGAGCAATCAATTAATTCTCCAATATGGATTTTTTTATTTCCACAACTCCAACAAGGGAGAGACAGAGAGTAGGAAGAGAATAATGAGGAAATTATTGTTATGTGTAAATTAGGGAATAAAGATAAATAAATGAACATTCAAATTTTTAATCAATTTTATTTTGAAATTAATTATCCTTTTCTTAGTCTTTTCTTTATTTTGAATTGTTATTATTAACAGCAATATCTCGTATTCTATATATTGTCCTAATTGATTAGAATCTGGAGAGCCTTTTGATTGGTTAGTAATAAAGTTGTCTTGGCTACTTAGCCATCTCTTAACATTCCCGTTTATCTCTGCGTCCCCCCTTTCTTCTACATCTCCCTCATTCTCCACTCAGCCCCCTCCAGCTTTTCCAGTTAGTTCTCTTCGCTAATTCATCACTGCTGATAAATGATCATTATCTATGAGATAAGAGACAGCAAGGCCTCATTTATAGTCAAAAATTCCAAATTTCTTTCAGCATATAAAGAAACAGCATTCATCCCTATCATCATCTGAGAACAGTTTCTCTTGTAGATCTAGGATGTCCATATTCGACTTAGAAGGTCTACATGTTAATATTTTTCTTAAAAAAGGGCGCAAAATATAAAGTCCTCTAACTGGGAACGTTAAGAAATGTTACAGAAATTAAAAAATGTATATCATATCAACACAATCCAAATCTGTTGCAAAACAGTATCACTGTGCTGCTGTTTTGCTGTATCATAATATTCTGCAGCAGCTAAGAATTTCTATCTGCATCCTCACCCAAAAATGCTATGCTGGTAAATAGCCATCCATGCATCAGTTGATCAAGGAGGACCATAATAGCTACTAACCAATACTCCTCAGGTAAAATATCTTTCTTCCCGGAAGAAATTGATAAATGCTAAGTGTACTCGGTCAATCTTAAAAGAGGCATGCCTTAATGGACCCCAAGGGAATGGAAACCCATAATGTGTTCTTTTTCTATATTTCTATCTCTGTTAGAGAGGAAGTTCTTCTCTTGACCTCCTCAGAAAAAAGTAAAGGGGAAGAAAGAAAATGTGGCTTGAGTCTAAATTGTATTAGCTATCTTATTTTATCCTATTCAGCTTCCTTAAAATAACTGTCATGAGGTCCCTTTATGGTGCTCAGCCAATGACTGCTTGAAGAGGGGTAACTACTGAATTTTGAATTGGAGAGCCTCGTCAAACTATTTTCCTTATATTGAAACACGGAATGCTGAGGGCCAAACAAATAGGCAACTCTTCACTTGTAAGTCAAAAGTCATTAGATTCACATTCATTTAATAACTCTACACTCACACGCATAACCAGCAATACGGATGGACTGATTCTAAGATAGATAGGAAGAAAAAAGCCAATATACACACAGAATCATACTCACAGCTTATTTACAAGACAGAGTTTCTATCACTTGCATCAACCTAAATGCAAATGGTAAATTTTGATTATAAATTCAAAAATATCTAAACGCCGGTGCTCCTTTGCATCACATTCTCTTCTTTAACAAGATAGAGTTTCAAAGGATTAGGACCAGTGGGGTAAAGAAAAATTCTTGTCCAGAACATGTATAATGGCAGATAATTAAATATTCAAACTAAATCGTAGTTCTATGATATAGCCTTGTAAAGAATAACAATAGTAGATCCAGCAACACATGTCGATACCGTCCAATTTCGTGTCTTGGCCAATCGGCGAGAAAGTGCAACAATGCAGTATGCAACGTCAGCTCGGGGTCGAATAGCAGTTGTGGCGAACAGAATTTCTACAAAAAAGAAAAAACAACACAAATTTCTCATTCTTCATCAGTACAGCAAAGTCCCAGAAGTTCAAGTTGGATCTACCAATATAAATCACTCACTTCTAAGATGTCTTTCTTTTGGGGGACACTCGACGTGGTTCGTAGCTTTGACTATCGCCACATCCAATTCCTAACAATAGGAACCAATCAAACCATGGGCAAAAACAAAGAAAGATTGAAGATATGAAATCTAATCAACGAAAAATTTCTTGGGACACAATCAATATTTGCAATACGAAAAAGACCAAATTTAGTACCGCGTAATCACTGTTGACATGGGCAAGACCGACTTTGGTGGAGTCTTTCAGGGCACCATACGCTTTTCTCCAAGTCTGAAGCGTACCCATTTCCACACTTCCAGTGCTTGATCTCTCTCTCGCACACAGTACAAGTGGTATTCACCCGTTGATTTAGGCTCCCTCTCCCTCGCGCCGTCGCTCTCTCTCTCTCTCTCTCTCTCTCTCAGTGGGAGAAAAGGGATCAACAATTAAGAGGATTCCAATTTGTCGGCTTCGTTAGATTTCCCGGGAAGATAGAGAACAGGATGAACTGATCGATCGAACGAATAACCTCCAAAGAGGAATTGGGTATTGAAGAGATGGTAGCGTATGCTGTTTCGCTGGCGTGAATTTCTTTTTCTCGGAAGCAACAGTTCGAAGTTCCAACCTTCTTGTTGTCTTTTGGCGGTACCAACCTTCTGCGTCGTCATTTTTATTTTTAAATTATATTTTGATACGTTTTTAGTTACAAATATTATTGTTTTTCTTACATTTAAAAAATCAGCTATGTAATTTTACAATAATGATAATTATATATTTTAACTAAAGTATTCTTAAATAATTTTTGTTAACAAAAATAAAAAATTGTAGTAGTTACTTGATCTTTTAATTTAATTTAAGATTTTAAAAAAGCTTTTTAAAAGTGGAAGTTATTTTCTTAAAAAAATTAACATTCAAGTCATAAACATGAATAAAAATATTATGACATGTGTTCCGTTTATAATGTTCATTTATTTTTATAATAACGGTCAACATTTCCCTCTCTAGTGTATAGAATTTGAGGATTGAATATAAGTTTAGTAAATACTCCTCTTATCCTTATCATAAGACATCAACTAATAAATCACATAAACCAATAAAAACAGTTAAAATCAATAAAGTTTTTATATAATTTAAGTAATTTTCAATATTACCCCTACTATTTATACTAAACTCTAATATTATATTATTATCACTCTCACCTACTACCCCTATTAATTATGAGCAAATATAAAAAAAAAATCAATACTCTTTGGAAACAAGCAAGTGCCTTATAAAAAGGACCAAATATATTTGGTAGATAGCGCCTTATAATAAAGAACAGAGGGAGTAATTGATATATTTTACTTGATCAGACCTACATTGTGCATTAAAAAAGGAATGATCTGGCCAACAGTTGGCACCTCCCTTCTTTATGAGATTCTCTCTCTCTTTTGAGGAAAAGGTTGGGTCAGATTGTCAACAACAAAAAAAGTTCATCTCATATAAATTTGGATGCGATATAAGTATATGTAATGTTTCTGTTTTTTATGCAGAAAATTTGTTCATGTTATACTCGAATAAAAGTAAATGAGTCCCATTATAAACCGAAGAGAAAGAAAATATTAATAGGTGTTGGATATATGCTCTTAGTCATTTAAGCCCTATTGGGCTTTAGTGAGACCAAAGCCCATGACGCTTAGGGTTAGGTTAAGTCTTGTACTTAACTTTATATATTCTAACTTACTCCTGTTGTGCCTCATAAGGATAGCTCATCAGAAATAGACCTAAGAGGCAGACGTTCATCATCTGAACGGTTGCCCACACATCCACCCCATCCTACTCGAGACATAGTCTGGAAGATCGATCATAGAGCGCACGAGGACTGTTCGTGCAGAGCCTTTTAGACCGTTGCATCCTTCCAAGTAATCAAAACGATGAAGGTTCTTATTTTCCTACATCAAATCAGTTAAATACGCTTCCGTGTTTTCTGATGAGATTCCTACAATTGGCATCAGAGCCAGGTTGATGAGGAAAAGAACCCAGCTGATGAGATTCCTACAATTGGCATCAGAGCCAGGTTGATAAGGAAAAGAACCCAGTTTTGATGTTCTTTTATTTATCATGTGATTCTTTTAGAAAATTGTTTTCTTGAAAATATGGCATCCTTTTCTATAATTGTTATTTATTTTATGAAGATTATTCGTTTATAATTCAGATTTAATTTTAGTTTTAATTTTAATCGCTTTAATCCATGGTTAGATTCTCCCTGTATTTCTTGATTTGTAACAAGGAGGCTAATCCCATATGATTAGGTTCCTCCTTGCTATTTTTACTTTATTTTCAAAATTTCTATGTAATTTTTGGATTTGTGAAAAAGTTGTAAATCAAGAAATTGCAAGAAGATTAGCTTTCAACGTTTCCGGGCTACTTTTCGTGGACATTTGGACCTCGGAATTGGACGAACCATATATCGTTGGAAAGAGAACGGAAAGATGAGCAAAAATATAAAAACCCCGTCATCAGAAGCCAATCCACGCACCTCCACGCGCCGCCACAAGATATGAGAGTGGCCTTCACGCGCCGCCTAAGAACAGGCGCGTGGAGCCTCCGTTTGCGGTGGTTCCGGCGGCCTTGTTCTCATCTCCTCGTGGCGGTCCTTCCCTTGGAGTTTCGTGGTGATCTGACTTCGGTGGATGACGTGACAGAAGTAGAGGCTAGGGTTTCTCTTTTGTGTCCTAGGGTTTTTCGCCAAGTATTGGGCTTTTGGGCTTTTGGGCTCATGGATACCCTAGAAGGGCTTGGACAAATACTATGGACTGGACAAAAGAGAAATTCCAAAGTTGTAAATTTTTATCTTTTAATTTTTATAGGAAAACCATGAATTAAAGTTATTAAAGTTATTTGTTTATTTATTTATTTATTTAATGCTTTTATTGAGTAGTATGAATCATATATGTGATTAACATGATTAGAAATAACATGTCATATAGAATAGGGTGATGCCATATTATTGCAAAATCACATGTCATAAATGCATAGTAGCTATTATGTCTTGAATCAACTAGTATGATAGTTATTATGTAAGATTATTTAGGTTATCCACTAAATTAATTATCAATTATTATGATTTCAAATTAAAATCTAGAATAATATTTGGATTAATTAATTGTGGAATAAAAATCTAGATAACCACTTAATTAATTATCAACTATTATGATTTTTAAATTAAAGTCTAGAATAATAGTTGGATTAATTAATTGTGGAATAAAATTCTAGATAACCACTTAATTAATTATCAACTATTATGATTTTAAATTAAAGTCTAGAATAATAGTTGGATTAATTAATTGTGGAATAAAATTCTAGATAACCACTAAAATTAATTATCAATTATTATGATTTTAAATTAAAATCTAGAATAATAATTGGACTAATTAATTGTGGAATTAAAATCTAGATATCCACTAAATTAATTATCAATTATTATGATTTTAAATTAAAATCTAGAATAATAATTGGATTAATTAATTGTGAAATTAAAATCTAGATACCCACTAAATTAATTATCAATTATTATGATTTTAAATTAAAATCTAGAATAATAATTGGATTAATTAATTATGGAATTAAAATCTAGACAAATAATCCAGATAATTTCCTAAGAGAACCGTTTTATTTTGTGAGTAAATTGTGGGTCTGCTAAAATGGTCATGAGTGAAGCACATACTGCCTGTCATGACTGGATTTAAGAACCTTAATAATTTCAAAATTTAGTAAAGTATTGAATGACCCATCATCAGTAATGCTTGGATACTAAGGATAATTCTTGAAATTAAATAGAAGTTACTCTCAATTGAACAATTCTTGGAAATCGGAAAATTGCTTATGTTGAATGAGAGGAGATTTAAATTAAGAAATTAATTTAACCTCCAAGCGCACTATAGGACCATTAATAAAATAATCATGTGAAGCCCCGACGGATAAGCATGATTGGATTTTATTAGATTGGACCTAAATAACAAATGGGAGGAGATTTGAATTAAGAAATTAATTTAACCTCCGAGAGCATTGTCGGCCTGTCAATAAAATAATCATGTGAAACTCCACCGGATAAGCATGATTGGATTTTATTGGGCCTTAATAATTTCAAAATCTTAATAAAGTGTTGTACGCATCACTCGACAATACTAAGCTATTAAAGATAATTTTGAAATTAAACTGTTTTTTTTTACGTTCAACAAAGCTTATGAAAATTCTCATGAAAAAAATATTGAATGGGTGAAGGTTTTAAATTAAGTATTTAATTTTAAAACCAACGAGCTTCAATTGTGGGTTTATTAATGAAATGGTTATCGCTGAAGCCCCATCGGATAAGGATAATCAGATTTCGCTAGATTAAACCCTAATATTTTCAAAATTTTAGTAAAGTTTTGTACGGTCCATCGTTGGCAGCACTTAGACACTAAAGATAATTTTGAAAATAAACAATGGTTAAATACATTCAATTTTGGTAAAGTTGTTAACCCTCCCATCGAGGCTCTGGCAATGGAACTAAAGGCCCAAATAACAATGTTAGTTTTACAAGTATCTTGCTCATCGTAAGCCTTGTAAAGATAATTAATGGATTGTTAACAATAAACAAGAGTAGTTATGAGAATCTACTTGCATTTAATTTGTTTGTTGCATTTTTGTTTGTAATTGTGTGCCTTGTATGTTTTTTCAGAAAATATCTTCCTTCAATCATTTAGCAATGATTTTGAGTCTAAAGCCTCTAGATGGTACCAACTATGAGGAGTGAAAAACAAAACTTGATGTTGTTCTCAAACATAAAGAGCTTAATTTTGTCCTTACCATGCCAAAGCCATGGCCACTGCAAAGGATGCGTCTAAGGCAACTAAGACGCAATACTTAGATTGGGAAATGACAAATATGGTAGTTCGCTGCTATGTTCTTGTCAGTATTTCCAAACACTTGCAGAAGCAAGTGTATTAAGAGTGGAGTAGAGATGCTTCAGACTCTTAATGACATGTTTGCAGTGCCGAGCAACTATGCTAGACAGAATGCAATCAGTGCATTTTTTTTTCTAAGAGTCTTGTTAAATCTAAGGGGAAAGCTAAGGGTGGTAACAAGAATAACATAGCTTGGTTATCAGTTGTCAAACCAGTTGCTATGAAGAAGCCGAAAGGCAAGTGTTTCAAGTGCGGACTGAAAGGACACAAGAAGAAAGATTGCCCAAAAAGATCAAACAAAGGGCGCCTGGTAGCCTGGACAAAGAAATTTTAAGCTTAAAGATGGGCAGCTTGTGTCTGCATTAGCAGAAGCACAAGTTATTTTATCTTTTGATAATTTAAGACTATGGTTTTGGACTACTGTTTATTTGTTCCGGATTTCAAGAGGAATTTAATTGTTGTTAGTTGTTTCGTTGAAACATGGTTTCAAATGCAATTGATTCCTTAACTTCATTTCGAAGTTCTTCTTTGTCTTGTTTGTTCCGGCACATTTTTTAAATAGTCTTTATTACCTATGTCTTATGCCCCATTGAATTTATTATGTTGAATTAAAAGGATCAAT
Source organism: Acacia confusa (assembly GCA_037074495.1). NCBI lineage: Eukaryota > Viridiplantae > Streptophyta > Magnoliopsida > Fabales > Fabaceae > Acacia > Acacia confusa. Next base: position 1,789,604 of record CM073512.1, on the reverse strand, counting down.
GAACAAGAATATTCACCAAAGAAATAAGTTTAAGATGAAACATATCTTGGCCTTTTATGATTGAGTCAAATGACCTCAAATAGGAAGCATGGTTTAGTTAAAAGAGGGACTGAAAGTTCCATAGTCTTTGAACTAAAGGCTACCTGTAAGTCCTATTTGGAAGGTAAAATGGCCAAGCAATCTTACAAGGTCAAAGGATTTTGTGCAACTATTCAACTAGAATTGGTACATACTGAAGTATGTGGACCAGTTAGCGTTCAAGCCATAAGAGGTTATGAGTACCTCATTAAATGAATGGTTGCTCTGGATTTGGATAGATGAACCTAGTGCGTCATAAGTCTTGAGTTTTTTTGGAAATTTCTAAGAGGTTTAAGTCTAAGGTAGAAAAACATCTAGGTGTTCAAATAAAAATTTTGGTCTGACTAAAGTGTTTGATACCTACTTGGTAAGTTCGGGCCTTGCCTGATTCAAGAGGAGATAGTTTTTACAACTGTCAACTCTAGGAATGTGTTAGTTGAATGAAGTTGCAGTATGCAGAATTCAAACATTTCTAAACTTAGTGATGTACGTGTTCAGTTATTCATCCTTGCCAATGTCGTTCTGGGGATATGCCTAGGAGAAGGGAATGTATCTCCTTACTTGGTTCTATCAGAGACTATTGTAAAGACACCTATAGAATTATGGAAAGGGTGCAAGCCCAGTTCAAACAATATTTAGATTTAGGGTGCTCCGGCACATGTCTTGCAACAGGGGTCAAATAAGATGGGATCTTGCATGGAAGTGTGCATATCTTTTGGCTAACCTAAGAGAAACGGGGATTAGATCTTATTTAGTCTAAAAGATAAGATCGTCTTAGTGAGAACTCACGTGACTTTCTTAAATGAGGACTAGATGGAAAATTATAAGCCCATAAGTAAGGTTATTCTTGATGAGTTTTATCTCGGATCAAGAATTTCCAAAATTCTCTAGAAGCTTCATCCATTGTTCCCTTGATTGTTCAAAGAGGGGAAAAATATACCTCTGGGTGAACAAACACAGGAACTATAATTAGAAATTCAACATGATAATACAAGTATGAACTAATAGAAATATTAGTATTATATGTGGAAGAATAATATCAAGGATTTGTTAACATGTAATATGAAGAGCCACCATCTGACCCAAAACTTGGATCTACTGTAGATACACCAGATCTAGTGTGGTACATTCGTAGTAGGAAAGAATCTTTTCAACCCTCAAGATATCTCTTGTTGGGTGACATTGATCCCATGAGTTAAGATAATGCACTGGAAGATGTTGTTGATCAAGTGTTGCTCATAGCTATGAACAATGAGGTGGAATACTTGTATTTCATCTCTCTACGGTCTCTGGTAAAGACACCAAGAGGGGTAAGACCCACTACGTGTATGTGGACCTACAAAGCAAAGAGAGGATAGAAAGGAAGATGAAAACCTTCAAGACTAGTTTGGTGGCAAATGTTTGTCAGACGCCATGTTTGAGTCTATTTAAATTCTCTTAGTTGTTGTTATAAGTCTCATTTATGAGATTTTATTTTGGAAGTTGGATGATAGAACATCTACATGCAACGACTAAAAAGGTTTATAACTAATGGGCAAGAACACCATATGCAAGTTGTGAAAGTCCATTCTATGGACTTAAGCAAGCATCCAGGTCCTGGAACATCAGGTTTGATCAGGTTATCAAAATTATGTTTTTGAGAAAACCTTGATTAATGGCTTGTATTTGTATGTAAAGGATCCAAGGGGAGGCAGTAGCTTTTCTGGTACTTTATGTAGATGATATGCTTCTTATTGGAAACAAAGTGGAGGTAATATCAAATGTAAAGAGTTGGCTGAATAAGCGTTTTAATATGAAAGCCAAGGGGAAGCCAATTATATTCTTGGTATGAAACTCTTATGAGATCGGAAGAATAAGAAGTTGGCATCATCTTAGGTTACTTATATTGACAAAACTCTTACCAAAACCCAACATGGGGAATTCTAAGAGGGGAATCATGTCTCTCAAATATAGAATTCATCTTCCTAAGGAGTAACTTCTAAAGAATCCAGAGAAGGAAGAATGCATGAGTAGGATACCTTATACTTTGGCAATAGGTAGTCTTATGAATACCATGTGGAGTATTAAATCAGACATCTGCCACATAGTGGGAGTAGTGAGACGGTACCATTATGGTCCTAGAGGAACACTAGATTGTTGTTAAGCATGTACTCAAGTATTTTCGAAGAACAAGAAATTATGTGTTGGTATATTCTAGTAGGAGTCTTGAAAAGCTTATCTTTCACGAATTCAATTTTTAAGTGGATATTGATTCAAGAAAATCAATCTCGAGCTATGAAATTTACATTAAACTAAGATAGCATTAGAGGTGGATCTTGCAGACCCAGTTATTAAGAGTTTGCCTGAACTTGTGTTCGAGAGCCATGTTACTTCTTTGGGTCTTAGGAAGATCCCAGAATTGCATTGAGCAAGTGGGAGATATTGTGCTCATTGTGCTCTTGGAGTAAGACAATGAAACAATGTAATCATTTTCTGAATTTTTACAAATGAGGTGTTTTTCATTGTTTTGTGCACACAATTTTGAAACATTAAGGTCCGGATCAATTGTGGAGTATATGATCATATGGATACGTTCATGGAGGACATGGCCATAGGTTCTCACAATTGATGAATAGGTTCACAGCTATTAAATTAAGTTGGGCGCTTTATTTAGGCTGCAATATTTTATGAAATGGTTTTGTCCGAATCATTATAAAATATTGGTGTGGATTAATACTTACATTGAATGGATCAATGAGAGATTTGATTGAGGTTGTTCTTTCTGTCATAAGGAATCAAATCTCCAGATAACTATAGTAATGTAGTTGCTCTAAATCATGAGTTTATTTTAAATGGGTAATTAAATAGTTTTCATTCTTTGATTTACCAACGGGTGAGGTTTGATCTATATGACGGCCAATAACTTGGTATTTTGGGATTGAGACTATTTGGTTATCGGTGTTTATGAGATAAACAACATGGAATTTATAGGAAATGTCCCCTTGATATGTTTCGGTACTTGGATATTGAAGACACTGGCCAGTGCATGTAATCCATTAGAGAAACTATCAAAGTCAAGGGAATAAATAATTAATTGGGTTACAGAAAACTAGTCAATCAATTATAGACATTCTATAAAGGGGCGATGCATATACATGTTATAAGTGTCATTAATCTTGGAGATCACGTTCGGGCTTTTAGTGGAGTAGCACCGAACTAGATAATCTTCTATAGATTATCATGAGCCTTGATGAATGACAAATGATAGATCCCCAGGCTAGCTCGATACAAGGGATGGGTTATAAAATCAGATGATGATGGCTTATGGACTACATGATCTTGGGTTTACGAACTCAAGTTTGTATCTTAAAAGAGCAAGTGGGAGATTGTTGGATATATGCTCTTAGTCACTTAAGCCCTATTGGGCTTTAGTGAGACCAAAGCCCATGAGACTTAGGGTTAGGTTAAGTCTTGCACTTAACTCTATATATTCCAACTTACTCCTGCTGTGCCTCATAAGGATAGCTCATCAGAAATAGACCTAAGAGGCAGACGTTCATCATCTGAACGGTTGCCCACACACCCACCCTATCCTACTCGAGACATAGTCTGGAAGATCGATCATAGAGCGGACGAGGACTGTTCGTGCAGAGCCTTTTAGACCGCTGCATCCTTCCAGGTAATCAAAACGATGAAGGTTCTTATTTTCCTACATCAAATCAGTTAAATACGCTTCCATGTTTTCTGATGAGATTCCTACAATAGGATCCTTTCACTTTTTCACTTTGATAGAAAAAATATTTATGAAACAAAAGTAGAAACATTAAATCCTTACAAATCTAATAGTATAACAATGCATGCTTAAGTTTTTGACATTCAGAAACTCTTTTAGTTGGTTATTGTCAATTTTCTTGACTCTTCATTCAGACTAGCATCATGATTGTCTTCATTAGGAACAAACTTCCTCCAAAACCAATGTGACTTCCACACAATGTTCATCTCTTCAATGAGGACACCCTTTGTCTTTGGGGATAGGAATATGAAAATGATTGTTATGACGACGAAGCAGGCGAAGAAGAAGAAGAGGCCGAACTTCAAGAGGCAGAGCATGGTGAGGTAGACTTAGGCAGTAGCAAAAGTGAACAACATGTTCACTGCATCATTAATAGCTTGCCTTGCAGACCTGACCTCAAGAGAGCATATTTCACTTGGCACCTACCAACCTAACGGTCACATGCCAAGACCAAGAAAGTGCTGCAATATATGCACATATTAAGAACAAAATGAAGTTTGCATCCCCTCTTATCAGTGATCCTAAACTTGAACGCGATCATCACTCCCACCAAATCTGCCTGTGAGTTGTTGGAAGAAGGGAATGAAAGAGCAGAAGGTCAGTTGAGGCCTATATCTGGGTTGTAAGATGTTCTTTCATGAATGCTCAACAAGTCTAGCTAGCTGCTTCAGTCGCTTCAATGAGATCTTTGAAATCTTCATCAATGTTCTGTGTGACAGAATCTTTTGCAACATGGCCTTAGCTTCATCACTCTTGCCTCTTTTGATCATTGAGTTTGGTTTGTCGCTAAAACAAAGAGATCCTATATACAACAACAATGCAGGCACTGCTACCCAGATAGATTCTCCATCCATTTTCAAGCTTCACATTTCGATAATTGATGAGGCTTGCAATCAAAATGCCAATTGTTATCATCATTATTTGAAATCCCATGTTGAGTGCTCTCCTGATTTTTGTTGGAGCTATTTTAGATAAATACACAGGTACAAAATATACAAGAAAAATAGAAAAATAAGTTAGCTTTTGATACTTGATAATGCTACTAGTGCATAAAGGCTTTTTTACGTCAAATAAAAAGGCCCTTCAACACCGTTTCTAACACCGATGTGAATATACATGGCCGATGTAAAAATTATTGGATGAATAAACATGACTAAAAGATCAGGGTTAAAAAAAGTCCTTTCAATAAACATGATAGAGGCTGTAAGAATGATAATTTGCAATGATGTGCCAATTAATATTACTTACTTGATTGCAGTATCCCACTCCAAAACCTAGCAAGAGATGGCCAATGATGAGCATTTCAATGTTCACTGTAAAGCCATTCAGTAATGCACGAACAAGAAAGAACAATCCACCAAGAAACATGGAAGCTAAGGTTTATGACCAAGGATTCTTGTGGTGTTGGAAGCAAAGAAAGAAGCCACCAATACAGCAAGATATATATAGAGAAGAAGTGAACAATGTAAGAAGTTCATTATCAAATTTGCAGTATGTGCTCTCATGGCTTATCACCCTCATTTTCCTGTAAAGGGAAGAATCTGATGACCAAAAATGGTTCCATGGAAGTCACTCCACTAGTAATTTCCAGATCATAACCAAAGAGAAGACCTCCCATAGTAACCACAAAGCAAGGGAGTAAAACAAAAACTTCATAATGTCTCACTTTTGTTTGATGAACAAAAGCTCCTCCTGCCACATCTTAATTTGAAGTAATTAAGAATAAATTACTTTGTACCTTTTGCTTTCTCTCTAATTGATTTACGTTGTGTGTTATATATAGGACTTGAAACGAAGATAAAATATTAAACTTAGGGGATGTTCTGACAATATCACAAGATATTGCCTTTTTCAAACCTAAAGGATAATCATATTATCCTAACTTGTTGATTTTATGTGGAGTTGTTATGGAACAATTGTAGCATCACTTGTTAGAAAAGAAAGGAATGAAGTATCATGAAATTCGCACGTTTCATTTGATTATACAACAATCTTTGTGGACTTCGTTAGAGAAAAAGTGACGAACAATATGTATAAGTTATATTTGCTTTATGAACAAATATTTTATGTAGTCATTTAATTTGTTGTTATGTAATTTGTCATTGGTTGTTCTAAACTTATTATGAACTTAAAATTTTACTTTCAGGATTGGAATTAATATCATCCAGATTCTTTGAGGCTTCATCGCAATTTGATTATTTCAAGAGATATGATTGTAATTAATTCTATTAATTGAGACCTAATTGCAATTTCCCCAAAATAATAAGAAGATAAATTTACCGACCAATGTAAATTAAAAAGAATAAATAGAAAAATACAGATTAGCAATAAAATAAAATTGACAATATATGGCATTAAATATTTGTCGATTAACAGAAAAATTTTAAAACTGTAAATTTGGTATTATTATGTCGACTCAAAAAAGATCAAACATCAATGAAAATTAGTAAACCAATCCTGAAAAAGGAATGATTTTGCCAGCTGTTGGCATCTATTAATATTAGCATTTTTAATACACCAGTTGTATTAAATTTGGTGTATTACACATTATCTTTACCGACTGCTGGCACATCTATGAAAATTAGCATTACCAACTGTTGGCTTCTATTAATATTAATAATTAAAACTACACTAGCATTGAAAAAGGAATGATTTTGCCAACTGTTGGCATCTTCTTTTTGAGATTCTTGCTTTTTCCTCCCTAGGTTGGCCGAGAATGGCAACAAAACAAGGTCATCTCATGTGAATTTGGGTGTGATGTAAAATACTCCCTCTGATCCTAATTATAAGATATAGTTGATTTTTTTAGAAAGATTAAAGAAACTAATAAAATTACTTTAGAGTATTTTTATTTTTATTTTTCTTTAAATTAATTAATTTGACTAATAAACTAATATATAATATAAGAATACACAACATATGAAATGATTAAATAACTTATTTAGCTTCCTTATTCCTTTTAAAAAAAGTCAACTTTGTCTTATAATTAGGTTCGGAAGTAGTAACAAAGAAAGAAGAGATAACTTTGACCAATCAATGGCAAAAAACTTAAAGACTTATCTTCCTTCTAATATAACACTTGAAGAGATCATGTACAATGGTATATACCACAAATAAGTGTCATATTAATTATCACTTTGGATGGTACTGATGATACATGCTTTAAGTTTTTAACATTCAGAAACTTTTTTGCTACTTGTTCATTGTGAATACAGTAAACTCTTCATTCATCAACTTCAAGGACTGGCCTCATGATGATCTCCATTAGGAACAAACTTCCTCCAAAACCAATGTGATTTCCACACATTGTTCATCTCTTCAATGGGGACACCCTTTGTCTCTGGGAGGAGCAAAGCAATGAAAATGGTCATCATCACGACGAAGAAGGCGAAGAAGAAGAAGAGGCCAAACTTCAAGTGGCAGAGCATGGTGAGGAAGACTTGGGCAATAGCAAAAGTGAACAACATGTTCACTGCAACATTAACAGCTTGCCCTGCAGATCTGACCTCAAGAGAGCATATTTCACTCGGCACCAACCAACCTAACGGTCCCCAAGACCAAGCAAAGGCTGCAACATATGCACATATCAAGAACAAAATGAAGTTTGCATCTCCTTTGCTCAATGATCCCTCGCCATTGATCCCGAACTTCAAAGCTATCATCACTCCCACCAAAATCTGCAGATAGCAGCATCTCAATAATAAGCAATACATATGAACTGTTTAATTAGTACTGATTGGCATATATTAGAATATAATAATTCCACATCGACTAATTAGAAAAAGGATTGAAAGCATATAATGTTAAGGGAAATCCTGTCAAATTATACCTGGCATATGAACATTTGGACTCCACCTTCAAGGAACAAAATCCTTCTTCCAAACTTATCAACAGAGAATATGGAAACCAATGTGGCTATGACGTTAACAAGTCCGGTGATAACCGCGGACATGAGAGCAGCATCATTGCCAAAGCCAATGGTTTTGAAAAGGACTGGTGCATAAAACATAATAACGTTGATGCCAGTGAGTTGTTGGAAGAAGGGAATGAAAGAGCAGAAGGTCAGTTGAGGCCTATATCTTGGTTGTAAGATGTTCTTCCATGGATGTACCACAAGTCTAGCTGCTTCACTCGCTTTGATGATGTCTTGCAACTCTTCATCAATGTTCTGTGTGCCACGAATCTTCTGCAACATGGCCTTAGCTTCATCATGCTTCCCCCTTTCGATCATTGAGTTTGGTGTGTCACTGAGGAAAAGAGATCCTACACACAACAACAATGCGGGAACTGCTCCTACTCCCAGAGAGATTCTCCATCCATTTTCAAGCTTAGCAGTCCGGTAATTGATAAGGTTTGCAATCAGAATGCCAATTGTTATCATCATCTGGAATCCCATGTTGAGTGCTCCTCTGATTTTTGTTGGAGCCATTTCGGATAAATACACAGGAACGGACTACATATGAAGAAAAAGGAAAACATAAGTTAGCTTTTAACATACTTTAACAATGATGTCTGTAGTGCATAAAGGCATTAGTTCTGCAACCGATGTGGATATAGCCGATGTAATGTTTGTTTTATCTTTTTAAAAGTGCTTTTAAATTTATGACGTAAATATGTTATAAGAGTTTTGTTTTGCAATGCGGAAAAGTGCTTAAAAAACACCTTTTTGGAGTTCCCAGACAAAAAGGTATTGGATGAATAAACATGATAGAGATCACGATTAAAAAAGTTGTTTCAAATCACTTTCCACATTAGTTGATGTGAAATCCGGGGTAGAAGATGCATACTATGCCAATAGATGAAAAACCAGTAGTAAGTATTCATTACAGCCGTACTTTGCACTAATGTATGATTATTGACATTACTTACTTGATTGCAATATCCCACTCCAAAACCTAGCAAGAGACGGCCAATGATGAGCATTTCAATGTTCACTGCAAAGCCATTCAGTAATGCACCAACAAGGAAGAACAAGCCACCAAGAAACATGGAAGGTTTACGACCAAGGATTCTTGTGGTGCTAGAAGCAAAGAAAGAAGCCACCAATGCGGCGAGATAAAGAGAAGAAGTGAACAATGTAAGAAGCTCATTATCAAATTTGCAGTAAGTGCTCTCATGGCTTATGCCCTTCATTTTCCTGTACACAGAGGGGAAGAATTTGACCAAAAAAGGTTCCATGGAAGTCACTCCACCAGTAATTCCCAGATCATAACCAAAGAGAAGACCTCCCATGGCAGCCACAAAGCAAGTGAGTAACACAAAAATTGTGACTTTTCCTTCATAATGTCTCACTCCAGTTTGATCAACGAAGGCTCCTCCTGCCATATCTTTGAAGTAATTGAGAATACAATTACTTTTTCCCTTTTGCTTTCTCTGTAAATTATTATGGATATATATAGGACTTGAAACGAAAACAAAATATAAAAGCCAGCGGGTTGTTCTAACAATATAACAAGATTTTGCCTTTTTTAAAGGTATAAGATAATCTTAATAACCTAACTTAGTGTTCTTTTTATCTGGTTGTTATTAAAACTCCGTTCATATATGTAAATATCCTAAAAAAACCACGTTTTTAAGGATGCTCTAACAATATAACAAGATTTTTCCATTTTAAACGTATCAGATAATCTTAATATCCTATGTTAGTGTTCTTTTCACCTGGTCGTTTTTGAAACTTTGCTCATATACACGTGTATCTCCTAAAAAAACCACGCTTTTAATAAGGATGGTTGTTTCTGGATATTATCCAATTAAAAATGATACAACAGAATTTTCAAACTGTATCATCATAACGAAAATATCGGAGAATTTCGTGTAAAAAATTAAATACATAAAATAACGGTTTTATATGTGCAGGGCCTGAAAAAAATCGCCTTGAAAGTATACAGAACGTTTTTGTCTAGAGTCCAAATATTCTGAAAAATATATAGAGACGCGCGCTAATTTTTTACTTCAAGTTTCTATCTAATTTTTAATTTATTTTAAATGTTAATTTTGAGTCAACATCAAGCTCTCTTCTTTTCTATAACAAAGGAAAATGATAATATTAATATCCTAACTTAGTGTTCTAATTATCTGGTTGTTATTAAAACTCTGTTCATATCTGTGTATATCCTAAAAAAACCACGCTTTTAAGGATAATTGTATCATATTATCCTATTAAAACTCAGGGATGTTGTAACAATATAACAAGATTTTTCCCTTTTAAACGTATCAGATAATCTGAATATCCTATGTTAGTGTTGTTTTCACCTGGTTGTAATTGAAACTCTGCTCATATCTGTGTATGTCCTTAAAAAAACCACGCTTTTAATAAGGATGGTTGTTTCTGGATATTATCCAATAAAAAATTATACAACAGAATTTTCAAACTGTATCATCATAACGAAAATAACCTAGAATTTCCTGTAAAAAATTAAATACATAAAATAACGGTTTTATAAGTGCATGACCTAAAATAAGAATGCCTTGAAAATAGAGTCGAGAAAACGGGCCAGACCCGTTTAAACCCTGACCCTTTAAGGGCCGGGCTTGAAAAATAGACGAGTTATTTGAAATTAGCCCTGAAGGGCCGGCCTAGATGGGCCTCGGGCTTAAACGAACCAGCCCTGGAGGGCCTCGGGCTAGCCCTGCAAACCATTTTCACTGTAGTTTTTTTTTTCTTTTCAAATTTATTAATTTATATATATTTTATATTTGTTATAGAGTTATTCATCTATTTAATTATAAGTACATAATAACTATACTCTAATTTTATGATTTGATTTATTATTTGTTGCAAATAAAGATTATGGATGTGTTCATGATACAAAAGAAGAATTTCATAATATTCTTACTCATGAGCTAGAAGCTACTACTCAAAGTGAAGAACAATCCAATGTCGTTAAAATCGATGATAGTGACGAAGATGCTGACAATAATAGTCATCGTACTAATGTCACTTAATGATATGTTTTTTATATTTTATGTGAGTTATTACTGAACATAGTTTGCTTTTGATTATGAATTAGTGACTGTGTTTATTTATTGAATAATTCGTATTGTAATTTACTAATTATATTTTTAAAAAAAAAAAGTGGAGGAAAATTAGTTAAAATTTGGAATAGTAATTTCCGGCCCTGCGGGATGGCCCTGGCCCTGGTGTTCTCGGGTCGGGCTTTGAAAAATATGTGTTTTTCTTATTCCGGACCCTGGAGGGTTCTGTTAGGCCCTTCACGGACCGGCCCTGATTCTCAGCTCTACTTGAAAGTATAAACAACGTTTTTATTTAGAGTCCAAATATTTTGAAAACTATATAGGCAAGCGCTAATTTTTTACTTCAAGTTTCTAAGTAATTTTTAATTTATTTTAAATATTAATTTTGAGTCAACATCAAGCTCTCTTCTTTTCTCTCTGGACTTCTTCAAATCGTAACAAAGGAAAATAAGGGGTAGGAAAGAGAGATGCGTACCAGGTTGAGTCGGATTCTGTTAATTGGAACTCACGCAAATATTAGAATGATAGAGTCTAATTAAGGTTGGCACACCAGTGCAATCGAATAAGAAAAAGATTAGCAACATGGGAGTTAAAATCTCAATACTATGATTTTAGGTTTTTATAATTTTTTTCATTAAAATGATTTTACTAATTTTTTAAACGTTTTTATATTTTTATAATTTTTTATATTACGATTTTATGTTTTACGATTTTTTGTTTTTCTTTCGATTTTACGTAAAATTTTAATTTTAACTACTTTATCTTAAGTAGGAGTTAAGATATTGCCAGAAAGTTCTGTTACATGGGTGAGACTCAGGGGAGGCACACTCTAATTATAGGGTAGGGTGTTTTGGGAATACCATCACTGCTTGCATTCCAAGTCCAAATCAGGAAATTAATTATTGATTAATTTTATTATTAATTTCTTAATGTACTAAGTTTTTCCTCTCAATTAAGTATTAATTGATCAGTAATAATTTGTGCTGATAAATTAGGAAAGGGGTTGGGCTCACCCACAGTCTAAGGGCAGGGTGCTCGAAGCTCAGTCCGCAGGGAATACTGACCAGAGAGTACACATGCCTCCACCTCTGCTAACGTTACCATTGCTTCCCAAACCCTAGGAAGCCTCCCCCAATACCTTGACTAACGCAGGAATCGAACCCTCTCCCTTAAGGTGAGAAAGACCGACCCCACACCAGTTGAACCCAAGAACGAAGGGTTTAATTTATATTGACCAAAGATAATTTGCCTTATCATTTGATTTGGGCTATTTATTCGTCAACTCTTCATCAAATCAAATAGCGGTCTATCAGGAACGGATATGGACCCAATGTCCAGCATGTAAGGTAAAGCCTCTACCTCTCAGATTGGTGGTGGATTTTAGGTAGTGTGTGCATTATATAAATATATTAAAGTAATTTATTTAGTTTCATTAATTTTCTCTAATTAATTAATAGGGTTTTATATAAGAAGTGGAGGCAGTGTTTGTATATATTACAATCAGGATCCCTTGAGTAATCCTGGATAAAACATTGACTTTTGGGCACTCTGATGTGTTCTCTGAAGAAAGATCCTCAGATATTGTTATTAAAATATTTGGTAAAGACTTCTATATTTTAACTATACATACATACATATATAGACATTTCAATGTTTATTTGACCAAACAGGTTCTTGTTTGTAGGGTGGAAAGATGTTAGGTTGGATTTGACTTTACTTAAATAGGCATGATTCTGTAATACAAATTTAAAGTATGGGTCTAAGTTTGTATGTAAGCTTTTGTTTTTTAAGGTTTGAGTGTGTGCCTTCAAAAGTCAGGCAATGCTTGAAACTTATCTAAAATCTTACCTAAAATGTAGACCTTTAAAACATATGCTTCCAAATTCATATACTATAACCCTTTATATTTATTTATAATCCTACGTTATGTTTTAAAAGCCTAACATTTATTCTTATCGTAATATTAGGGTTTTTAAGGAAACTACAATAATTGTCCTAGCAAATAGAAATAATAAAAATTAATTGTCAAATGACTAAATAGATAGATTTTCTAAAATCAACCAAACATATCAAGCATATAAAACTAGATTTTATTTCTTTTACTCTTTTTACATAAATTGGACAAACACCTTCTACTAATACTAAGATTATAATATTTGAAGATATTTTTTGTTTTTATTAAAAAAAAAAATCCCCTTTTTAGTTTTCTTCAATCGGGCTTCTCTGGATCCTCCGACCCTCGCCTTCTCCGCCCTCACCCAGCTTGAGGCGTCTGTGTGTGCGCTCGGAGAACTCGTCTCAACGGTCGGCCTTCCGTTCAGGTGAGCTTCCCTCCGTCTTCTGTTCCCGGATTCTTGCCCTGCCGCAGTCCATCCTTCATCGTCACTGCCGCAACCCGTCCGTCGTCCTCGAAGCAGTTAAATTAGCTCTATCATCTCTTGCGGACTGCCTGTTGGTCTCTATTTGCTCTATATTTTTTTAATTTATTTTATATATATGCGCTTGTAAAGCTATACAAATGTCATCTTATGCAATACATGAAAGAAATGTTTTTTCAGTGGTTAATGCGGAATTTTACATGCTAACTAAGGTTGTATGAAGTTGTTAAACGTCGTCACAGAAGATAGGTTGGTGACTCTTCGATAGGATGCTTAGTAAGAAGCTTTGCTAATGCATATTCCAATAAATGTCAAATATGGGAAATTTATTTTGGATTGATTGAAGAAAATGGGGATCTTAGAGGTTAAGTTCAGTTGATATGGTATATTTACGAGTAAGCTCTTGCTTTGTTCTAAAACTTGAAGAAAATGCATGTAATTCCTGTTCTGTTCCTTAATGCCATTTTGTTCTGTTTTTTGGCATTTAACTGAGTGGAAGCCGAAATGCTGAATGCATGTCAGGCTTATTTTCTTGAAATGCTGTAGCAATGCTACTTTGTATGCTTTACTGTGAACCAAAAATGAGCATCTTTAATATGTTTTCGGGTGTGATATGGTGATACGATTGAACGAATGGACAATACCACCCAAATGTGAAGTTTTCTTAATAGGCATCAGGCAAGTGCTTTCTCAGTGCCCCTCAACCAAGATTAAGGCGATTCAAGTGCTTGGTGCCTCAGAAAAGAGCCTTTTGCCTTGGCTTCAACTACCTTGATTATGTGTATGTGTGTGTACTTTAGTGTAGGTAAAGTCATATGCTGTTTCATTTGTATTTGACCGTGGCATGGTTTTTAAAATAACATGCATCATGAAAATGATCAAGTTCCCAAATGCTTCTATATATCATATACATTGCGTTTCCCTATGGGTGGTGGATTTTAGGTATTGTGTGCAATCGTGGGTCTTTTTTTAATATTTGTATATATTACTTGTCATAGTCCCTTGAGCAATCCTGGGTAAAAAACTAACTTTTGGCACTCTGATGTGCATTCCCTGGGGAAAGATTCCCAAATATTTTGATAAACGTTTTCTGTAAAGACTTCTACATCTGAACTTTGGACATTGACATTTGAATTGGTTATTTGACCATACGGGTTCTTGTTTCCTAGATGAATAGGTTTTTGTGTTGGATTTGGTTCACGATTATCAACAAATACAGAGTTCTAACTGAATATAAGCCATGTATCATAAAATCAGTTAACCTTTCAATTTTTTGAGTCGTATTAGCCACTATACATTAATTGCATTGTATCAGAATAGGTTTTGAACATGTTTTTCACTGTTATGATTATTCATGGATTTGTTCCCAATAAATATCAGACTAACTATATTTACTGAGTTGCTAATTGAAAGCCTTAAAACGGAGGTTGTTTGCAGTAATGGGAAATGAAGATGCAAAAGACCCCTTCAAAGGAGTGGATTGGAAAGCTGTTGGTGGTGAAATGCAACAGAATCCTAGTGCTCAGCCAGTTTTGAAGAAGCGTCTACCCAAAAAGGTTAGGGAAATCCCTGACTACTATTTCCTTCCTCGACGGTCTCTACCTTCAGCTATCGCTTTCTATGGTTCATGCATTGCTGGTGGTATTGCTGCCGGAATGCTTTTGGAGGTCTGGATTAACAAGAAAGTTAAAGGTATATTTTACCTCCTCTTCTCTATCAAGATTAGGTACAGTTAAATTGATCGCATTGCGGACACAACAGGGTAACTCTTGTGCAGTAAAAACATAATGTGCTACATAACATGCCATAATAGTCTGATCTTTGAATTTCCTTATTTGGATTAGAGGAAATATGAGAGTCAAAAAATAGCGAGAGGCGCTGTAGCTTATTAACATCTAACATTCAAATTCCAGAGGTAGGAATTTGAATGAGCATTCATTCTGCT
The DNA here is from genome assembly GCA_037074495.1 of Acacia confusa. NCBI lineage: Eukaryota > Viridiplantae > Streptophyta > Magnoliopsida > Fabales > Fabaceae > Acacia > Acacia confusa. The sequence continues at coordinate 1,774,456 of CM073512.1, read as the reverse complement.
ATCCATGTCATACAACGTAAGCAGTAGATTTAGAATAGTTCTACTTATTTGCTTCAAAATATTCTACCAAAGAAGTGATGCATATTATCTCGTGCCTCTGAACAGAATGAATGTTAACACTATAGGTATTTTATTTCCCTTTGTAAAGGTTGTATCAGGATCAACTGTTCTATTTTACCATAATCTTAAAAGAAATTGAATTTCAAGTCCTGAATACAATGCAAAACTTAGTGAGGTTGGGTTGTTTCAAGGCTCAAGCCTCCAGGAATGGGTTCTTGAACACCTAAATTTCCACTTAAAATCTCATATAAGCCCAGCGAATCAAAGGTGAGGTATCTTATAAGAAATTCTAAAGAAAAAGAGGACTCTCAAGTCCGGAATAGCGATAGCGATCTGGTTTCTCTCGATCAAAGACTGTATTTGACTACTCTTTTCCACTTAAAATCTCATATAAAAGTCATCATTTGATTTCTTGGAGTTCCATACAAATCAATGATGAAGTTTCACTTTTGATTTTGTTCTTGTTTGTTTGAAATTGGAATTTAGGATTATTGCTAAGTTTTTGGGTTTTGGCATTGCAGAAGATGGAGGTGTTATATGGGAGTTCGACAAGTAGACACTTGTAGTTGTACCAAACTTCTCAGATTTCATAGTGTAGAGTATTAATGCACGCGTTTTATTCAATGCAACCAGATAACATGTTCCAATACCTGCATAATAAATATTTATCAGATTATTAGAACGAGCATTTATATCTTTGGAAAGTGTTATGATTTGTTTCCCTTTTCAAGTTCGGACCAAGCACTGATTGTTACTGCCATGTGTCTGGCCTAAAGAAAAGAAAAGAGAACTTACTGCCTTGTCTTTTGTTCACGTTTTGATTCATTGTTTTAATGGGAATAACGTAAGTGAATTTTAAATCCTATTGTAATCATTTCTCAAAATTTAGATAACCTACTTTTCTCAGTAGTAAGATTTAGATAATTTATTTTTATCAACTTGATAGAACGAAAATTTTGCGCCTTGGAAGACTCTCCAGACTCAACAACATGTTTAGCAAGCTTAATGAAGCAAACTAGGTACTCCTTCCCTTTTTCTATAATATAGAGCTTTTCTAAAAGAATAATTTGGTTTTATCTTTATAAATGTTCATTTATAATTTTTGCGCATTCATAAAATTTTGAAAAGTGAAAAATATTTTCAATTTATTAAATATTTAATAAATTGACTGTCACTTTTTGTTACCTTAAAATTAATTGAAGTGCCCTGTATTATCAACTAAAGTAAGAAAGAGTATGCACTATGCACCACACCACACGCATACTCTTTTTGCCCTCGTTTTTTTAAAGTGCCCTATATTATGGGGGAAACTGTTGTACGAGAACAGAAAACAGAGTACAAGGATAATTCGCACTTAAATAGTCATATCAATCTTATAATAGTAATGGGAAAAAAATAGAACAGGAATAGAGTAGGGCAAACAAGAAAAGAGACACAGCTGATAAACAGATGACAGTGCAAAATTAGCAGAACATTCTTCTGCATTCGGCCGTAAAAATTCACTTGATTCAACTAAAACTTCAGAATACAAAATTTACTCAGGTATAGTGCCATCTCTCAGAATGCTAAAAGCTTAACTTAGGAGACTCAGAAAAAGGTACAATCAAATTAAATGAAACACTAAATGGTCAAACTATGAAAAAAGTAAACCCTGCCACCTGAGGCCACACGGGTGATTGGGTAAGCAGAAATTCAAATTAAAAACTAAAAAGTTGGAAATTTCGATCTTCCTCCTATATTTGAGAGGAAAATAAGTGAGCCGAAGCTGTGGTGGCCTCGTATTCTCAATCAACTTAGTGTACAACATGCCACAATGCACTTCTCTTTGAAGCAATTGCACTACTCTACCCATTGAGATAGGATATGTGCAGGGAAGAAAATCCCAATCTGGTGCAATTAGCTGCTGTATTGCAGGATTATTAATCAAAAGCCCGTGTGAGAGCTGAAAGCTTCTGAGAGTTTCTTCAAATCCCAAGTCTCCACATTGGGGGCCAGGAAAAAAGCACCCACAGCCACAGCAATAACTGTGAAGACCATGCATGTCTTGGGCCCATGGCTTCGAGATACTCTTCCTAACATTACCTTGCAATATCTATCTGCATCCTTGAAGAGTGATTGTTGAGTGGCATCAGTCCCGGAAGCCAAAGCTTTCTCATTCTGTGGCCAAAAAGTTTTATATATGAATTTCAGTTATGCAGCTGCTTTTATGTATCTCAATAATCAAAATCATAAAAACAGAACAGTCTGTCCATCAGAGTGATTGATAAGTGATTCCATGAGCAACAAATTGGAAGTATATCAAGCTGATAGAGGAATGAGGTCCTACCTTTTGCCTGAAATTCTTTAGAGTCTCCCTTAGAGGTTCATGAGGAGACAATTTTGCGCACTGTTCCTTCCAACCGTCAGAGAGCTTTTTCAGAACAGAAATGCTTGCTTCCAGGTTCTCCTCATAAGCTTTTTCCTGGTTATAACCAATTAAGAATAAGACTCAATTAGTAAAATCTAAATTGATGATTACAACAAAAGGTAAAAAAGGGGAGGAAAAAAAAAAACAGAGAAAGCATGTATGCCCAGAATAGCTCACCCATTGCCTGTAGCATTCGGAGCTTTGGCTAAAGCACCAAATGACAATATTAGATGCCTCCTTTGATAACTCAAGATTTCCTGAAAAACATAGCCATGTTCAAGATCACCTCTCCAACAAATTTATTTGCTTAATATAAAACAAAAAAAGAAAACACAATAAAGCCAAAAAGATCAGGTATACATACTTTCCCCTGCTGCTTTGAGGGCAAAATTGAATATCTGTTGGGAAGTTTGCTTCATTGCTTTACTTCCATGAGAACCAGCAAGAGCCACCTCTTTCAGGGTGGAATATACGGCCTCAAATCTTTCAGTAGCCTGCATAAAAATCAATCATATTGACATTGGGTACATTAGGTCTTAATGGTTATAAGCAATGATACATATAACAGTCGATATTACCAAAACCAACTGAAAATCTACCTTTACTCTAGCTGAAGATACAGGGAAAGTAACTCGCATCAATATTTCAAATGAAGATGGTGGAATTAACCGTTCCCCTTTCCTTACAGCACCATTTACTAAAATTGATCGAGCTTTAGGGGCAGACAAAAACCTGCCATCAAATAAAATTAGAAAAAAATTACAGAGGTGGTGATAAAACCTATTGTGACAAAGGATTGACAAGGAAATATATATGTTTACATACTTTTCCACTAGCTGCAAAATCAAGTCTCTGGATAGTGGGGTACCACTTTTGCTTGTCACCATGGGTAGGAGATTGCGACACCAAGCATATAAACCTACTGAGAGATCCCCAACTGAGGCCTACACAAAATGCTTCATTAATCAGCATTAGCAATGGAAAGGAAAATAAAGAAGCAACAGTTTTATTAAGGAGAATAGATTATTCAACTTATTTATCCCATGTGTTCCACAAGATCCCATTTTGACATCTATCATTTACCTGAGCTATCATCCAAACAATCACATGAAGTTTATCTTGCCCTTGATACTTCACATTTTCCCTCAATGTGGGTAAGAGAGAAACTAGTACATCGGGCTTCTTTCTCAATACCATTGCTAAAACAACAAACATTGCAACCTGCAAGTCAAGTCAATTCAATGTCAGTTGATTGGGTGAAGATGGGGTACAAAAAAGAAAACCATATTTCCATTTAGAATTCTACAACTGATCTGACAAAGATAGAATTTGAATATAATTTAGGTAACAGAAGGGAACCATCTTCACAGAAACAAAAATTCACAGAACCAAAATGGTCTAAGGAGAAGGTGTGCAAACTGGGAAGGACAAACAATTATCAAAATCATATTCAACTTACTGCTGTCATTGGTTTTCACTACTCAGTGCAGAAATTATGATCAACTTATAAAATTAGAAGAAAATACAAGCTTCAATGTTTGCCAGCCCAATGAAATGATATTTTGACTTCCCAAGGTAAAACCCAGAACTAGATGATCCAATCAAGGTTATTCATTAACTCAAGTTATTTTCAAAGTTCAGGTCAGGAAAACCTCTCGACTAGCATATAAATTTAGTTTTTGCCAAACCCAAAAACTTGATTAAAATCACAAGTTTACAAGTTTATGCAACAAGCAATATCTGACATTTAGTAAGGCCACTCTCCTTTCATTATTCTACCTCAGTCAGTAAATGAAGAAAAATGCAGTCTAAAATGCTTTACTCAGAAGAAACCAATAATACTTTAGAGTCCCTCATCAATTGCCACACCGCAAACCTCAACAAGCCACTTACACCTCCACACTACAGCCCACAACAATGTCTGTGCCCAGTCACACATTCAAAGAGCTATGTTGAATTTCCACATTGAAATTGTAACGTTATGGATAAATTACATATGAATTATACTTTTATAGTGCAACAAAAATCTTGTCCTTTGTTTCTTGACAGTTGATTTGTACATGTTCTGTAGTCTATCACATCTTTCATTTATCTTTTCTGCATCTTAAGATGCATGTTAAAATGGATAACTCAGTAACAAGTTACCTGAGATTTTGAGGTGGCTTGTTGCAAACCCTTTTTTGAGCCCTTGACTACAGCTTGCTGGCTAGCTATATCAACAAGAATGCTATCTAAAGACCACAGCACAAAGTAACTTAGTGCTTCAGGAGAACGTTGGTTGATCCAGTCAACTGAAGTCTTATATACCGCATCAGAAATATGAGAGAGGGGAATCTGGCAAAAGATGCATTTACTGATTAAGCTACGGGGAGAAAAATCAGATAACACAACAGAAACCAAATTCTGATAACAAATATATCAGAGGACCCAAATGCTAAAGACATTGATCAGATTTTCTTGGAACATCATCTCTTGCCATAACACCAGGAGAAGTTAAGCCTAATGATCTAAATATGAGCAGAATCAGTTTCTTTGAAAGCCTGCCGATGGTTCATGCTTCTCGTTTTAGATGAAGAATTACATATGAAATATCATGCATGAAGTATGTGCCATTTTTTCAGGGGCCCTTCCAACGCAATTATTCACTAAATTGGATCCAAATATTGAAACCTGCCCGGATTCTGTATCACAATTATTACAATAAATATGACTATGGTATAACGAGGAAAAAGAATGCGTAACTCACATCAACTATCTTAGCCACCGTCGACTCCCTGTACAACTTCATCCAAGGAAACTGAGAGGAGCTCACCAAAGAAAATGCACGTCCAAAATAATCGGCAAATCGCATCATCTGAATCTCCTGCTGCTTTTCGTAGGATGTCTATTGACAAAAACAAGCATAAAATCAGACAGCATGCCTTTCCTCTCTAAACCAACAGATCAAACCCAAACAAAATGATATTCACACGAAATTCAAATCCCAGTAACAACTAACAAATTCAGAAGCTCACCGATATATCAACCAGAAAAGCCGCCAGATCAGCTGCATCGATCTTTGCAGCCGCTTCTGCCACAGTCACCTTCGGCTTCTTCACCTTCTTCGGTTTCACCTTTTTCACATCCTCCACTTTTCCATTCTCGGCAGAATTTCCCACACCATCATTATCTTCATCATCATCCTCGTCATCGTAATCAGACCGTTCCTTCGATCTGATTGGCACATCAGCAAAGCCAGCATTGGCCGCTCTCTGTGCTTCGACAATTCGCCGACGGCGGTCCTCCGACTGCTTTTCGATCGACCGGAAAACGTTGTCGGCACCAACGGCCAAGGTACCATTGGAATTTGCCGGGGGATGAGAGTTGTTGTCGGGTTTGGTCTTCTTGTGTCGCTTTGCGTAGGTGACCTTCTGCCATCCATGGTCGCTGTTGTTGTTGACGCTGTGACTAGCAGAATGGACGCCATTTGCTTCATTAGGGCTTGATTGGAAAGATGCATGCTTATCTTCCATTGTCGCGAGTAGAATAAAAATTCAAGCTTTGTCTCTTTCACCCTCTCTTTCAACCAGGAATGGCTTTGGAAAAAAACGAGAAAACCAGAAAGCAAAAGGAGAAGAAAATGCAAGAGGTTGAAAAGGAAATTTATTGTGTTGACTTCATGCAATTAACCTCCTTTTTGCAATGGAATTACGTTAATGCCACGATTAGATGACAAAGAGGGGTAGCACGTGTTCCAGCTAATAGGGCCTCAACGCGTGTCAATTCAGCAGTCCAGTCAAAACATAAAATATTGATTTCTTTCTAATACAGGTGATGCCTCGTATGAGTAATTTTGAAAAGATTTAGGAAATTAAATTTAAAATTTAAAAACTTTATATTTATTATTGTTCTTAAATTATTTTTTTAGCTAAAAAATTGATATATAATCTATTCATACGTGGAATATTTATTCCTTCATTTTTTAATTACATATTTCCTTTTTTTAATTATATAAATATCATTGGAAAATAAATTATAGAGGTCACTTTTGATGTCTTTTAAAAAATCAGAAAAAATATAAATAATATAACATTCATCGTGTTTTCAATGCGTTTGCATGATGGAACAAAAAATCATATTTATTCGAATTATTTGTATGTTTTGATTTACAATATACTCTCTATTGTCCTTATTATAACTTATAAGGTATCAACTACTATTTCTCATAAACTAAAAAATGAAAGTTAACTCATTAATTAGGTCTAAAATTAATAAATATTTCCAACTTCACATCTACTTTAATGATGTAGATTTAAATGAGTTAGTTAAAAATGAGGGTATAATGGGAAAATAATAATAAATGAGTTAGTTAAAGTAAGTTGGTGCCTTAAAGATAAAAAAATATTGATAATTAGTGTCTTATAATAAGGATCAAAGAAAATACAAAGTAAGGTTTGTGAAAGGAGTTTTATCTCAACTTGCATAAACCTGTTTTTCTAACATCAACTCAAACAATATCTTAAAGATAGATATTTAGGTTTCACTTATTAAGATATTTGAATCCTGTATTCATCCATTATGATTAGGATTTTATCCGTTCATTTATTATCATTATTTTCCTAGATTATTTGCTTTTCATTTATCTGTAATTATTAGTAATATATATCACCTCAAATGAAAAAGATAGTATCTAGATTAACAAGAACATTTTATCATATTCACCTTTAATTATTAATTAAATAAATTTTCCAAATTTTATTTCTTCTTAAATTTTCTCTCCTCCTTAGTTAAGATTTTTTTTTTTTTGGTCTAGAAACCATTATATTACAATCACTCATGAAAAAGGCAGTCAAAGAATAAAATGATGTTCAACTTTTTGTCTTACCAGATGTAATAGTGAACCGCGATTCGGAATTCATCATCCCCAAACAAAAAAGGCGATTAAGAAAAGATGGTCAGTCAAATTTTTATCCAAATTCTTTTTTAAACAGGAGTTTTGTGCTTTATTAGCTTTCTTTTCTCTCTCTCACATACTTGGTGGGTACTGATTCTCCCACCGAGTCTTATCATTCAGTTAGTGTATATAAGCCAAGATAGGTTATCTTCATTTAGCATTACTTATTTGAGAAACGAGAAGGAAAAATTTAATATCAGATAAGAACTTATTTCAAGAAATTCCACTGCACTGAGTCATATGCCTTCTTTAGATCAAACTTCATGATATTTCTTCACAAACTTATGAGCTAAGAGAACAATCTGGACACAACAAAACTGTTATAGTCATCTACCAGCGGAGCTGTATCACTTCCTCAACTTATTAAAGCCTCTTCATTTTAATCTCATGTTTGAAGAATTCAAAAAACAAACTCTCAAATTCAGCCACACAAGAAAATATGATCAATCAGAGGTAATCTTGATGTCCTATGCCATTCATTAGTTTTCTTTGCAGCTAACAATATCAAGTTGTAGAAAATGTAGCGTTACTTTAGATTAATTAATCAAGCCTTGTGAATGCATCCCCATAAAAGGTCAAAAGCAAACAATGTAATACAAAAATTCAAGAAAGGGGTAAGATGTGGTCTTTTTCTGCAGCCCTGTGGAATTCCTACTCGGCCTATTCAATCTTTTATTTTTTATTTTTTTGCTACAAACAAGTTATTCCCAAATAATATATATTACACTTATGCAGGCTGCAACTCTCATAGCTCCTTGTCACCTTGTTGGCAATTTTCAATTTTCATGAGATGGACTTAGGTTCTCCACTCTCACCTTATATGCCTGAAATAATAAAATATACATGTTAGAGGCAAAACATGTTGGCATTCATCATGCAGTCAGCAAAATCCATATTGAATATTATCAGAGTAAACACATGCTAAATGTGATCTCTTTTAAGGTGTGTTCATGAGGTCTCAGGCTCCAAGTCCTGGCCTTAACCTTACGCGTAGAGAAAATAAGTCTGACCAAACAGCCGAAAAGGAGAAGATGCCAGATTATGACAACTTAGAAGAATCAGTACTTATTCCTTTTATTTTGATACAACAGCCACCCAATTGATGAAGATAGTCCTGGCAACTCGAAGCAAAATCTCAAGATGCCTCTCAGTTCATTTACAAAAGTTAAATAGTTAACCTTAGTGCTCATCATCAAACTAACAGGCCAATTACCAATTCATCTATATCAGCTGAAACAAAATTAAACTTGAATTCAGTTTCTTCTATACCTATATATAATTCTCTAAATCACTCATTTGTTAAACAAATGACAAGGAAGCTTACAAGTGAAGAACTTTGATCACTTTGTTAAGAGAGGGCATTCAAATCCCGTAAACATACAACTTGCTCAAATTGCCAAGTTCTAGATTTTGAAACAAATATTGCTGATGACATATTCTACACCAGACAACAATTAGTTTAGAAACTCCTAATCATCACAAGCACCAAGCGTTTTGATGTTATTGTGCATTTGTTATATATCAAAGACAAGGATTTATAAATAAATCCTTCAATCAGCAGGAACCATCCAGAGAATTATAACAGGAAGGAGGAAAAAAGTAAGGGAGTGACTTTTTACTTCCTAGTTGCATAATGAAAGAGATAAACTGAAAGTGATATATAAAGTAATTTATTTGTCAATCCACGCATAAAAAGGTAGCACTGAAAGTGAAAGCCAAAGTCACAGTTATGTACATGAAAGAAGGTTAATTAGTGATGGAAAGTAAACTATAATATTTGATTATTAGGTATCTTATATGTATAAGAAGAAGAAAAAGAAAAGGACGGCCCAGAAATAATTTACTCTTAGCTTTAAAATAATAACATATAGAGAATGGGAGCAAACTCAAGTTGACTATTCGGTATATACAACGTATGGAATAATTTAAAAGAGATTTCAGAAATAAAGCCAACCATTAGTAAATAAAAAGGTAAAAAAGGAGCACATAAAGCGGCTGGGACTCATAAAAGAGGATGGTCAAAGTGTTATTCAAGTTTCGAAAGGCAAAGGAGGGATCATTTGAATAACCAACAAATTTCCCACTGGAGGAGAGAGTATTGTTTTGGGTCAAATTGATTCAATTTTAGTTGAACCTTAAGAGTTAAAAGAGTTTAATCAACCCAAAAAAAAAGGGTGAGGCATTGAATACGACATAATTAATACTAAAATAAAGGGTGAGCGGGTAAAAGGAATTCGTGGTGGCCAACTATAACTAGAATTCAATTTAGGGTCACAAGATGTTCATGGTACGTAGTTGAATATGGTAGTTAAAGTGGTGTGAATTTCACTTGAGTGGATATCAAACTGAGCAACTACATATCTATCTGGTATTTGAAGTTCCTCTTTTATTCTCATTCAAAGATATATGTGTCAGGGATGACTCAACTCAACTAGAGGGAGGTCAACCAGAGAGAATATTCCTAGTCTAAGGCATGGAGGCTAATTGGAGATGAAGCTACTTCACTTGGGCTGTAGCATATATACAAAATGTGTACGTAGCCCCCACACCCATTAGATGGTCAACCATAATCTTGAAAAAAAAAAACAAAGAAAATAATACATCCGATCCATTAGATTTAATTAGCTTCCCTCTCTTGCACTACAGCCAATATATTCTAACCTGATAACTTCATTCCCATATCATGTTTCCTTATATTCTTGTCGATGAGGTGTGTGGATGGGGAATAAATTAACTGTACTTTATTTAGATATTGTGATCATCAGCAGCGTATCATTTTCAGAAATCAGAAATGGAGAAATCGAATAGAATTTAATTAGAATGATGAACATGTACACGTTTGCATGTTGATTTGAAGTTTGAATAAAGGTTTAGGGGTTAGGTGGCAATTGAATCGTTAGGAACATGGGAGAGGTGATGATGAGTGGGAGTGAAATTAAAAGTCCCCCGCAACAAAACTCTTTCCCTTCCATTGTGGTACATTAGTACGAACAATATGCATGGTGCCTCGTACATGTAATCTACGTATGACAATAATTTCAAGTAATGACAATAAAATAGAAAAGGAAAAAAAAAATGAAATGATGTCCTCACAATAGGTTAAAAAAGATTTCAAGTAACAGTTTATGCTTTGGTCCTGTAATGATAGAAACATAAAGCAGCTATAGAGAGAGTGAGAGACACGTCTAAGAAATTCTCAATATTCTAACAAAAATATGAAATTAGACAAAAACTTATTAATGTACAAGAAACATAATTCATACACCAAAATTAGCATGTGCTTTACTAAACATATATCAAACAGTGATGCAGTCAAGTAAATAACAAGCATGTTAAGAAATTAAAGCAGTAGGCACCCAATGAAAAAGATGCAGAGGCCAGAAGCAAAGTGCCCGCTACCTTTTGAAGAATTCAGTCACATATCGGGAGCCATTGTAGAGTACGAACCACATTAATATAATCACCAAAGTATCTGGCAAAATTTAGGAACTCACATATGCAATACTACAACAGAGATGACTGAGATAAAATTAAGAAACAGAGTAGAAGGCATTCAACTGTTTCAGCTTTCTTTGCCCCAAAAGAGTTCCAGACCACAAATTTTATATTGCAGGAGCATGAGAAACCCTCTTTCCAAACACGGTTGGAATAAACATAACGACATGTACATTTATAAGAGCATTTGATGAAGGGATCATCCTGTGTTTTTCTGACTTCAAGAGAAAATAGCGATTAAGAACTACCCATTCATGAAAGTTAAAACCTTCCCAACCCAGTCTAACACAAAAGCTCTACTTTAGGGTTTTGGGGGAATCTCAAATAAAGCAGTAAAAACGCATTAATATAAAATTGAGGGGGAATAAAGGATACTGAAAAGATAGCGTTCCCACCAATCCAACATAAAAAGCCCAAAAGTGACATTGTAGAGGTAGATCTTGCGCTGAATCCAATTCATTATCTTTCGAAGCAGCAAATTTCAATCGACCAAGTTTCTTTGGAACAACTCAACAAACAGAGGTGAATTAAAAAAAAAAATTTAAAACAGGTGCTGATACCCAGAATCGGGCTAAGGCAACACTTGGAGAGGCAGATCGAAGCCGAACGACCTTAGCCTGAGAAAGATCACGAATGAAAACCAAAAATTAGAATACCACGAATCTAAAAAAATATTCAAAAATTAAATTATTTTAATTTGTCTTGTTCTTGCGAAAGAGAGAAACAACGATGGACCCTTGAAGAGAAGGTGATAAAATTCAAAAATAAAAAAAGGGGGGCAAAAATTGGTAGGTGAACAAAATAATCGAACAGGATGATAAGAATTTACAGGTTACGAGAGGTGGTCAAGTGAAATTTCCCTCCCTTGTTCTTCGAGCCAACACCGGCGGGCCTTGTTTCAGAATACAGACTTCCTTCCTCTTATCCTCTATCATTGGTATAGTAAACTAAATAACTAACTTCGCTGTAAAAAAAAATAGTTAAATTAGTTATTTGTTTTATATGGGTTGATTTTTCTAAATTTCTCTTTTGATAATGTGCTTTGTATTTTCTGCCATCAATAGGAATATTCTGAAAATAAAAATTAGAGTTTTGAGAGATAAAGTAAATTATAGTATTGTATTTATAAATAAGATAAACTCCTTGATTAAGCTAAAAAATTTATATAACCATCAAACATTTTTAAACATTTTTTTAAAAGCTCTTCTTCTTTTTTTAAACTTAAAAGTGACTGTTAGCTTAATTTAACTCTTATCTTAAGATGCTGAGGGAGTATTATATTACCAACTTCCATTCTAAATCTAAGAGCTAGGTACAGAAAAGGTTTAATTTGACTCAATATATAAGATAACAATCTACTTTCTTTCTTAAGTTTATATTTATATTATTGTTCCAAATCATCCCTATTAATTGCATATACGAAAGATTTTTTTTTTCATTAAGGTTTAGTTCCAATACACATGGTTAAATATTGTATTTTAGAGAAATCATCAGCATTTTATTATAAATAATTAATTTAAATATTTTTTAAATAATTTTAAATTAATTATCTAGTTCTTATATTAAATACTATTTCTTATTTTATTTGTAAGAATTAACTGAGGGATTTAGTTTGGTTGTAAATATGATATATTAATCCATTTTGTCTTTAATTTAAAATTTATAATTCTTTTCGACATGAGAGAATACTTTACACCAATAGGGATAACTTTCAATATAAATGATTAAATATGGTATATAGGCAACATTTCGTATAAATAACTAACCTTGTTGATTTGAAGTGAGTATTATTTAATAGAGATTATAATTTTATTAAATCTTTACTTCCAGGCATAAATGAAAAATATTAGTATTGATATAACTAATTTTTATAATTTATTTTATTGTCGGTCCCAGACAAAATAGTAAACAATTTTGTTTGAAGGTCCAAAGTCTATTTCTGCATGGTTGTGTTCTTAGCTGGAATTGAGACACAGATTGATAAAATACTATTGGACACTTGAAAGTTGCCATTCTACTCCAACCAATTAACTCCCTCCCTCCCTGGGAGATGGGCATTTTTTTTAAAAAAAAATTTTGATAAAGCAAAGCAATGTCATAAAAAATAGGGTTAAAGTGCAAAAATACACAAGAGTTTTTTCCCTATGAGCGTCCAACACCACATGTTTTTTTTGGAACAAAAATACATACGTGATTACCATTTTAGAGCAAAAGTCATATCACACCATTAAATCACTATTTACTGTGATGAGAGAGAAAGAGATGAAGTGAACAGTAACTTAACGGTGGTGAACAATGACTTAACGGTAGGATGTGACTTTTGCTCTAAAATGATAATCATATGTGTATTTTTGCTCCAAAAAAAGCACATGATGCTGGGAGCTCCTGAGGAAAAAGCTCATACATATTTTTGCACCTTAACCCTAAAAAATATAATAAAATCTTATCTATCCTTCATTCAAATTTATTCGAGGACCAACAAGCATATCTATATTATGGATATAAAATATGAATATTATAATTACTTCATTTAACTAAGGATACATACCCTTTTCACGTTTTACAATACAACCTTTTTCTTATATTTATTTCATGCAATGCTAAAACACTTAAAATAAATGGATTCAAACAAGCAGATGCACTTTCTTGCTGAATCCAATTCATTCTCTTCCCAGCCTTGTTTTCAAACACTGAATGAAGATTATTAGTTTTAATTTTTTTAAGGGTTAAGGTACAGATTGGTCAATCAACTTTTATTCTAAAAATGCCCAGCACAAAAATGTTTTAAATAAACCAAAAATATTAAAAAACTATTAAAAGGGTAAAGTTAGCACAACACAGTTTGAAAAAAAATTAACATCCGTTAAAATGAAAACATTTAAGGGTTAAGGTGCAAAGTGGCTAACAAAGTTTTACTGCATGAATGTCCAACACAATAAAGTATATGTGCAATCCACCCAAAATTTGACTGTTGTAAATCTTTGCTCGGACTCCCAACCATGTGTATTGGGGTTAGGGGTGAGAATATGTCAGGGGCCTGTGACTTAGCCTATTACAAGCTTAGTCAGGCTAAAAGGTTAGACCAAGGCCTCTTTCAAGGCCTGTTTTGCATAACAGGTCAGGCATAGGTTTAATAATAAACCTGTTAGGCTGACCTGTTATGAGGGTAAAATTGTAATTACTCCCTCCATCTTCCATTGAAAGTATGACACATATACTTGGTAAAAAAACCTGACCTTCATATTTTATGATGTGTTTTAGATCATTAGGAATAATTTATATAAGTATTTAAAATAAGCTTGTTTTCGGCCTATTTGAAGTAAGGTCATTTTAAGGTGAGGGTTGTGGTTTGTTAGGATACTTACAAAATTTTTAAAATTATAGGTCTCTTTAACAGGCCATAGGCCAGACTAAGGTTGAAAAAAGGCCTGTAACAGGCTACAGGCCAGACTCAAGCCACTTTGAAAAAGTAAATGCAACAACAAAAAAATCACAAATGTAACAAAATTGCAAAATTTTGTAATTTTGTGCTGAGCGCTCCTGGAGTAAAACTTTGTTGGCCAATCTACATCTTAACTCTTAAAAATTTACATTTTAACCGACATTATTTTTTTTTTCTAACGTCGTTGTGTTGACTTTACATTTTTAAAAGTTTTTTGATATTTTTGGTCCACTTAAAACATTTTTGTGCTAGACGCTCTTGAAGTAAAACTTTGTTGGTCAATTTGCACATTATACCTTTTTTAATTGTATTTTTAAGTTCAATTATTGTTTTATAATACGTTTATAGCAATTAATTTGCATAGGGCTTGTTCATGATAGTTTATAGGAGGGGCTTTTGGGGCTTATTTACTATTTCAATCGGACTTATGAGTTTTTCTTCAATTTTCGTTTGGATGAAAAATGTGGGCAATTAGACTTATGGGTGAAAATGAACTTATTTAAAATTCTTGGTTTCCTGGCTATTGAAAAGCTATAAGCTCTTTATTTACAGATTGCCTTGTTTGGAACAACTTATGTGAGCCGCTTATAGAGCTTATGGGGCTTTTCAACTAAGCTTATGGATTTTGCTTCAAATTTTTCGTTTGATTGAAATCGGTTGTCGATCAAGCTTATAGGTGAAATTGAGCTTATTTGAGAAGCTCCCTTTCCTAGATTCTAATAAGCCAATCGAGGTTATTTTTACTGTTCATCATATCTTTTCTTCAGACTAAGGAGACGCGTAGAAATAGAGGACAAGCTAGTGCAGCGCAAGCTCCAGACCTTCGATCCTCCTCTAGTTCCACCTTCATATTCCACTCGTCGACGACATCATCCACCACCAAGGGCTGGTGAGTTTCGTCTTCACACCGACCTTTATAGCAGAACTCAGAGAAGCAAAGGCACAAAGTACGCTGGAAGAGGGAGCACTTGTGTTTTTAACTTCACTGCTATGTTTTTATTCCGTCTCCCTTTGATTTTTATTGTGATCCTCAATCTGAAAATTTGTTGTTGTGTTGATCTGGATTAAAAGCCATGTGTGGCTAGTTTGTATAACAATGATCATACATAATTTTATTAGGAGCAATTAGATCCCAAATTGTACCATGCCTAATTTTTTTAGTTGCTTATGCAAATTTATTTGATCAAATTATGTATTTTAACATTGCCAAATTTTGTAATTTATCATTTTTCATATTTTTAGTAATTTTGATTTTATTTTTTTATAATTATCTCAAAAGTCACTTATCCATAAGTCATTCTAAACAAGT
Source organism: Acacia confusa (assembly GCA_037074495.1). NCBI lineage: Eukaryota > Viridiplantae > Streptophyta > Magnoliopsida > Fabales > Fabaceae > Acacia > Acacia confusa. The sequence continues at coordinate 1,758,810 of CM073512.1, read as the reverse complement.
TTTACCCAATCAAACTTTTCCATAAACTACTTATACAACAACCAATCCAAACATAAATCACGTTTTACAATCTGACTTTTACATAATTGAACTTTTACCCAATTCAACTTTTCCATAAATCTAATTGCCTACTGGTATCCCAAACAAACCTTCAATCAGATGCTACTTTCATAGAAGTTGAAAATGAGAATGTTAATGTAGATGAAGAGTCTTCATTGACTAATTATGCTAAGGAATCTTCAACATAAATAAATCACCCATCTTCAATTGAAATGAATTAGATTCATAACACAATTAGATACCAAATTGTACTGGGCATGAGTTCCTAGTTACTTATGTAATATTTATTTGATAAATTATGTATTTTAGCATTGCCAAATTTTGTAATTTAGCATTTTTAATATTTTTGGTAATTTTATTTTTTCTTTCATAATTATCTCAAAAGTTATTTATCCATAAATTATTTCAAACAAGTTTCAATTTTACAAAAGTTACTTATAGAACAACCAATCCAAACATAACTCACAATTCACAATCCGACTTTTACCTAATTAGATTTTTTTATAAGTCATTTTACTCATTGGTATCCCAAACAAACGCATATATAATGTTTTATTTTAAAAAAAAATTGAGGTTTGTACATTCAAATTAAATACAGGCAACAATTAATTAATGACCTTGTTAATTTGAAGGTAACACCGCAACAAACTCCACATTATATATTGACGTTATATTGATGATAATTGTGAATTGTGTGATAGCAGTACAGTATGTGTAATTAATTAATTGTTAGGAATTCGTACTAATATATATGTTACAATTTAGGTTATTATTAAATTACAGGCACCAATGTTTTTAACCAAATGAAACTTAAGGCACTACTACCAAAATGAGAGTCCTGTACAATTTGATAACATCATAGTCAAAATGAATTTCAAATAAATGAATAATCCTGCTAGAAAGAATTTTCTTAATTACATATAATATCAAAATTATGGGTAAAAGATGGTAGAAGACAAGTTTGATGAATTTTTCACGTTTGGGAAACACTCAAACTGCAGTTTCAAAAATCTTTTTTTACAAGCCGAAATAAAACCGATCTCACATACATATCTCGTAAATCATAAGAGATATTCTTTAAAGCTAATCCCAACATACGCTTAATTAATCAATGGGAAGAAATATTGTGGGTATGGATGGAGGACTTGTGGAACCAAGCCTTCAAATTTGCACGGGTCCTTGGGGAAATCTGAGGCCTTCCATGTTGGACCTCTGTCTTCTTGCACAGCAGAAAGTTGCGACCTTCAACTGATCCAATTGTGTCCCATGGCCCCAATGCTGCCACAAATCCCAAACACAACACTACCATTTAATAATAATCACAATCTAAGATAAGTAAGGTAATTTGAATGGATTTATATATCTCCTACAATAATTTGAAAGGGAAAAAAAATTATCTGCCTTTTTAAATCAACTAAAAATAAAAATCCCACATCAGCCAAGAGAGGTTGTTTTCAGCTGAATTTGCATTCTCTTGATTTTGTCAGGAAGATTCACCGGAGATACCTAGTTATCTTGAGCAAAGTGTAAATTTATGGATTATCTCAAGTCTACAATTAATTTATTACTAATATCAATTTCAATAATTAATTTAAAACACTTTAAAAAGAGCATTGTATGCTCATCTAAAAATGAGGGGTTCCTTTTTCATCAATTATTTATTTATTTATTTGAGCTAAGTTGTATTTAATAGCATGAAGTACTTTTTAATAATACTCATATCTCAAATTAATTAATTTTTAATGCATACCTTAGATTATTTTTTTAAGTTAGTGAATGTTATTAAAAAAATACTTCATGTTGCTGAATGCATCAAAAATTAATTAATTTGAAATACGAGTGCTACTGAAAAAGTATTTCTAAATGTTATATATATATATATATATATATATATATATATATTAATAATTGGGAATGGGAAAAGAATGAAATTGACTAAAGTAATGGATGCTGAATATATTAAAAATTAATTAATTCAGAATATTATGTGCCAAAAATATTTCACTGTGCATCGTACAATTTAATTGAAATAAATAAGAATATATAAAAAAAATGAAAAAAAAATTCACACATGAAAACATGGTTGCTATGTCATCAAACTCTTTGTTTTCATTCATTCTTAGACAAAGGAATTCACACACATAGTTGAACTCATAATCCTACTTAATTCAAGATTTAAGCTAGCAGATATAGATTATTTATGATCTACGGCCTATTTGAGTTGCATCTAAAAAGTACATTTACGTAAGTTAAGATAAAACTCTTTTCACATATTTATCTCATATAATGTAAACCACATTAGAAAAGTAATTAGTAGAGTTAATGTAGAAAGACACTAAAATTATTAAATTTTCAAGAAATTACACTGATCAAGAAATAAGACCAAAGTAACTTTTCTTTTGACTTGAGAAATAAAATCAAAGTAACTAATAAAATACTCAAAAATTAGTAGAAACACTCATAGCTTTCTAGTTAGCAAGAAAATAGGGGAATTTCATTTAGCTCTTAAAGACATGACATATCTTTAGTTAACCTCAAAATATTCTGGAGCTTCACTGCACTTCTTTGGATCATAATAATATTAAGTTTTGGGGGTGAAAACACAATAATATCCTTACTTTCTTTGTCATGTAAACTGTCTTATTTGTCTCGTAAATACCTATATTTATCTTATGTATTTTCATATTTGTATTGTGAATGTCCAAAATGTTTTTTTTTATTCCCTAAGTTCTTTTAAATCCCTTTATTTATCTTGTAAATGTCTTTTATTTGTCTTGCAGATTTTCATATTTGTCCTATAAATTTTCATATTTTTTTGGTAAATAACCAAAATATTTTTGATTCCCTAAGTTCTTTCAAATCTTTTATTTGTTTTGTAAATGCCTTTATTTGTCTTATAAATACCCTTATTTACTTTATAAGTGCTCTGCTGTAAAAAATAAAAGAAAGATATTATTGTCTTTTCACCCACAAAACTTAATTTCATTTTGACTCTTACGATGTAGTTAAGTACTTTTAGAGGTTGACTAAAAATACATCACATCCTTGGGAGCGCAATGAAATTCCCCCCAGGAAATTATAGTAAGTAAAACAGTTGAGTTTGGAAATATAAAGTTCACATTTTATGTTTCTTCCTTACATACTCCTTATAAGCTCAATCCTCTAATTAGAGGGTTGGGGCATTTTTTCTTTTATTTATTTTAGATTAAATTATATTTTACATATTGAAATTTTTTTACACCCCATATCTTAAATTAATTAATTTTTAGTCCTGCATTCAAAAATATTTTTCTTGTGGCAACAGTATACTGAAAATTAATTAATTTGAGATACTAAATGAAAAAATTTAGGATGCAACATATAATTTAAATTAAATCAAAAATATTAAAAAATTTTAAAAATGCCTTCATTCTTCTAATTAGAGGATGGGCATATAAGGAAGAAGTATAGAATGTGAACCCTAGATATACAAGTGATAAAATTTATATCAACAAATTTTATATCAACAAATTTTATATCATTAGATTTTTTGTGAACGTTAGTAGTTGTGAAGTTATTTAATATAAGATATATTTATCTAATTTGATTAAATTAAATAAATTAGTTGAATTAGGTAATATCACATATAATTTTTACAATACCATAATCATATTCTTTAAGTCCTTTATTCCCCTTCTTTTTTATTATTGTCGGGAGCAAAAATAAGGATAATTAAAAAAATTGATAAAAATAAAAAATATATATAAAAAATTAAGTCCCTCACTATATTTTAAATCAAAGCTCTGGAGTATAATTTTAATTGACAATAGTTTGAATCCACAGTACCTTCTGATCCAACAATGGGACAGTAGAGCGCGAAATCGCTTATTTCAGAACCCAGAACTGGAAGCCGACCTATGCGAGCATAAATCTTCAAGGCGGTGGCGATGACCTGCATTACAAGCGTTTCTTCACTCACAACGAATCGGACCGGACCTGTGCTTCCCTGAACATTCACGCTAATCAGCATTTTTCTTGTATTCCAAACGCCCAGATCCTTCTTCTGCTTGCAAAGCATCATCGTCTCAACACAAAGATCTCACTAATCCGTAGAAAATCGAGGATCAGTGAATCGAAGACGGAGATCCTAGCGAATTAGAACAAATCGAGAACTCGAAATCACTGTTCTGATCGGGTTTAGATCTGAAAGTTCAAGGGGAGGAGGCCGAGGCAGGGATCGTACCAACCCTCCTTGGAAGAACCAAAAGCGAAATCGCTGATGCTTATAGGAACAGTGGAGCGCATAAAAAGGGTGGTGATTAAATCTTGGACCATTCAATATCGGAGAGAAAGATCTGAGAAGGGTTCGGAACTCCAGATTGTGTGATGAAGAATTGTGAGAGTTTAATTTAAAGCGGGGAAAAATTGAATTGGAGTGGAAACAGGAGTCATGAGGATTTATTAGCGGAAGAAGAAACTTGATTTGATTTTCAATGCAGGTGGTTAGGAATCTGAAATTGTTTGTGTAACTTCTATGCTCTTTTCTAACCTCTAGTGGGGAGATAGGAAAATGTGAATTATTTAAGGCAATTTAAAATTGACAATATCGCAACATAAAGGACAAATCACACCTCCATTGCTGAGCGCAAGGGGAATTTCAGAGAGTCCGAAGAAGCTGGAAGAATGTTCAATAAACAAAAAAACAATTATCGGTGATGAACTTGACTTGCTGGTTGTCCTGTTTACTTGGATATGACTTGATTATACCGATTCTGGCTAGTTACTCTACTTTTCATATTAGAGCAGCTTCAAGTTCTCACCAATTTGAATAATGGAAAATTCTGATAATATTTTGTGTCAGAGGAAGAAATTCTAAAACTTGGATTCCTCTGATGCATCGGAGGGAACTTTGCAATTTTACAGTGTAAAGCGTAAAGTTGTATTTTCTTTTTAAAAAAGTGACATTTCCCAAAAAAAAAAATATAACTATCATTTCTGCAAAGAATCCTCCGATGCATCGGAGAGAATCTAAGTCCGAAATTCTAGCCCCAACAACTCAAAGTGCCATGTGTGGTTTTTTTTTTAAATAAAAAAAAAGAAAAATTTTGTTAAGTAAAGTGCCATGTCTAGAACAATCAAAATCTTCTTCTCCTTAATTTTCATGGCAATCACATAACTATAAAAGCAACGCAATGCCATAAAAATATATATGTAAAAAAAAAAACATATTTTGTCTCCATTCAAATTTATTCAACGACCAACCTGTATAAGTAAGACAAAGGGAAAATTTCATATAAATATCATTTAAATTTGTAAAACTCTCAGAAGCTCACTAAATTTATAAAAAGATTTAAAAGTGACAATGACCTATGAGGGATATACAAATTTAGATGAAACTACCTTTTTGCTCTTAGTTTTAAATAAGTTAGATAAATTAGTTTGAAAAAAATCATAGATATGAGAGATAAAATGAATAAAAGTCTTATAACCAAAATCTACTTCCAAACTAAATTCTACATTTAGGAGAGTAGTTATTAATTTTTATATATAATGTTTTATTTAAAAAAATTGAAATCTAAACCTTCAAATTAAACATGGGAAACTCTTAGGATTTCCCGACTCTCTCCCTCTCTTACAGTTTCATTTCTCTATAATAAGCCAACTTGGTATAAGGAAGATTTGAGAATGGAAATGAACTTAGAGGAGAGAAATGAATCGAAAGGAAAATTTTGAAGGATGAGGGACAATAGTTTGAGGGAAGATGAATTTTTTGTAGGAAAAAAAAATTAAGGGGTGATGATAGTTGGTAAATAATTAGAAAATACCTATTTTACACAAAAATAATTAATTCAAAATGAAAAGAAAAATATTTTTTTTCATAATTCAAATATGATATGAATTTGCTTACATTGAATTCGAATTTATGGATCAAATTCTATTTTTATGACTAAACATTTATTTCGCAAAAAAAAAAAGCAAAATTATGGGTTAAATTTAAATTTTATGACGAAACATTTATTTTTCCAAAAGAAAAAAAGTTTGGACTTATCTAAAATATCCTTTTATCAAATTCGAATTCGCCTAAAATATTTTCCCTCCAAGTTTGAGTTTATCACATAAGTTCAAATTTAATGCATAAATTTAAATTTAATAATATTTTCTTACCTTATTGAAAATAAATATTTTATGAGGGGTAAATATATCCAAAAGTATAATTGTTCACGAGGGAGCTTGGGTTCTCACCAATTTTGGTGGGATCTATCTTCTCACCTTTAAAGAAAAATTGGTGGGCTTGGGAAGCCCAAGAACTTAAGTTTCTTGAGAAGATGAGACACAAAGGTGTATCAAACAAGGAACTTGCTCATCTTCCCTTCCCTCTCATTCCCACTTGTTTCATGTACCAAACAGTCCCTAAGGTTTCTTCTTGAGGCATAAAGATGGACTCCCCTGTTCTGGAGTCCACATTATGTGCCCATCCTTTAGGTGCCAATTATGTGTCCATCCTTCTATTAGAGGGATCACCATATTTTTCTAATTTTTAAATTTTTTTTATATATTATATTTATTTATATTTAAATTATATGATGTTTTTTGAAATTTTTTTGCACCTAATATTTTAAATTAATTAGTTTCTAATCCTGTATTCAATAATATTTATCTGTAACACCAGTATCATAGAAACTAATTAATTTGAGATACTGAGTATAAAAATCATTTTAGAAAGCATCGTATAATTTAAATATAAATAAAAATACAATATATAAAAAAATAAAAAAAATTACTCATTCCTCTAATAGAAGGATGGACACATAATGAGCACCACACTTAATGTGGACTCCCTGTTCTGTGGGTGGCTTGGCTATTTCTTCCCGTCCGGTGAAGATATCCAATGGTTTCCCTGTGTCATGGCTTTCTTATGCACTAGGAGCGAGGTCGATCTTCGGCAAAGGCGAGAAAGGAGATTGTGTGGACTGATGCACGGAGACTTGGAACACTCGGATTTGTGTGACGGCCTCCAATGGATTCACCAAGGCCCAGGGTCCTTGGGGGTGTGTCTATCCTCCTTGGTAAGGAGGGTCCGTTGCACCCTTTTTGCACTAAGGATTTTTTTTTCCTATGTCACTTCTTTCTTTTTTTTTTTTTTTTTTTATATATCAAATTTTGTACTGAAAAATGGTGCAGTGGACCCTCCTTGTCAAGGAGGGTAGCTGCACCCAGGTCCTCAGTGGTGCCAGATGGGTTGCGGTGGGGCTGTTTTGGTTTCACAGTCAATAGGAGGGTTTCGGCAGAGTAATTGATGGGTATGGTTTGGGGTCTTTTTGTTGATCTGGGTAAATTGAAGGCAACGGCACAGAGTATTTCTGAAGTGCTATTGCGTAGAGCCATTAATTCTGAGGTTAGTGTTTTGCACAAGATTCAAAACTCTTATGTTGATATTGTTTTGAGACAGATTTCTGCGAATGGTAAGAGATATCTTATTGACAATGGAGTCTTTATGTTGACCGGTGATGTTTGCTTATAAGGGTTGAACTATGATGTTGTCTGGGTAATATGGTCTTATTGGGTGGTTTTCTATAATTATGCTCGGATTATCACATACTATAAGCTAATTTTTCTCTCCACAAACTATCACTGCCCTACTTGATTTGGTGTGGAAGGTTTTTAGGTGGGGAATAATTGAGATAGATGAACATATTACTACAAACAGGGCCCTAAGTCATTTTCTAAGAATTTTTTTGTTTGGTTTGAGGTATCCCTATGTGGGAGGGATGTTAGTCTTTCTGTTACTCTACTCGAAGTTCTAAGGCATGGTTAATTGCTATCTAGAATCATCAACTTATTCATGTTCAATAGGCTTATACATGTTGTTCATCATTGGCTCGACGTATGCTTGTTCAATGTCTATGTCAACAATGTTCATCTTTAGGCATTACATTGGCGTTCAGTGTGTATGTTTGTTCATCTTCCGGTTGAAGTTGTGATTCTATCATTTATTCTTATGCTGACTATGCTTTTTTTTTTTTAATGGTAATAACCGGTGCTTTCTTTGAGAATATGCTGGTTTCAAGGAATTTGAAATTAGAATTGAAGTTGTTTAAAACTACGTAACATGTAATTAAAATTAGAATGATGCAACGTGAGTCTTTTTAATTTTGAGTGGTAATAGCCCCTCAAAAGCTCAAATCAACAACATTAACTATATAATGACATGTTAATTAATATAATCCTACTGCAACTATAAAGAAATTAAAACACATATAATCTTAACACTACAAAATCTAATCTCAACTATAATAATCAGTCCACATGAAAAAATACAATCCAAGTCTCACAACTAAATAATGATAAACTTAAACAAGGAAATCAAATACATAGTATAAGCATAATATTGAATTGAAAAAGAGAAAAAGAGAAAAACTTTTATGTAGTCCATTGAGCTTAAGCACAAATCTTTATTATCAAGAAGCAGAGGAATCAGCCACTCGTGAACATAATTGCACCCACAATAGCTTCAATTAGTTTAAAATACCCAACTCTTAGTTTCAGCTCGCCAGCGTTGAAGCTCTGTGCACTGTCCGAGCTTCCCTTTCGACTTTGAGCTCCACTCGGCGGTGGTTTTCAATAGTGAGGGTGGTGGAGCTGCTGACAGTTGTGAGGAAGGAAGTCCTTGATGGTGGTTGCTCTCTTGCTCTTTTCCTCACCTCTCAAGTTCTCTCTCGTCCAAGCCTCTCTCTCTGATCTCTCAAGCTCTTCGCGGCATTCAACTCTCAAAATGTCGTTCTACTATTCTGTCAAAGGAAGGAGGAGTAGACCACCTAATTTGGAGGGGCCAATCTGAAAAGTTTAAATGTTCGCGGAGTGATTAAATGGAAAAATTTTGAAATGTTTGTGAGAATGAACTGTAATTTTTAAAAACAATAGGACTTTTCTGTAATTTTCTCTGGTTCCTTGTTCTTCATTGATTTACAATTTCCATAAATTTTAGGACCATTTTCTGTAATTTTCTCTAATCCTAAAAAATATTAATTTTGGCCCAATTGATATTTTTCAAAATCTCCAATTTTCTTTTTAAATACCTACAATGTAAGATTAAACACAAGGTAACATCAAAATTTCAAGAAAAGTATTTGCATGAATAAATAACAGATTATGAACTTTTTGCCCTTAATATACTTAATTCAATACAAATGTTTATAACTTAAATTAGTGATTAATCATGCAATGATGTCTTAGAAGATGATGCATTAAAAATCCCAAATCAATCATGAAAAAGCCTATAAATATATGGTTTAATCACTGTTCTTAAGGAATTTGATCAGAAATCATCCTTGCATGTGTTCCCATGGAAGCAGATTTGGTAGCTGGTGGATTGTCAAAGCTTCATTGGAAGTGTCTCGCCCTTTGTATTTGGTATATCGACCTCTGTCACAGCTGTTGACCTTGTTGGCGTTTCATTCCTTTTCTTTGGTTTTATGTTTTTGTTGGATCATAATGTTTGTGTCTTCTAGTTGGTTTGCTTATTTTTTGAAGTTTCATCTGTCCTTGGTATATGATCAGTTGTTTCTGTTTTTACTTCGGAGACATTGTAATTTTATTTGTTGGCACCATAATTCATATCTTTATGGGCAAAAAAACATAAATAAATAAACACGGGCAACAATTAGTTAATGATCCTGTTTATTTGAAGTAAACACTACAACAAACTCTTCATTATATCAAGGGATAATTTATAAATTTACCTATTAAGTATTTTATTGGGAGCACGAGACACTATAAACTTTTATTGGATGCAATAATACACTTGAAGTTTTTAAAATCGTGCAAAAATACCACAGCCTGTTAAGTCAACTAATGTTAATCATTTGAGAAATGATGCAAAGATATAAGTGAAGTTTTTAACAATCATGACACTCTTACATCATTTTAAAAACTTCATGTATACTTCTGTAACCAAAGAAAGTTAATGACTTTATGGTGCATCGTACCCCTAGTGGTATAGTTCATGGGTTGATTTGTACCTTAACTCTTATATTAATGATAAATATGGTTTCTGAGGTCCATGTGTCCTGCTCATCCAGGCATGCTCATACCCAAAGCGGCAACATTTAGGGATGATTCCCTTTTCTTTGGTTTTGTGTGTGTGTGTGTGTTTTTTTTTTTTTTGCTTTCTTTTTATCTAAGATATGCTGTACCTAACACTAAAAAGTATTTTATCAGTAATATCTTGTGTTTGAAATTAATTAATTTTAGTACATTCAATACCCTTAAGTATTTTTCTAGTTACATTCAATATTATACATTAATTAATTTTTAGTGCATCTAGCATTAGAATATTTTTTCAATAACACCTAGAATCATAAATTAATTAATTTTTAGTGCATTCAGCATTTTAAAGTTAAAAAAATATTCTAGAGTACTGGATCTTCTAAAGATTGTTTAACTCAAGATACTACATCTCTCCATGCTACTATAAATACATCAGAGTGCTGGATAAAAATTATCCCAAATAAAAAAAAAAGAAAAGAAAATATACACTAAAAGTTTGGGTGATTGGTAATAATCACAATATTTGGTTTGGATATAAGATATTTTCTAAAAGTTAATCTAAATATACACTATGTGTATGTAGTTTCTACCTCTTATAGCGTAATGAAGAGATATTACGGAAATGAAGATTTATAACGCTGATTGATACTCTCCCCAATCTTTTATATGAGACATATCTACATAGTTTGATTATATCAAAAAAATTAGTTAAATTAATTCCTATGATATGTATTTTCTAAAATACTTTAGTTATTTTCTTTATTTCTTCTCGTCCTTAATTCTTGTTGAAAGAGTATCAATATAGGTGAATTAAAAAAAAGATTGATAAATATAAAAATATGTCTTATATTAAAGATCAAAATTAACTCTTAAAATATGTATTACATTAGGAGTGACAGCTAAGTAACAAGGGTGAAAGGGGGAAGAGAAAGAGATTGAATTTGTCATAAATCTCTCTCTCACACACTAGATAGAAGTATGATAGTTGGATATATTTCATCATTATTTTATATTTATCGAAGTAATTACTTGGTTAGTAAATTTTTTGAACAGTGGGTTTTATTAGTTACTTTATTTTTAAAATATCTTTTTGAATTATGTGGAAAGTTCTTTATCTTTATATAAACGTCAGAAATTGGGTTGAATTTTTGGTAAAAGATGGTAGGCAAAAATGGATTAATTAGAAGGATATGACTTGAAAGTATAAAAATATAATTCGATAACATTACGGTCAAGTATTACATATCTAACCTAAAATTAAAGATTTTTCCTAATTACATATAATATCAAAAAGACTATAGGAGACGAGTTTGATTAATTAATTAATTAATGGGAAGAAATGTTGTGGCTATGGATGGAGGATTTGTGGAACCAAGCCTTCAAATTTGCACGGGTCTTTGGGGAATTCTGAGGCCTTCCATGTTGGACCTCTGTCTTCTTGCACAGTTGAAAGTTGCGTCCTTCAACTGATCCAATTGTATCCCAGAGCCCTATTGCTGTTTTCAATTCCAAACACAACACTACGATTTAATAACAACAACAAAAACTATTATCAAAAAAAAAAAAAAAACAACAACAAAAACAACCTAAGATTTATTAAGCGATTTTCAATGGATTTACCAACCTTCCAATTTATAAGTTTAGTTTGGAAAATTTTTTAATCCTTATTAAATGTCACTCTTCATATTAATAAATGAGAGTATTATAATTTTGCCCTATTTAAATAGAGAGAAGAAAGATGTGAAAAACACTTATTTATAAGTAAACAAATTAGAAAAATTAGTTAACTTAATAAATATAAACTAAATTGATGTTGTATAAACATATCAGATCTTTATCATCAATTTATATAAAAAAAAATTCTTCTTATTAAAATTTTATTGATGAGAAAGATATGATATTTTTTATACACAATAAGCTTGACACTCTCATTAGGTTATTGTCACCAATAAAAGTTTTAATGGGGAATTTTCCAATGTTCTTTTTCATTTCCATTCCTTCCAAATTTTGATTAATAAAAGGAATTAGAGAATTCTTTATTATTATCCAGTTATATATTCATTGATGGTTACTGATTATTGATAGATGTATTTATTTTACTTATTTTTATATTATTTTCATATAATATTAAACAGAATTATTTAATTCCATTAAATTCATTCTCATTGGGGAAAAAAATTATAGCCTCCGGAACAAGTATGAGTTTTATGTGTCATTATTATAGGTTTTAGCTCCTCTCCTTTTCAAACCGTCAAGAATTTTTTTTTTAATCTGCCTTCTTAAATCAACTAAAAATAAAAATCCCACATCAGCCAAAAGAGGTTGTTTTAAGCTGAATTTGCATTCTCTTGATTTTGTCGGGAAGATTCAGGGAAGATACCTAGTTATCTTTAAATTTATGGATTATCTCAATACTATAATTAATTAATTTATTACTAATATCAATTTCAATTATTAATTTAAAACACTTTTAAAAAAAAGCTTCCATGAGAAAACACACATCAAAATTTCTTCTTTCAAGCTTGATGTTGGTTAAGCCAAAAGTTCATGATGCTTTCATGATTACCCAGAAAATGGTAGAAAGAGAAACAGTTGGGTTTGGCATAAAAAGTGATAAAATGCTGTAATATTGTATTCAATGAAAATTCAAATCCCAGTGAAGTTCATATTACTATTACTGGATTTTGATAGATTTTAATACTCCATAATTGTATTTGAACGGAGATTGAAGAGTACCTTCTGATCCAACAATGGGGCAGTAGAGCAAGAAGTCGCCGATTTCACAACCCAGAACTGGAAGCCGACCCACGCGAGCATAAATCTTTAAGGCTTTAGCGATGACCTGCATTACAAGTGTTTCTTTACTCACCACGAATCGGATCGGACCTGTGCTTCCCTGAACATTCACGCTAATCAACATTTTTCTTGTATTCCAAACGCTCAGATCCTTCTTCTGCTTGCAAAGCATCATTGTCTCAGCGCAAAGATCTCACCAGTCCCGTAGAAATCGAGGATCTGTGAATCGAACAAAAGAGATCGTTGCGAGTAAGAACGAATCGAGAACTCGAAATTGCAGTTCTGATCGGCTTTAGATCTGAAAGTTTACAGGGCTCAGGCCGAAGCCGCGATAATACCAACCCTGGTTTGAAGAACCAAAACCGAAATCACCGATCCTTGTAGGAAGCATAAAATGGGTGGTGGTTACGTATTGGACCATTCAATTTTGGAAAGAAAACTCTGAGAAGTGTTGGGAGATGGAGAATTGAATTGTGAGATGGAGAATTGTGATCAGAGTTTAATTTAAAGCGGGGAAAAATTGAATTGGAGTGGAAACAGGAGTCAAGTGGATTCATTATGCGGAAGAAGACAGTTGATTTGATTTTGAATGCAGGCTATTAGGAATTTGAAATTGTTTGTGTAACTTATATTCTCTTTTCTAACTTCTAGTGCCTCTCAAATTGGGAAGAAAGGAAAATGTGAATAATTTAAGGCAATTTAAAATTGACAATATTGCAACATAAAGGACAAATCAAACCTCCATGACTGACGACAAGGGGAATTTCAGAGAATCCGAAGTAGATGGAAGAATGTTTAGTCAAAGAAAAAACAATTTCTGCTGATGAACTTGACTTGTTGGCTGTCCTGTTTTTTTTTTTTTTTTTTTTGAATATGACTTGATTATACAGACTCTGGCTTGGTTACTCTGCTTTTCATACCAGAAACATATTAGAGAAGCTCCAAGTTCTCACCAATTTGAATCTTGGTAGCTCTTGTGTTAATTATACCTGAGCTGATCAGAGAGGATCTACCAACACAAATCACTGGGGAAATCCTGATCAGAGTTCGTGTCAGAGGAAGAAATTCTACAGCCAACAGACCAATGTACCTTGTCTCTGTAACAAGCAAAATCGTATTCTTCTTTTGTCATGGCAATCACTATAGGTAGATAAATGAGATTTGCTTAGCCTCAGATTTTTTTTGTTACTTGAAATTTTTCCAGAGAAAAATTGAATTACAGATGATATATTTGTCCACTTTCATCTCAGAATTACAAATAAGAGCTCATTCTGTGTTTTCCTTTCAGCTCATTTCTTCAGTCAGACAAAAGTTTTACAGTTTCCACATTTCTTCAACAAAGTTAATTCCTTGGTTACCAAATTCAACTTTTTTTGGCCAGATACTGAAATCCTTGTTTAGAGAGAGAACTTTGAATTTGAGTGTCAAAGGCTGAAAAAAAACAAAGAAAGAAAAAGAATTTGGGTGCCAAGTATGATATATGTAAACACTTTCATATAACTGCTCTTGATAACTAGAGTCTATACAATTACCACTTTTATTATTGGACTCTTGAAAGCTAGTCTGATAGGAGTACATGTGGTGTCTTATGTTGTGTTCAACAAGGCATCTAAGTTGGCAATGAAGGCATCTCTCGTCCTTGATTTCAACTGGCGTGGGGGTCGGTCTTCTTCACCTTAAGGGAGGGGGTTCGATCCCTACCTTGATCAAGGCGCTGTGGGAGACATCATAGGGTCTAGGAAGTAGTGGTAACACTGGTAGAAGGGGAGACATGTGTACTCTCTGGCCAGTATTCCCTGTGGGCTGTGCAATTACTAAAGCTAAAAAAAAGAATTAGATGTTTTAGAGGCTTGATAAAACATTTGGTCTTCAATTTCCTTCATTAATGGCCTATAATGTTGGTATATATATTGAAGGTGCAGATGAGGTCTTAACTCTTAACTCTGCGTATTCAAGCTCATGTGCATGATTTTACAACACATAGAGGCTTGAGTACGTGACAAAGTATGAAGGTCCATGAAATTGGTGTCATAAAGCAATAAGTCCAATAAGATGATGTACAAGGCCTAAGTGCAATCTAGATTAAAGAATTCACTTTAAATACCATGTGACAAGAAGCATAAATGATGTCCAAGTTCATTCAAAAAGCAGCTAGAAGGCGTCTTATTCATTAATTAGGACTTAATTTCGTTTTAAGCAAGTTTCCTATTTTTAATTAGCATTAGATAAGAACTTTTGGTCAATGATTGTTCTGGAAGGCTTTGTTTTAGTTTCCTGTTTTTAGGTAGTTAACTTATTCTTGAATTACGGGAGTTTGATTAGTAATTAGGGTTAACTCATCATAGCTTGCTTCTTTGGATTAAGTACTCAAACAAACACTAATCCTAATGCGAATTCACGTCAATTACTTTTGAGAAGACAAAAAAGTTTCAATGGCGTCGAAGCCTTCATCTTTGGCCTTTAAAGAATTTGAGGCCACATTTTCTCCTTACTTCGTGGGAAGGGAACCGCGCCGGAGAGAATGACACGCCTTTCTCCATTGATGATGAAAGCAGTTGGATCATAATCGTCCTGTACGGTAGAGCACAAGTCAAGCAATGAGGAGAAGCTAAAGATGATAAATATCTTACTCTCCAAGAATGAAAACAGGAACCCATACATTGTGAATGATTCTTCAAATTTGTTATGCGCTCTTTGAAGAATAGAATGAGATTTACACACTGCAACTGAAAATGCTATATTAACAACTTAAAATATATTTTCAGTTGTAAATATAGCATTTTTAGTTGTAAATACGGATTTATAATTTTTCAATTAATTAGAAAAAAGGGACTTTTGTAATGAGATTTTAGGGTGAGACTTTTTTATAATTAATTCTGGTCTTTGGGACCTGAATGTAATTTTCCGTAAAATGAATAAGATATTGTCTTTGTTACCCAAAAAGATTCTAAGTAAGCCCACAATCCTCTTTATGACATTAAGGGCCCAATTAGTGTAAGCTCAAAAAAACAGTAAGAGGCTTGAGAAAACATCCAGGTTACAATTTCCTTCATTAATAAAAAAAACTCATCATAGCTTGCTTCTTTGGATTAAGTGCTCAAACAAACACTAATCCTAATACGAATTCACATCAATTACTTCTGAGAAGACATAAAAGTTTCAATGGCGTCGACGCCTGCATCTTTGGCCTTGAGGCCACATTTTCTCCTTGCTTCGTGGGAGTATGACACGTCTTTCTCCATTGATGACGAAGGCAGTTGGATTATAATCATCCTGTATGGCAGAGCACAAGTCAAGCAATGAGGAGAAGCTAAAGATGACAAATATCTTACTCTCCAAGAATGAAAAAAGGAACCCATACATTGTGAACGATTCTTCAAATTTGTTATGCGCTCTTTGAAGAATAGAATGAGATTTATATACACACACAGTGCAACAAATTAAAGAAACTTGGTCACTAAAACTGGTAAATTCTTGACATGTTTCAATGTGTAAACTTCCTTTCTACTTCCGTGTAGGTAGATAGTGGTCATATAATTATTGGTTTTAACTTGCTAAGTTGTGAAGTATCCGGTGTAGTGAACTCAAAATTAGTATCATATTTATGTGTCTTTTTTCACACACATATTATATACATACAGTGTTCGATCGCTTTCCTATTATCATTGACCAATGTTTTAATTGTTTTGTAGACTAAATTATTGAGACATGTATTAATTAATTTAGGGAAAATCCCTCCTAAGGCCCAATTAAGCAACAAAATATCAAATAAGGCCCAAGAAATAATTCCATGTCAGAAAAGGCCCTAGGACCATGAAATTATTGTGTGAAATGACAAAAAAACCCTGGAAAATATCTGATTTTTTCGTCCTCCTTTCACTCTCACTCTCCTCCCTTCGTCTTCCCCCGTACTCTTCTAGAACTCGAAGAAGATCACGATGATGACCGCCTCTGCATCAAAAACCTTGTGGACGCTTCTTCACTTCGCACCTCTGAACTCGAAGAATTTGTCAAAGGTCAGGTTTCTTTTTTTTTTTTTTAATTGTTTCACAGATCCAAATTCTATTCTCTATGAAATTTTTTATTCCACGATAAACTATAATCTTGTCCAATTTGATTCAGCAATGTTCGGTTTTTGTTACATAAAGGATTGGTAAGTCCGCTGGCCTAAATCATTCATATAATGGATTCAATTTAACAAAACTCAACTTGGCTTTGTCTCATTAAATTGCTGAACAAAAATGTTCGATTAGCAAAACTTAACTATCAGCTTATTCGTCTAAACAGATGTGTCCTTTGATCTTTCCGATAAAGAATTATTATCAGAAAAAATTAATAGGGGAAGTTAAACTTAAGTGGTCTTTCTGCTTTAAGTTTCTGATTAAAATGGTGATAACAGAATTTAGCTTTTGTGACTCAAACAGGTTGATATAGTCTGATTGCTTTTAATGTCATGTTGCAATACTTTATTACCTAGTTGCTTCAAGCCTCAGTAGTGTTTGACATGCCAATATGCCATGCTTTTAAATTCTTGGGAGTTTGTTGCCTCAGTAGCAAATGCAGTGAATTAGCATGTAACATATGCTTTTTGTTGTCATGGGGGCTATTTTTGTTATGCCCCTGAATAGAGGCTATTTCATTTGCTTCTTTCAATGAAGTACCATTTCTCATTAGTTAGGGTTAGGTACTCAAATGAAAGTTTTTCCCCCCGCATACCCAACATGATGAGCTGGAAGCAAAGTTTTTGGAGGAGAGAGCTACATTGGAAGCTAAATACCAGAAGCTTTATGAACCACTTTACACAAAGGTGTGTACATTATTAATTGTTAGTGAGTTTCCAGTCTTGTGTATTTGTCAGATGACTTTCTGGCTTCTAAGATTTTTTTTTTTGCTCAAATAGATTTTGTAATTTCATGGGCAATGTTCTACAGTCTATTTATTTGCAGAATTACATATGCTTTCGCTTTACCGTTAATGCAAATAATTTTTGTTCTCTTTTGAATTTTTCGATGCTTGCTATAGAGGTATGAAATTGTCAATGGCATAGTCGAGGTTGAGGGAATTACAGATGAAGTAGGGACAGACAAAGAGAAAGTTACTGAAGGTAACTCTTATTCTCTGCTCTTTCTTACTCATACAGTCACTGGCATTGATGTTTAATATTATTCTGGATTTTCCGTGCAATCAGAGAAAGGAGTTCCAAGCTTCTGGCTAACTGCAATGAAGGCCAATGAGATGTTGACCGATGAGGTAGTGGAATTTGTTGTTTTCTGTATGGTATTCATCAACTGAAGCTTCATAGATATATAATTGATTTTTTTTTTTCTAGAGTAGATCACTGAACGTGATGAAGGAGCTCTCACAACTTGGCTCTGTTTTGCTTTGGGACTCAATTACCTTAAGTTATATACCTAAATATGAACTGTGAATACGAAGTTCTTGCCCTCATTTCTTTACCCAATTTATTACTGTATTTTCCCAACTGGGTTTTGCTTGATGCTAGCTCATGTTTAGTTGTGTTATAAATGATATGTGTCTTCACACCACTGATTACGCTGTTGAAATTGATGTTGCAAATTGATGGCTATTGAGTACATGTGACATCAAATATATTAATCAAAGACTTGTATCAATTTAAACAAAAAAGACTTGTATCAATTTAATCTGCATAATATCACTGTTGCTTGTTGAATGGTTCCATAGATTACGTGCTTGAAAATTTTCTATCAGAATGGCGTGGCCTACGATAGGACACTGATTTCTGTGTAGTGTATAATGATAGTATTTGACTATACTTGTAATCTGGTTCACAACAATTATTTTCGTAGTCTGATTGTTTCTACAATGCTGGATGGGCTTAGGATGCCCGTGCAGTGATTAGGTATCTGCATGAAGAGTACCCCAGGGCTCCCCTGTTTGTCATTGGAACTAGCATTGGCGCCAACGTTCTTAATTGATTTATGTTTTGTTTGAGTTTGATTTCCACTGGATGGAGCCCTGACAGATAATAGAAGACCCTTTTATAGATCTTGTTTGCTTGAACAAAAATTTTAATTACACGTCTTCTTGTTACTTTTGAGTTTTGCATCATCTGTATCTGTTAGGTCTTCCTTGAAATTTGCATTGTTGGATTTTTTTTTTTTATTTTGATAGTGGAAAGTCAATGAGTACTTGTATAATTTAGAACATCGTTGAATTTTGTGCAGGTAGTTTGATTTTTGTATCTTAGCCTTTATGTCTCTTTAAGTGTGTGGTAATTTTTGGAAAGCAAGGCAGAAATTTTCGGTACATATTTCAATTTAGAAACATATAAACATGATAGAAGGCATTTGAAAGTTAGAAAGCCCCAAATACACCTTCAACATACTAGGTATATGTACTTCATATATGAAATTCTATTTTGTACTGAATAATTTTCCTTGAAACATTATGCTTTATGAGTTTCACTGCCTATTCAATATTATTGAATACTGAACTAAATGATCAAAATATTTGTGGTTTTGCCTATTTGATGTTACTGAATATTGAACTGAATGATCAAAACATTGGCTTGTGCTCATGTTCTGGTTAAATGTGGTTGGCTTAAACTCATGTTCTGAATTATGATTTCTGAAATCGTTTATATTGTATTGGACATGAAGTTAATTGTAGACTTCAACACTTGTATTCTGAATTTCATTTACAATTGTTGTAGGTACACGAACTTTAATATAAGAAGCAACAACATGGAGAAATCTTCAAAAAGGGTCCCAAGATTTTCTTGAATTGAAGGTGGGCGTCTTGTGGTGGCTGGTCACCCATCCTCGCAACAACCATCAGTAAAAAGTGTTATCTTTGATTGACGACTACCACAAGCGGAAGAAGACACATTAGGGGGAATACTTGTTAGGAAACATTGTAGTTGATGACAAATATGTAGTTATGACAGCTTTGTATTCATAACAATATGACCTTCACCATTTGTTCTTGTGTAAATTGTCTACTGATGTTAACTTCACAATTTTTGTTGAATGACAAGAGCTAATTTTTTCTTATGTTTTCTTAAATTGTTGCTTATGTTTTTTATATTTCTTCATGGAATGCCAACTGCAACACATGGGCCATTAACAACAATAACATGGGTCATTTATAACAATAACAGGGTCCATTAACAACAATAACATGGTCCATTAACAACAATAACATGGGCCATTTCTTTAGGGTATTTGTTCAGTCATTGGTACCAATCATTTGTAGCAGGAATATCAATTCCCACAAACAACAATAACAGAGGCCATTAACTACAATATCAGTACCCATTGACAACCAAAATAGTACCCCTTAACAACAATTAACGGGCCATTGACAACAATATCAGTAGACACTAACAACAATATCAGTAGTCACTTACAACAATAACAGTATATACTTACAACAATATTAGTGACACTAACAACAATATCAGTATGCACTAACAACAATATTAGTAGGCACTTATAACAATATCAGGAGCAACTAATAACAATATCAGTAGCTACTTACAATAATATCAGTAGCTACTTACAACAATATCAGTAGACACTAACAATAATATCAGTAGCCACTTACAACAATATCAGTAGACACTAACAACAATATCAGTAGCCACTTACAAAAATATTAGGGCCCATTAACAACAATAACAGGGGCTGTTAACAACAATAAATGTACCCGGTGACAACAATATCAATATCCACTTACAACAATATCAGTAGGCACTAATAACAATATCAATAGCCACTTACAATAATATCAGTAGACACTAACAACAATATCAGTAGCCACTTACAACAATAACAGTAGACAATAACAAAAATATCTGTCCCTATTAACAACAATATCAGTCCTGTGTAACAACAATATCAGTAGCCACTTACAACAATAACAGTAGACACTAACAACAATATCAATCCCTATTAACAACAATATCAGTCCTGTGTAACAACAATATCAGTAGCCATTTACAACAATAACAGTAGACACTAACAACAATATCAGTTCCTATTAATAACAATATCAGTCCCGTGTAACAACAATATCAGTAGCCACTAACAACATTATCAGTCTGTAGTAACAACAATATCAGTCCCTAGTAACAGCAATATAAGCACCTACTAACAACAATATCTAGCTACATATATTTTCCAATGTCATTTACATTTGTAATACAGTATGAATATGTGTACATAAATGAGACTTGGATACAATTGTGTTAACAATATCCATCTCCTCATATGTTATTCCTTCCTTGATGCATCTTGTTCTCACCTTTCCACCAATATAATCGCTTTCTTGTCCTCCCCCGTATACAAAGTTACCTCCCACATGAAAGAAACATACTAGGTTCTTCCTTGAAGTAGTAGTCATCTTTAATTATGATTTGCAACATAAAGTTAGTATTAACAACTTTAACAATCAACTTTAACAATCACATTAACAACTTAAACTATAAGTATTAACATCAATCTAATTTCACTGTTTTTACATTCAATCATTCCCACCTGACAAACAGACCTCCTTTTGTTTCCATGCCCAAAACTAGAGCAATCTATAACGTTTTAACATTCAGGTCGTATTAACAACAATATCAGTCAAATTAACAACTAAAACAATAGGTGTTAACAACTAAAACAGTAAGTGTTAATAACTATCTCATTTTTAGCGTTTTTTAACCAAATGTAGCTTCATCCCACTTAAAAACACACATTTTCCTCTGTTTTTATGCCAAAAAACAGAGCATCCTTTTTTCCCCCTACCCTCCAGTGATTAAAGATTAATTAGAATGGTGATAATGATATCTTGATCAAATTCTTAGTGTTTCTTACTTATTTCCTAATCAATAATAACATAAATTTGGCCAAGCTCCAACCTTTTAGCCCACCAACATTCTAATTGAAAAAAACCTTCAGGAGCAGCAAATACATCAACGTAGTGGATGATTGGGAATATATATGTTCTCTGCCTCACTGACTTGAGCAAATCCGTGTGTTCCTCGCTAACTTGCGTTCTCTCCCTCACGTCTACATTCGCTTCTGATTTCTGCTCTGTTCTTTGTGTAATACGTTTCAGGCACACCAAAAACAACCATTGATTTTGGCTTTATTAGACTTCTTTTTTATTTTTTTAATACAGGGGTATTATTGATATTTGACTTTACAACTTAATATCCATTAGGGCCCTAAGGCCTTTTCTGATCAAAGAGTTTAATTTGGGCCTTTTTGAGATTTTCTTGCTTATTTGGGCCTCCATGGGCATTTTCCCATTAATTTAATCTGATATGATACGATATTTTTCAAATTATTATATAAGCCATATAATTTTATTACATGACCTCATTCATTTTTAAATAAATTAGGCAGGCTTTCTATACTTCTCACTTCTCATCCTTCATAGAACATGTAACATCCTGATATTTGATCACCCTTCTAAGAAATTAAAGTGTAATTTTTTGTAAAAAATTATGTCTGAAATACACGTCTTTTGAATATATATGTGCAGTGCAGCAACGTTGTAGCGATGTACAAGAGAGAATGCCGCTGTTCCACGAAACTTCTGCTCAAATAAAAAATTAGGATATACCTTGTTTGTTCCTTTTGAGGGTATCAAAATTCTGTAACTAATAATACGGTCTTTTTCATGTTCTCCTTCATCAATCATCATTATGTCATTTTGTTTCATATATATAGAGTTAGAGTTACAGACATCTTCATCATCTTGTTATTCCTGAAGATTTTAGGTACGTGGGGCATCGAATAATAATAATATGGATCAGGGCTTTCTGGGGATCCTCAAAATTCGTATTAAAAAAGGAATCAACCTGGCAGTACGTGACAGTCGTACAAGTGATCCTTACGTTGTTATCACCATGCGCGAACAGGTTACATTAATAATTAATATTCACTGTCCAGTTATTCCTTATAATTTTGGTCGCTTTGCGTTTTTAATTTGCGTCATGAATTGTCTCTTGTTTTTGGCCAGAAGAAACAAAAGGTATGAACATGCATGAAACTTTAGGTTTTATGATATTATTGTTTGACAATGATGCAGAAACTGAGAACTAAAGCTGTTGAAGATGACTGCAATCCTGAGTGGGACGATGAGCTGACATTGTACGTAAAGAGAATCAATGATCCAATCATTCTAGTAAGTACACAAAGCTAACAATCTCTCTCATCTATACCACCAACAAATTATATGTGCGTATCCTCCAACTATCTGCTTTGTGGCCTTTAATTAGAGCTGGTAAAATGGGCTCAATCCGTAATCACGCGTGGGTTTAGGCATAGGCAAGGTTAGTGTTGGGGATTTCCCAGCCTGCTGGTTGGCTGGTTGGCTCATACAATTTTATATGTTTTTAAATATGATAATATCGCAAATCCATAAATCACACACTCTCACCTTAGTACCTTCCAATCTCAAAGAAAACAAGTCTCAGCCTCATTCCTCCTCCTTTAAATCAAATTATTATATTTTGATTGGTTGAGGATGATTTAATGGTTTTGTTTATAAACTTTGACAAATTAATAGCTTTATCTCTTGAATTGTGGATTATGTTTTCTATAAGTGGAATGGTTGATGTTAGGAAGACATACGAATTTGATGATATAAATGTATTGAACTTTTGACCATCTTAAGAAAATAGGAATTTGTTTTTTTAAAAATGCAGGCTCGCGGGTTGGCTTAGGGTAGGCATTTTGCTTGCCTGCAAAAGTTCAAGCCACACAGGCTAGCACTGTTTGGCCCGCGGGTTGGTACTGGCCAGCCTATGCATTCTTTTAATACTCTCCAATATCCTTTAAGTTGTCCTAACTTTTTAAATATGTTTTTCTTATTTTTCTTATTATTATTTAGATTCTACTAAAAATGAGTGATATTGTGATATCTTATAATTTGAAAAATCCTATAAAATTCAAAATAACATCATTTTATACCCATAAATTTTACATAAAATCTAATGATTAAAATAAACCGGAAAACATTTGTGAGGGTGAAGCATTAAAAATGACATAGAAGTGATGAGAGGCACATCAAAGGCCCCAAACTCCTATAATGCCATTCTCAATCCTCCAATATGTCAGACATTTCTCATTTCTGTTGATTACTAGATTTTACATAAAATGAGTGACATTTTAGTATTTTTATGGTGATGAAATGATTCATTTTTTACTTCTTTTTTAAATGAGTTTTCTGAGAAAATGAATCAAAACTACCCAATTTTGAAGTATTTTCCATTAAAAGATTGTAAAAAATATTCAAAACAGCACCATTTCATAACTATAAAATATTAAAATCTCACTCATTTTGGGGAGAATATAGTTATGATTAAAAAACATTATTTTGGGATGTTGGAAATTTTCAAAAGGTATTAGAGGAATGCATCTTAGAGGTCCTAAAACTCGAACAATCAAATCATATTCTTCAAGTATCATGATGATGAGATCATTTAGCTAGAATTGGTTGTTGTGATGTTGCAGACAGTGTTCGACAAGGACACGTTCACGGAGGACGATCCAATGGGGGAAGCAGAGTTAGATATAAAGCCTTTGCTACAGTGTGTGAAGATGACAGAAAATCTGAAAGAAGGATGTGTGGTCAATAGAGTTAAGCCCAGCAAGAATAACTGTCTCTCTGAAGAAAGCTTGTGCACCTGGGTTGACGGAAAATTCCGACAAGAACTGCTTCTCAAATTGAACAAAGTTGAGCGAGGTGAATTACTCGTCGAAGTTGTGTGGAATGATGAAGGTTGTTTGGGATTATCCAACGTTAACTTGTGATCTGCGTACCTTTAGTGTTATATATACTGTCTTGTATAATTTAATTATATTAATGATGTTGGTTAAATTAGTTAATATGATATATGTTTTTTTTCCTAAAACACCACCCCCACCATCTTCCTTAATTTAGGAAAAAATGTATAAATATATTAAATAAGTCTTACATTTAAGACTAACATCAATTTATTAATTTGGTTCTACGTAATGAAGAATATATAGAGAGAGAGAGAGAGTGCTGGAAGTTAGGATTTGTTTCCCTGCATGAGTAGAATTAGGGAATCAATCCATCGTCCCTGTTATCTCCTGTTACAAAAATCTGACTTAGCTTGTTGGTTTGATTCAAAGGTTGAAAGAGAATGTCCATCTATCTAATATATATGAAACTGTATTATGGGATGAGGTTCTATATATACTCGTCCGGCGGTTACTATAAGGGCTAATTTTTGGTAGATTAAGAAAGCTAGACATAAATTACTTAATTATGATAAATGTAACTTGATTTTCCTAGAATACTATCATATAACATTAAACTATATATTATTTTATAATTAATTAAATGAATTAATTTGAAAAAAATGATAAATATTATAAATAAAATAGAAGTCTTATGAAGGACTAATACCAAACCTCATAACTTGCTCCTATAATTAGTTTGTTTTCTTAAAATATAATTAGCTCCTATATTTATTATACTTATTTCAAATAAAGTATATTTATAGGCGGTTTGGTACGAGGGATTTGAAAAAAAAAGGAGGGGAGAGAAAATTTTTAGAAAATAGATTTAAAAAAATTAGGAAAGTGGGGTCGATATTTTTTAATTAATTCTTCTTAATTTTTTGTTTTATATATTATCTTTCTTAAAGTTTTATAATCCCACCTCTCTAATTTTTTTAAATCCAACTCAAAAGAATTTTCCTTTCCTGCCCTATCCTTCCTCCCAAACAGACCTTAGTGGGGTTTACTCAAAATTCTCCCTTTAAAAAACTGAACTTTACATGCGCAATGAGTATATATATTAGGGGATAATTAATTAGGCCTAGGCAGGATAAACAAGACTAACACATATATAGGGACTTAGTAGCTAGTGAATATTTTGGTCAAAATTCAAAAATAAATATAATTAAAATCTGATTTTTATTATTATTATTTATTTTGTGAAATAGCTAGATATGTTGAAAATAAAAAGTATAATTTCACTACAGGAAAAAAAAAGAAAAGAAAAAGAAAATCTATACCAATTTTAACAAGTGGTAAGATCGAAAACTGAAAATTCTCAGTTTCTCCTCTCACTCTCTTTGTCTCTTAATGGCTAGTAAATGGCAAAACGATCATATATTTCTCCAGCTCGTTTATAAACAGACCAGCTGAAAGAATATGTCTGGCGCTTATTTCACTGAAAATATCATACACCAGCGTAGAGACAAAACAGTGACAAAAATCTTGGACCCTAATTTGGAAGCTTCTTTACAGATATTTTATACACAAATTTATATATAACAAAAAGAGATTTGCATTGTAAGGTTACGGTTTAATACTTCAGGGTTCGCCTTATCTCTTGCAACTATTATTCTTGAATATTAGAAATGGCAGCTTCTTCTTCTACAGCAGCATCATCAAACTTCTCAACATCTCTGAAAAACTTACAGATTCATCCACTTCACACCAGACACAGTTTCTCACGACTGTCACTCCCTGCAAGAAAGCTTATTCATCTTCAAGATCATCAATGTCGGTATGATTTGAGAGTGAAGTGTGTGGGGACAGCGAATTACGATGAGGTTGTGGTGGACGAGGAGATGGAGAAGATAAGGAGGCTTCAGAACGGGTCGGATGTAAGAGGGGTTGCGTTGGAGGGAGAGAAAGGGAGGAAGGTTGATTTCAGTCCGGCTGCAGCGGAAGCCATAGCAGAGAGCTTTGGAGAGTGGGTCATCAATGGCGTCAGGAAGAAGAAGGAGGAAGGTGGTGATGACGTGGAGGGTGCTGTGAAGGTGTCATTCGGGCGTGACCCGAGAATTTCCGGGTCGAAATTGAGTGTGGCTGTTTTTGCAGGACTTGCTCGTGCTGGTTGCATGGTGTTTGATATGGGACTTGCTACCACACCAGCTTGTTTCATGAGCACTGTGTTGCCTCCATTTGCTTATGATGCTTCAATTATGGTAACTTTCTGCATTCCTGTAAAATCTGATTTTATTCCTTTCTTTTAGAAATATTTTAATATATTTTGTTTTTTTTATAAAAATATAAAAAACACAGAAAGTATATTATATTATATATGATCTAAATATAATCTACATTTTCCAGGATACGGGCAGTCTTCTTTATAAGTTATAATTTTGAATTTAACTGAAAATTTAATTTATTTATTTATTTTTTTACCTCCAATTAATTAGATGTCTCTAATAATTATTTTTCTCACCTATCCTTTCTCATCTCTATTTCCATTTATTCTCTAGGAACTATCCACATCTAATGCGAATGATCCATGTTTCATTTTTTTTCATTTTTGATTTCTCATTTTAATTGGTACATAATTTAAAATAAAGATAATTGTTAATTTTCAGTTTCAAACTTTAAATTTTGACTGTTAAAACCATAACTAGACAGTACAATCTCATAGCAGCCATAAGGGGTGGAATTGTTGTGTACTTGTGTATAAAAAAAATAATTGCTGAAACTGAAGATCAGATTCTCTCAGTATTCTTCCCTTCTTATCCTTTATCTAAACCATTGATCTCAATTAAAAGTTAATCTGAGATAAAAGAGGAGAAGAGAATAAACGGCGGGATGGAATGATGCTGGAGGAAGAGGAGGGAAAGATACTGAGGAAAACTAAGTCTCTGAAACTGGTTATCATTTGGAGAAAGGGCTACATTTCTTACGCTTTTAAAAAAGCAATTTACTATTATTGTGAGGTGCAGACACTATTTTTCTGAAACAAGGACATGACATGAAAATTTGGTATGAATGAATGAGCGAACATAGTATTAGGGTGTTTATTTTTACGTTGTACATGAAACATAAAATGATAAGAATAAAATATTTATAGTCAGAGCAGGGGATGACGTTGACTTGTGAGACAAGTATGAGATGAAATGAGCAAATTTTGGTGCAGATGACGGCGTCTCACTTACCATACACTCGAAATGGTCTGAAATTTTTCACAAAGAAAGGAGGACTAACGTCTGTTGAGGTAGAAGAAATCTGCGATAACGCTGCTCGTAAATATGCAAATAGGCTCGCTAAAGTCTCGACTCTGCTCAGTACTCCTCCCATTAAAGTAGATTTCATGAGTGCTTATGCCCACCATCTCAGACAAATCATCAAGCAGAGAGTCAACCATCCTCTTCATTACGATCTTCCCCTCCAAGGATTCCAGGTTTGAAATCCCTTCATTTTTCTTATAACAGTGTTCAGGAGTAACCATTCACGGTAGATCGGTATCCAGATGTTTTTTGAAGAGCAATTCTATTCTGAAATTTTTTTGGGTTTAAGCTCGCCTTGAAAGTGTTAAAAATGAGTAATATTATCCTTACAGTGTAAAAAATATTAACTGTCAATATCAATATTTTTACGGTCAAAGTTAATTTTTTTAATGATTAAGGTAAATTTGTTTCTTTTTAACATTTCTAGGGTAAAATTCTTCATCAAAAAGCTCTAAGATATTCCATATTCTTGAGTGGTTATTTATAAGACAAAATTGCATCTTAACACATTATAATGTCAACTTAAGGTACATGATTATCTTTAAAGTTTATATTTATAAGTAATGTTACTCTAATTTTTTTTAGCTTTCAGGTTACCCTAAAATGGTTAAACGTGTAATATTTCTACCTACCTAGTTAACCGTTAACATTAATTTTTGATTGTGAATATTAATTTCTTAAATGTGATGGGGGCAATTTTTTAATACGTCTTTCTCTTTCCGTGATAGCTTGTGATATATTCAGTATTAATTTTTTTTTTTTTTAATGTGACAGAGGCAATATTGTTTTGTCCTACCCCATTGAATTCAAGAAAACTTTTAAGATAAAAATTCTTTGCTAAAACTTGCGGGGCTAATTTGTGCACACATCCTGATATAACGCTCTGTTCCATTTCAAGTAATGATCATGATCATCGTCATTCTCTGATGTTCCTGTAACTTGTGTTGCACTAAATCTGCGCAGATTATAGTAAACGCAGGAAATGGGTCTGGTGGATTCTTCACCTGGGATGTCCTCGACAAGCTTGGTGCTGACACATTTGGGTCCCTTCATCTCAATCCAGACGGAATGTTCCCTAACCACATCCCTAATCCTGAGAACAAAACCGCCATGGCCGTCACCAGAGCAGCCGTCCTTAACAACTCCGCCGATCTCGGCGTTGTCTTCGACACCGACGTTGACCGGAGTGGCGTGGTGGACAACCAAGGAAACCCCATCAACGGCGACAAGCTCATCGCCCTCATGTCCGCCATTGTGCTCAGAGAAAACCCAGGATCTACCATTGTCACTGATGCTCGCACCAGCATGGCTCTCTCCAGATTTATAACTGATAGAGGTGGACTCCATTGTTTGTACCGAGTTGGGTACAGAAATGTAATTGACAAAGGAGTTCAACTTAACAGGGATGGGATTGAAACTCATCTCATGATGGAAACTTCTGGACATGGTGCTTTGAAGGAGAATTATTTCCTGGATGATGGTAATTATGTTAGATGAAAGAAGTTAGTTAATTTAATTAATATGATATGTATTTTTTAAAACACTTTAGTCATATTTCTTAATTCCCTTGTTCTTTTCTCTTCTTGATTATTATTAAGAAATTATCAATAAGATAAAATAAATTAGAAAAATATTGATAAATACGGAAAACAAAGATCTTATATTTAGGATCATGATCAACTTTTTAAATATGTTTTAACTATTGAATGGAGCAATTAGTTTGAGATTTTTAATGAATGGTTTATTCAAGTTATGGATGGTTACTGATGTTTCTTTGATTTTTGTGGTGATGAAGGGGCGTACATGGTGGTGAAGATTATAATTGAAATGGTACGAATGAAGCTTGAAGGATCTGAGAAAGGGATTGGTAGTCTTATTGAAGATCTTGAAGAACCAAAAGAATCAGTAGAACTGAGGATGAATATCATCTCAGAACCTAGAAATGCTAAGGCAAAAGGATCTGAAGCCATTGAAACATTTAGAAACTACATTGAGGTACACAAACAAACACAGGCACAGGCACACACACGGGAATAGAAAGTTCCATGTTTGAAGTGAAATTTGATGGAGTTTTTAAATGTAGGAAGGGAGATTGAAAGGGTGGGAGTTAGATTCTTGTGGGGATTGTTGGGTGAGTGATGGATGCCTGGTTGATACAAACGACACACCCACAGCCATTGATGCTCACATGTACAGGTGATGATAACTAGCTCAAAGAAAGCTTAATTAAGCAAACATGTTCTGATTGTGTTTTATAACAGGGTAAAATAATATCTTGGTCCTCTAAACATGACTTCTAGAACAGTGGAAACCATATAAATGAGTCCTATCATTGTTTTTTCTCATTATCACCTGATATATTTGAATACTGTAAGGATTGTTCTTGTCTTATTGATAAATGAGTTTTGTTAAGAAGAGTAAAAGATGGTTGAGTGTAAGAATTATCCATGAAAACTGTTATGTGTTGGTGGAAACACAGGGCAAAAGTGAGGGATGAAGAGAGGGGAGAATATGGGTGGGTTCACATGAGGCAGAGCATACACAACCCTAACATTGCTGTGAATATGCAATCAACTGTGAATGGAGGCTGCTTGTCGATGGCAAGGGATTTCAGAGACAGGTATGCCTATTTAATCTTGAATATATATTTTCATTTCTCTAAAAGTTTTAGTAATTTGAGGAGATCAAGAAAATTAAATAAATTACTTTAAAGTATTTATATTTATTATTTTTATTTAAACCTGATTTATAAATTGATATATAATCTAATGTTGTACCAATATCCCAAAGAGACCATGTAATATATGATATTATTAAGTAATTTACTTAACTACCTTAATCTCTCCAACCAAGTCTTATATTAAATACTAAAGATATTAAGAACTGAAGGTGGTATTTTATAAAAATTTTCATTCAGAGAGATGGCTGAGTTAGCTGATTTATGTGATTGAACCATTGCAGATTTCTTAAAGCAAGCGGAGTGGATGGATTTCTCGACACCACTCAAGTTGAAAAGTTTGCTGCAAATGGGAGTACAGCCTAAGCTTCAATTATCTGATTTTTCTACTCACAGTGAGGGACTAAGATTGGTCTTAAGTATAGATTAAAATAAACATGCCAATAAGCTTTGGCTATATGGTATACTGGAGTTGTTTTCAGTAGTACATAATTTGTGTTTGAATCCAAGTCAAAGTCAAACAAAAAGTGTTGTCCTGTACAGTTGGATCATAATGTACAGGGAGAAAAATGAAAAGAAACAATATAAATATGAAAGAGTACTACAAATACTATATAGATTAGCAACTTATATTGAGTGAGTGTATTTTTGTATTCAAGAGGTTTTAAATCACAATTGCAGAAGGCATAGCTCCTCTGTTTCTCCCCTTTTCCATGATAGATGGAAATTCTTGCAAACTAATTGATAGTTCCTTAAATGGAAGGAACATAATATTGTTGGTTATAAGTAGTTTTGATAATGTCTTATATAAATGCTATTAGTAAGAGCAAAAAGTTCATATCATATATGTTGACTAATTGCTACATTTAATGTAGATCTGTTCAAATATGACTGTGGAGAATGATCAAGAGAAGAGAAGAAAGAAAGAATAGAATTATGGAGACAAATGATAAAGAGCAAGAGAAGAGAAGAAAGAAAGAGTTGAATCATGGAGAATGATCAAGAGAAGAGAAGAAAGAAAGAAAAACTTGCCAAATGGAATGAGAAAATCATCATACAAGTTTTTAGATTGATTCTTGAAGTCTCTACGATCAAATGGAAGTTGGAATGACTCGATTCGGAGTTAGAACAAACAAATATCAGTTTTTGGATAAATAAACTCGAGCCTGTAACTTATAGACTCGAGTCTAGTTGATTTCCAGCAATTTTGGCTCCTCTAGTACGAGCAAACTCAAGCCTACACTTATAAACTTGAGTCTGACTGATTTCCAACAACTCTGGCTCCTCTGGTATGAGCAAACTCAAGCCTACACTTATAAACTCAAGTTTGGCTGATTTCCAACAACTCTGGCTTCTCTGGTACGAGCAAACTGAAGCCTACACTTATCAACTCGAGTCTGACTGATTTCTAGCAACTTAGTTCTCCTCTAGCATGAGCAAACTTGAGCCTATACTTACAAACTCGAGTTTATTGTGTTCTTCAGCACTAGTGTTCTACTCTGTTTCACGTTCAGCACGAGCGACTTCTGGTAATTCGATGATGTCTTTTAAACCAGGAATTGGATTGAGGTGAAACCAATTTTGTATGAAACTAGACTTCCAATGTGCCATCTTGACAAAGTTTCATGCCCAAAGAAGATCAGATGAGTGAGCTATGAATTTCGCAAGTTGGATCAGAAGTTCACGCTACACAGCAGATCAAGCTTCAATGTTTTGAATGTAACTCACAATTTACACATCGGAATGAACTGAAATCGGTGGTATATGAAAGTAGACTCATAAGGATTTCCATCAAGAGTTAAATGAACAAAAACGAAGTTCAGACCAATGAAATATGGCCTTCGAAAGCTGATAGAAAATTCAGGATGTTACAAGCTCGAGCCTATCACTTATAAACTTGAGTTTGACTCAAACAGAGAGCTAGTCGCGATCTGATATTCGATAAACTCGAGCCTAAAACTAATAAACTTGAGTTTAGCTCAGACAGAGAGCTATCGAAGATTTCCAACACGATTAGACTCGAGCCTACATAGCTTAAACTCAAGCCTAACGAATCTCTATTTTACAGATGACGTCTTCTATCTTTCTGATTCAAACTTATGAACTAATTTACTCATATTTTAAGTTTTGAATCATCATATATATGTACTTGATCGATATACTCATTAGTTTCAGATGAATTCAGTAAGGATCAAAGTGAAATCAAATCTGGGTCAAATGCATTTAATGAAGAACCAAGAACAAGCCTGAAACTTCTCCTTTTTCCCAAAAGTTCAACTCAGACCATTATAGGTCAATCAAATCATTCTCCAATGGTCAAAAACGAATCATAGGATAACAAGAACTCTGGAAGATCATTTGCAATGGCTACTTCCAGGATTCCAGCTAAGAATTGAAAGAATGGAGAAAAATATGCAACTATCATATTCCAGAAATGAAGCTGAACATTGAAGAATAAGAGAGAAGAAGTTGCAATGGCTAGTTCCTCTGATTAAACTATAAATACCCAGGAAGACTCATAACAATAACACACACTT
Source organism: Acacia confusa (assembly GCA_037074495.1). Taxonomy (NCBI): domain Eukaryota; kingdom Viridiplantae; phylum Streptophyta; class Magnoliopsida; order Fabales; family Fabaceae; genus Acacia; species Acacia confusa. Next base: position 1,725,719 of record CM073512.1, on the reverse strand, counting down.
AACTCTCTTTTCACAATATTCATATATTTTACAGTAGAGAGTGAGATGAGTGATTATGTACTTTAGTGATTATTTATTCACTTTTGAGAGAGAGAAGATTTATCTGTAAACATTATATCTGAGAGTTACTCAAGATTGGGTGATCTTGAGTGAGAAACACTTTGTATTGATTACAACTTGTAAGGGGAGTGAATCCTAGTGAGAGAATTACTTCGAGTACAGAGTGTGTAATCAAGCAGGTGTATTGATTACAGTTTGTAAGGGGGAGTGAATCCAAGTGAGAAGATTACTTCGAATACAGAACATGTAATCAAGCTCAAAACAGATAGTGGATTGAAAATCTCAAGTGAAGCTTGGGGACTGAATGTAGGTCAAGGATTGGACCGAATCAGGATAAATCATAGTTTGCATGTTCTCTTCCCTTTTTACATTTCCAGTATATGCTTATCTTTGAATATCTAACTGTCAATTTATAAGTTGCGAAAAGATTTTTTAAAGTTCATAAAGTTTAATCAAACACCCAATTCACCCCCCTCTTGGGTGATGGCCAGGTCCAACAAATACATTATCATCTATGCAGGAAAGGTTAAAAGAATTTTGACGACATCAATGTTTGTATGTTTTGATGTGACTATATGTAAACTATGTAGCATGGAAATGCTAAAATTTCAGATGAGAAGGTTTCGGATTCGCGAATTTGTCTGAAATGTTGGGATACGTGAAATATATGAAATGGGCTGAGTTAAATTGTCATAATGGCAATTTTGTAATTTTTCAAAACCTGAAGTGTAACATCCTAAATTTTATTTTAAGATCTTATGATAATAAAAGAAAATATGGATTAATATAATGAATGAAATAGAAAAATAGAAAAATAATAATATTTCTATTATTATAAAAAAAAAAGAATAAGAATATATATATATATATATATATATATATATATATATATATATATATATATATATAATGACTAAAGTGCACATGCCCTTTAGTCAAAAGAAACGTCGAGGCAGGATTTAATTTTCCACCCATCCATCAATTGGCAATTCATTCAATTGCCATTTTCTTTCCGCATGGTGTACGATTTGGGGAGTGAATTGGCACTGTTCTCCGCAATTCAGTCTAGGGTTTAACATTTTGAGATCAATAAGGTACTTAAGATCACTTCTAATCACAAAACTTCGTGAAAGCTTTTCTAAACAATTTTATCTTTCTTACGATAGTAATTTCATGTTGATTAGAGAATATTTTAGGGTTAGGGTTTTAGGCAAGTTTTGATTTTTCTCAATTTAGAATCATAGGAATGTAGATAATGGTTAATAATTAATTTTAATTGGTTTTAATTTATTAAATAGTTGTTATAGGAATTTAAAATCAATTTTGATTATGTAGAGTTTTGAACAATTATTAATGGGGGTAAATTGATTTTGGTAGATTGATTTTGGCGTGTGTTTGAGCTCTTGGATTGGGAACGGAGTGATAATAATTGGCTTTGGCAAGAGGTAACCAATTTACTCTTATTGTGTATGCTTGTATGACGTTTGTGAGTATTTTTAATTATACAAACTATGAAACTATGTTGATATTGCAATTATCATGTGAGATTTATTTTCATGAAGGAATTATTAGTTATATTATATTATATGAATTTATGTGGAATTATGAGATTGGAAATATTTTAGGGTTAAGGTGTAAAAATACACATGTATTTTACCTTCGGGAGCACCCAGCACCATATGCTTCTTTTGAGAGCGAAAATACACATGAACTTTCAAAAGTGGAGCAAAAATGCTACCACTGTTAAATTCTTCTAACTTTTGTTATCTTATAATGTGAAAATACCAAAATGTCCCTACACTAAAAATAAAACTTAGTTATGTTAGAACTCCCGTTTCAAGCTGCAGAACCATCCACTCTAAGATCTGTTAGAACTCAAAACACAGAAGCAGGCAGCGAACGCGTTTTCCAGAAGAGAAAACTTTAGCGATTTCCGGCCAAAAGAGAAAACTTCCACTGTGATAAATTAACGGCCATAATCGGAATTTAGTCCTAAGTCTTCGTTTGTTTCCAATTCTGTTTTTAGCTTCTCATTAGGATCGGCACATGACAATTTAGCCATTTCAATCAAGATGAGCGATGAACTTAAAAGAGAAATCAGATTCGCAAACATCGAGTGGGCTCATCAATAAAACATGAACCAAGCAATCGGATTCATTAAGCAATACTGATTATACAAAAATCTGGAAAGAAGGAAAAAACCCCCAATTTGTACAAAAGAGACAAAAATTTCTCATCGGATAAATTGATTACGCTATAATCTGGATCTACTATCAACGAGTGAGATGAGAAGAAGGGCGAGTGCGAGAGAAGATCTGATGGTGCACCTGATTGAGAAAAAAATCCAAGCTTTTGGATCTGAGTGTTCGTTGCTATCCCAACTTCACATACTGAGGGGATGAAGAGGGGAAGGAGACAAAGTACGATGGGGATTTTCTGTGACCATGCTGTAACTCCTTTTGCCTTGACTCTCACCAATGTTTTCGAGAACAAATCCATCATGCAATAAACTTAGTGGTAATGGTATATTGATATTAGGGTGAATAGATCCCGTTTTATGTAATACCCTAAAAATCCTACTTAGGATAAGTATCATAATATAGTAAATAATACCTATTGGAAATAAGTGAATATGAGGTCTCAAACACCTTATATTGAATTTATTAGGACAATTTCTCCTAAGAATAAATAATGTGCAAAAAGGTCCCTAAAACATTAGATAGTTTGCAAATAGGTCCCTGAAATATTTATGGATTATAAAATACTCTGAAAATATTATAAAGAGGTAAATAAATATTTATTTGAAATAGGCAAGAATATTGTCCCTAATTTATGTAATTTATTAAATTATTACCTTGGAAAAATTAAAGGAGAAAAATCAAAAAGTATTGGGGGACCATATTGGACCCCATGATTTTTAATATTATGCATGGTGCATAAATTACCAATGTCAGTAAAATAGTTGTGAGATAATAATTATTACTAATTAAGAAAATTATCAACAATTAGTAAATGATTAATTAAGTAATTTTTGGGAATAGAAATTTAGGAAATATGGAAAATGGACAAATATAATTAGTTAATATTAAGGGCTGAAATTTTGGACCAATTAAAGGGTTAAGATGTAATCTTAAAAAGTAAAGATCAAAGGCTTAGGATTTTTCAAGAAATTATAAAAGCCTAAATTCATGTGATTATTTATGGGCCAATAGGAAAATTTGGGAAAAATAATTGCAAGATAAATGAGATATTATGGTAAATAAAAAAAAAAAAAAATATATATATATATATGGTGTGTTGGCCGAAAATTTGGGGAGGGATAAGGATGAAAGTTGATATTTGAATATAATAATAATATTAATTAAGACATAATTAAGACATGTGGTAATTGAGTAGTATATTAAAATAATAAAGAAAGGTGAACAGGATAAATGAGAACGGATAGAAAATAATTCCGTTGCGAGAATCTGGGGATGTGTTAAGCAAAACCAGAACATATTATAGGTCAGTGAATTTTTATCCAGAAGTTGGTACCGACCGAAGTTATTTCTGTAACCGGTCACGAATACCTAGGATTTTCGGTAGATAACGGAATATCCTTAATGAGAGTATAAGGATAGGAAAGTACAATATTCTTAAAGAGGAAGAAAAGATCCTCAGAGTGTTGTTCCCGGAATTTTAAGATTTTACGAAATTTTTCGCGATCAGGATACCGAATCAGGAATTTTACCTGATAAAGCAAGATGACATAAGGCTTGATGATGCAGCAGGGATGACATCATCCTTGAGAGGTGTAAGGCCAAGATCTTGCCACCTCCAAGAAGTGCGATCCAACGGTCCAGAATTCATCTGACAAAGTATGAATAGTAACTTGGATTTTTCTATAAATAGCCCTTCATTTTCTTTTCATTCCTCACCAATTCACACAAAATCTAGAGAGAAGTTAGAGAGAGGAGCTCTGGAGGAGGAGTATAGAGTTCATAGCGAGGCTCTGAGTAAGTTCTTCAGTCCTTAATCTTTAGTTCGGTAGTTGTAGTAGAAATGCTAGGTTGATCTTCAATCTTCCAAGTATGTTTAGAAATCTTATTCCGCTGTCATTTCGCTGTCGTTCCGCTGTTTTCTGTCAAAAGTGCATTTTATCGTCAACGTACTAAACGCTCGTCAACGAAGGTACGTTCGCGTACTGTAACACTAACTCTGATGTTTATGTGATGCATATATGTGCTATGTGTATATATAAAGGTTAGAGAGTATCTGTAATGCTGGGAGCAATATGTCCATATGCTGGGAGCGATATGTTTGAATGCTGGGAGCGATACATATGCATTGGTTATGATAGTTTGCTTGAGTATGCTGTTTGGTGTTGTGGTATGAGTTGTCTATATGTTGTGTATGTAAACATGAGGTTAACCGTTACCTGGGGTCCGTATGCATGGGACCTCAGCTCTTAACATAGCGTCAGGGTCAGGAGAACCAAGGACGGAGAACAAGGGGAAGCGCAAGCAGGTCGCATAGAAGACCCGGCTGAAGATTTCCTTTGATGTTCCGGCAGAAGCCTTCCTATTATTGCTTTTCTTCACTTTTAAACCACGCGGTTTCTATACCGCTATTGTATCCAACCAGACTTATGGCATTTTGAATATGTATATCAGATACTCTTCCGCTCAAATGGTCTACTCTGATGATTTGAAATGACTTTAAAAAAAAATTTCCGCTTTTGAAAATTGGGATGTTACATTTTACAAAACCCAACTGAAACCCTCGAGTTCTCTCTTGGCGGCAGCAAGGCTAAACCAAAAATGAAAAGTGTGTGTTGCAGATCAAGACTAAGGGTTGTGGATTTTTTTTTTTTTTTGTAATTAGGGGCATTTTGGGATTTTCATGAAAATGATGTGGGGCCACCACAAAAAATAGACATCTGTTAATCTAAATTGACGGTGATGACATTTTTGCTCCACTTTTGAAAGTTCATATGTATTTTTGCTTAAAAAAAAAACATATGGTGCTGGGCGCTCTCAGGAGTAAAGCACATGTGTATTTTTGCACCTTAACCCAATATTTTATTAGTAATTTGTGGATTGTATGAGAGGGGATAGGCAACTTATTGAGCAAGAATATCCAACTATCAGTTGGACACCGTGTGTTGTTCACACATTGAACTTGGCTTTGAAGAACATTTGTGCAGCCAAAAATGTGGAGAATCATGAGATGACTTATAAATCATATATTGATTGAGAAGGTAAAGAATGTAATATACTTGAAAGAAGAGGATGAATGGTGAGTGATCAATGTTTTATGATGTGGTGTATAAAATTCATATAGATCGTTGGACCAACAGTTCAACTCCCCTTCATTGTTTGGCACATGCTTTGCATCCCAAGTAAGTTTTTTTTTTATAATTGCGACTTGGTTTAATAATTCTATTAATTGAAACAATTTTGACACTTATAATTTTTTTTTTCTTTTTGGTAGATACTATAGTGATGAATGACTTACTGAAGATCCAAGTCGAGTTTCTCCTAACAATGATGTGGAGATTAATTTAGAAGTAAAAAAGTTCTTCATGGGACATTTTTCTAGTGTGGAGGAGAGGGCTACAGTAAATTTGGAATATGTCAACTTTGTTCAAATGAAGGGAGGTTTTAGAGAGTTTGAGACTATTGAAAATTAATATACAATAAATCCCAATGATTGGTGGGGAGTTCACGGTTGCCGTGTACCTTTTTGCTTAAAAAACTAGCTTTGAAACTCATTGCACAACCCTCTTCTTCATCATGTGCTGAACGCAATTGGAATACTTACTCCTTTGTGCATTCCATGAAGAGAAATAGAATGGATCCCAAACGAGCTAAAGACTTAGTTTACATACATAGCAACCTTCAGCTATTATCAAAAAACACTTTGAAATACAATAAAGGAGGAGAAAGTCATTATTGGGACATTAGTGGAGATGTAGTTGATACCTTTAATGATGTTGGAGCTTTAGATGTTGCTGCCTTTTCCCTAAATGAGCCAGAGTTGGAGGCAAATATTATTAGTGGAGATGCACTTTGATTCAAACTTAGAGGCTATCACTGAAACCCACTTGAGGAAGAAACTTTCTCCAAAACCAATGTGAGCTCCAAACTTGGTTCATTTCTTCAATGGGGACGTTCTTCGTCTTTAGGAGGAGCAAGGCAATGAAAACAGTCATTATGATCTTAAAGCTGGTGAAGAAGAAGAAGAGGCCAAACTTTAAGTGGTAGAGTGTAACATCCCAAAATTTTGGGAGCTTAAAATTTAATATTGTATGGGAATATAATTAGGAAATTTGGGGTAAAATAATTTTGAGAATAATTATATGAAATTAAGGTTTCATTTTCCTTGATTTATTTCGAGAAAAGAAATGCAATGAATAATTGTAAGTGATAAGTTTTAGGCCTAAATATTATGGAATAAATATTTATGGCCTAGGGGAAATAATTTGGGGAAGGAAAAGTCCATAAACGAATTAAGTATTTATTTCTTTTATTTTTCAATAATTGCAATTAAAATGGTGTTGTAAAATAGAAAAAAAGAAAGAATGAATGAATGAATGAAAAACGAAGGAATGGATCAGTGAGGAGAATCAGATTTCCTTGGCCCAGCTGAATGAGGCTTAATCAGCCCAAACCGTAGCAACACGTTAAGGCCCATGACAGTTCAACAGAAAAATACAATCCATACACCATCCAATATTCACTCCAACCAGCTGCCAAAAACAAACCAGAGAGAGGAAACGAAAATCAGCGCCTGCAACACGTCACTCATTCAGATTCGAACTTTCGGCTCCCACTGTACACGCAAAAGGGTTGACCTTACTCTCAAACACGAAAGCGCAGAAGGAGCAGAGAACACCCATGTCTCTCGAGCCCTGTGTCATTAACCGGTGGTTTCTGCTTCTGGGACCATCGTGTCTCACTCTCGGACCAGATCTTGGAGTCCGTATATAAAGGATTCTTTATTTCCATTCAGTCTTCATTGGGAGTCTGAGGAAGAGAGCATCCGAGAGTGAGCAAGAGAGGGTCGAGGAAGGAAGGAGGAGAGGCCTGCTGTAAGTATTCATCGCTCTTTCTTGCTCTGCTTTGGCCGTCGGAAACAGAGGAGGAAACTGATCCTTCTTCTCGCCGTCCTAGTGTGAAGCAGCAAAGGTAACGGTCATACTTCCTTCCTCCCATTTTTCTGTCACAAACCCGATAGGATGAAGTCAAAAAGGATCTGAAATGAAACTAAATTGAAGCAAACCGAAACTGAACTGAAAACATGGGGGGGATTGTTAGTTTCTGTTGTGTTTCTGTATAGGCCTAGATGAAGAAAACTTGTTGAAAATCTTGTGTTCTTTGCTGTCATGCCGTGAAAAGAGAAAGAAGATATGAATATATATATAAGATATGCATGGTTTTGGTGACCAAAGAAACATGTTGCTGTCATCGGTATCATAGATTTTGTGGTAGGAGCTTTCTGTTTTCTGCACCTTAGCATGTAAAACGTGAATGGAAAGGAGAAGGGGAAGTCTTTGCTGTCATGGTTAAAATAAACGAAAGGTGTGTGTATATATTCATAGGCATGCTCTGAGACGTGGAAGAGAGAAGCCACTTTGTTTTTTTTTCTTACATGAAAACACTGAGTATATATATATTGTAAGGAGGGTACATCGATTGCTTTGATTTTCCTTTTCGCTGTCATGTGTGCCTAAACATATGAAGAAGGTAATATACTCATTAAAGAACCATGCATGCTTATGGGGGAGAGGATTGTTAAAATAAATATATATATTTAAAGCATAAATAAGTAAAGCTTGAGTTGCTGATCCACACAAGCTTTGTTTTCTGTTTGCTTTGTTTCTTTGTCATACGTAAGGCATAGCTATTATTATATACATATGTATGTTATTTAAATATGGGCATGTATTTATTTAGATAATACATACTTATTTACTTATATAATGTAAGTATATTTATAGTATAGTTCCTATATTATTTATTAAATTCATTATGATAAGCATATGGGTTAATATTTATTAATTTGGATTAGTTATCAAACTATTAATTTAAAGGGAAAAAAAGATAACCTTTGAGAGCTTAAAATGTTGGAGAAATAAATTAAATGTTGATATTGGGAAAAAGGAGATTAGCAATAAATAAATAAATAATAAGTAATTAATAAGAGTTTAAATTAATTAAGGAGAGATAATAATAATTGGTAAAGTAATAATAATAATATCAGATAATGTTATTATTATTGGGAAGGGGTGAAAATAATAAATAATAAATAAGGAATTATTATTATTATTATTATTATTGGGGATAATAATAATAATAATAATAATAATAATAATAATAATAACAATAATAAAATTATTATTGTTAAAGAGAAATTATTAACTAACTGAAAGAGTTAGTATTAATAAATAATGGATTAAAAAGGATATAAATAGAATAAAATTTACCAGGAGTATAAGGGTCATGAATGGTGAAGCCATTTCTTAGGATGTTAATTATAAGACAAATGATGCGGTGATGATATTATAGGATACCCGAAAAAGTTTGGAATCAGTACCGAAAGGTCTAAGATATGGACGCGTACTGTAACTCTAACTCTTATGTTATCTTGTATGCTTATATGTTATGAGATGATTCATATAGTCATGGACAAGACTTGGTCTTGAGTCATGGACTGTGGTTAAGACTCGGTCTTAGATCACCTTTTTAAATACATTTAGCTTTGAAACGGGTTACAGTCTTGGTAATGCCGTATGGATGTTTTCCTAGCGCTGAGGACATGCCGGAGGCGTGACATTGGTTTATGTGCAAACTATGTGGACCTTACATTGGCTGTGTGCTATGTAAAGGTATTGTTGAGATATGAACTATTACATGTGCTGTGTGCTATGTGTGATTATATGTTGAATTGTAATGAATATCTATCATACATATATTGTTTATACTTAAGCAAAAGGTTAACTGTTACCTAAGATTCAATAGGCATTGAATCTCAGAATTTGCCACAGCTTCAAGATCTGGAGGATCGGGAACTGGAGAAAAGGGTAAGCAGCACGCGTAAAGACTAGAAAATAGTTTTATTTTGGGATGAGAATATGTATAGTTTTATTGAACTTTTCAGATAACTGTAACTTAACACGTCAACTGTGAATAACGTGACGAATTCATTTGTATCACGCTTATATTCCTTTGGAAATTTTAATTAACCAGCAAATGTCTGGGCATATGAAATCAGTTACTCAGTCATCCAAATGATTAAGCACGCTCTCTGTTGTGATTTACTCTGATTTGTTAACGCCTTCACTCTAATAAATACACATGAATTAGTTTAATAAGAATCTTAGGGCCATAACAGAACTTCATAACAGACTTAGGAATTAGGGGGGTTTCATAGAGCATAGGAAGGAACAACTGAGCTATGATAAAAGTGAAGAACATGTTCACGGCATGGGGGAGGCATCCTATGGGTCTGGGAAGCAGTGGTAACGCTGGCAGGGGTGGAGGCATGTGTACTCTCTGGCCAGTATTCCTTGCGGACTGGGCTCCGAGTGCCCTGCCCTTGGACTGTAGGTGAGCCCAATTCCTTTTCTAAAAATTTTATATAAAAAAAAAAAACATGTTCATGGCCACATTAATAACTTGTCCTACCGGTCGAACATCAAGAGGACTATCTCACTCGGCACCAATGATAATTGAATATTTTACACACTTATTTTGTATCTTTTGGGTAATAAATTTAGGATTGTTAGCTAATAAATAATGGGCTCTAATGATTATTTAGGCTTTGAGCTTTTATTTGGATTTAATTCATTTTTATGATAAAAATTCTAGATTTAATATGCTTCGTTGTTTTAACCATAACTTTTGAACCAAACATCGGATTGGCCTCATTTTTGTCTCATATTTTAGATGATTCAAAGGGCTACAAATGTTATAAAGCCTCGAAAGGCAAATTCGGTCAAGAGGATGGTCAAACTTGGAGCCGAAGTCAGAGACGTTTTTCTGGATTTTTATTTGGGCCTGAATTTTGTGAAGGCCTATTTGCTATTTTAGTCTATTTCTTTTTGGGCTGGATATTTTATGACTTGAAGCCCCATTTCATTTTTTCATTTTAGGTTAGGTCAGATGGTGGCTACAAACAGATTTGTATTTTCGTTTTTGAGACTTTTAGAGATCAAACATAGACTTTTAAAGTTCTCTGAAATGTTCTTCATCTATTCTTCGTGTTCTTCACTGTTTTACTCATCTATGCTTGGCTAAACCTCTCTGATTAACCCACGGATTAGGGATTCCATATTCCAGAAGACTCGCGCTTAATCAGTAACATTTAAACTCGTTTCTGTCTTCTTTTATCGGATTCGATTTTGGATTAAGATTGGGTTTTTGATTAAAAACTCAGATCGATTAATCCCAAGGACATGTTTCGAATTGGGTTCAAGTGATTACTGTGCGATTGTTCGGTGTTACGCCACTGTTTCGAAAACATTCTGGACGATTGTTCAGTTGAGGGAAATTATGGGCAAACATAGAGATTTCGGTTTGTCCAGAAATCGATCACGAGTTTGGTGTTTTAATTTCGTTTGATGAAGGTTCTGGAATCCTTGGTTCTGGGTTAGTCGTTTTAGTTTAATTAATCTCGCTTCCTTACTGTTTCTGTTTTAATTTCGTTTTATTGCAATTTAAAAAACTTCCCCAATCATTTACTGTTTTATTTCTATTACCATTAAACCTACTGCAATTCCGTGGGAAACGATCCAGGTTTCTTATACTGCAAATTTTTTTACTGAACTTGGTTATTTTGCAAGGGGTCGACAATCTTTTGTCAACCAACCATGACAATGGTCCCTAAGACCAAGCAAATGCTGCAACAAACGCCAAATGAGGAACAAAGCAGATTAGCTTCACCTTTGCTGAATGACCCTTCGCCCTTAACTCCCAACTTCAAGGCAATCAAGGTCCCCACAGCAAGCTGAAAGAATTAGAGTATTATTTAGATTAGATTTTCTATTAAGGTTGTCTTTTATCGAAATAGCTTAAACCAATTTAATGAGATTTTCCTAAACATTATATATACCTTCAATCCTTTGTCTAATTAACCAATGTGAGACTCTTATATTCTAAAAGATTTGAATGCACACACTACTTTTAATCCTTAATATAAGACTCAATTAACCTTTTTTTTTGAAGATATTAAATAACTAATTACTCCTTATAGTTCATAATATATTGCACTTTAACTAATTCACATAAAATAAGGAGTGACAACCAACTCATTAAATATGCCATACATTGAATTTTTTTCCCTACTTTTGTCCTTATTGGAAAATGTATTTGAAAATTTAATTAAATGGACAAAACTAGAAAATAAGTATTAATTACAAGGACAAAATTGGAAAATGAGCATTAATTATCTTACAAATGACTTATATGTTGGATTAAGTTATTCTTCTAGAAGCACCTTATATTGTAGACCGAAGAGAGTATATTACTTTAAAGTGTTTATATTGACTATTATTATATTCTCTAAATTAATTTATTTGACGCATAAACTCATATATAATTAGATTATACCAACGCATACTATAATTAAATACTTTATTTAACTTTTTTAACCTCTTCAACTCCAACAAAAGTCAAAGTGAATTAGGTACCTTCAAGGAACAAAACCCTTCTTCCAAAACTTGTCCACAGATGAAATAGAGACCATTGTGGCTATGACACTGACAATGCCTGTGATGACGGATGACATGAAAGAAGCGTCGTTCCCAAAGCCGAGAGTTTGGAAGAGGAAGGGTGCGTAGAACATGAGAGTTGAGGCCTATATTTAGGTTGTGTGATGTTCTTCCATGGATGTACCACTAGCCTTGCAACTTCAATCACGTCTATGAGATCTTGAAACTCGTCGTCGACATGTTCAGTTCCACGAATCTTCTGCAACATTATCTTATCTCAACCATATTCTCCTCTTTGACTCATGGAGTTTGGCGTGTCGCCTAAGAAAAGAGAAGCTATACACAACAAAAGAGTTGGGACTGCTCCGATACCTAAAGAATACCTCCATCCATTTTGAAGCTCAGCAGTTAAATAGTTGATCAGGTTTGCAAACAAAATAGCAATCGTTATCATCATTTGGAATCCCGTATTCAACGCCCCTCTCATATTTGATGAAGCTATTTCAGATAGGTACAATGGAACATACTATAAACATAAAAGACCAAATTTGAGTTGGTTTGGGCAATTACATATATTATCCTAAATATAAAATTTTGTTTATCGTATAAATAGGTATTCTCCCCCGTGAAGGTGTTTATTGTTCATGTCATATTTGAAATATAAATTTACTAGTTATATACGAATAAAATGATCTTAATTCAAAGGACTTGCTAATCATCCTTGACATTTGTTTATAGATATTATTTTGTATGAGAACAACAGATGTCTAGCCCTGTTGGACTAGTGTGTTAATATTGGATCAAATAATCACTCCAAGATATCTATGAGGTAGATACCCAGGAGAAGGATGGGTCATTGTGCACGAATAGGCGTTAGCCAAAGGAGGTGTTGTGTGTGCACAGTGACGATATAATAATAAATTGAGAGAGAGTAGAGAATTTTCATACCTTAGGATTTACCTCTTATTTATAGAGTTGTACCTACTGGGTTTGGACTCGTGGGCCCTGTGCACCTGATAGCCCAAGTATTGTGTTGCCACACCTAGGTCAAGATCTTTAATTGGAATCTTCCTTGATTATAGCCTTGATTATGGGTTGGTTATGATCACCCTTCATTATAGGTGTATTCTGATACGGATTGCCTCTTCTTGGGCCACACCATAAATGGGCCTCATAAATGGGTCCGTAACAGTTGCCTCTCAACTCGGTAGTCAAGGTTTCTAGGCTGCTGGGTGCACTGATTGTCTAACCCGGATCTTATTTTTGAGTTGTTCGACTTTGTCCGAGTTTCAGCGAACTTCGGATTTATTCATATTCTAGTTGTAACTTGTCTCCAGATGTATAATCTAGGTTAACTCGCTTTTAAGGCCCATTTATAGTGTGGCCTAACAAAGTGCAATCAGTATCAAAATCCACCTATAATGAAGGGAGATCACAACAACCTATAATCAAAGTTATAATCAAGGAAGATCCCAATCAAAGATCTTGACCCAGATGTGGCGGCACAATAATACTTGGCTATCAGGCACACAAGGCCTATTAGTCCAAACCCAACAAGTAAAACTCTATAAATAAGAGGTAAACCCTAAGGTATGAACATTCTCTACTCTCCCTCAATTTACTATTTTGCCGTCACTGTGCACATACACCACCTCCTTTGGCTAACACCTATTTGTGCACAGTGATCCATCCTTCTCCTGGGTATATACCTCATAGATATCTTGAAGTGATTATTTGATCCAATATTAACATACTAGTCCAACAGGGCTAGACATCTGTTGTTCTCATACAGAACATCGTCGTCGACCGTGAGGGATGTAACATCCCAAAAATTTGGGAATTTAATTTTCAATATTATAATTAAATAATAATGATTATTCTTTTATCTTGGTCTTCATAATTACAAAATCTAGATTATTTGAAATAAAGACTAATCTTCCTTAAATTAATTTGGGAAGAATAATAATTTAAGGAAGTGATTATTTTAGGCCAAATATATTTTGAAAAAAATATTTTATATTGAAGAGAAAAAAAATGCTAAAAGAAAGGAAATTAAGGAAATAATTATTTCTATCAATATCTAATAACTACAAGCAAGAATTTTGTTGGGCCAAACCGAGACCCAGTGTTCGTCTGTTTTTCTTGTTCATTCGGCCCAAATGCAGTTCCAAATGTCCAAACCCATTATTCAAACAACCCATCACGTGCAGCCCAATACATATGATACTCTCCCCCTCCTCCATTTGCTTTCAACTCTTCACGCAGATCACGAAGGCAGCAGGGAAAGATGAAAACCAGCAATAAACACGCAAGCAATCAGAAGCAAATCACGCAAGACCAGAACCCATGCTTCTTCAGTCACATTCTCCAGCCCAGTGTCGTCTGTCCTTTGGTCTTTAGTTTCTTCCTTTGGTCTCTCGTTTCAGTCAAACCCTTTCCTCCAATATCCATTTATATATTGTTGTTCTCGTTCTACATTCATCTTCCTTCACTTCACAAAACCAAAAAACAGAAAAACAGAAACTGAGAAAGAGAGTTGCAGCTTAGAGAGAGAGAGAGAGAGAGAGAGAGAGAGAGCTAAACTGAAACTTATATTGCTCTGCTCTCTACCGTCGGAAACAGGGGAAGTCGGACGGCACCTATAGCTCATTGTTCAAGTTGATCAGTGAAGGTGAGTCTTGGACCTCTTCTCTCTTATGTTTCCGTCACTTTCCCATCTTTAGATGAAGTTGCAACCATAGGAAATAGGCTCCAGGCTTCGCTGAAACTGAACAAGAAAACCGCTTGCATGGAATGCTAAACTAATCTGGATATTAAGGAATCAAATTAAGGCATGCGAAGTGGATGCTATTAACGTCTTCTCCTTTCCTGGTCTTGCTGTCATCGGGTTCCTTGCATTCTCTTTCTTTTGCTGCATGTGTAGGTTGCTGTGTGTATGAGATGTATATGTATATATATTTTGCTGCAAGAGAAAGATGAGAACGTGGGTTGTGAGCATTCAGTGGAAAGAAATATATATGTGTGTATCGGTGTGTGCTTAACCTTGAGGAAGATAGACGCTGAATATATATTCATGTATTTATATTACTACTAAAGGTGAGCCACTGGTTTAAGAAAAAGAAGTTAGAAAATTCAAATGGAAACATATATAAATATAAGACCAACACATGCATATTGGAAGGGGGTGTGAACCAAATATATATATATATATATATATATATATATATAAAAGTTTAAGCATGCCGTGGATTACTAGATGAATCATACATGTTGTGTGTGGGTTGCATATACTCAGATCTATAAATAAATATAAGGCATATTTTACTTAAAATATTTATCCTTAAAAATATTTCATGTTGTCTGTGGCGTCATTTTTATTCTGTACAATTATTTTACTGTATAAGGTGTGTGTGTACACACATATGTATATCAAGAAACAGGTGTAAAGCATAGCTACTAAGAATAATAATAGTAGTAAAAATAATAATAATTTATATAATTATAAATATTAAGAAAGAAAATAAATAAGGTTATTAAAGATGGAAGATAATTTTCAGATTTTAAGAAAGAGAATGGTGTGAGGAGAAATAAATAATAAATTGGATAAATAATAATAATGAATAATATTATTATTTATTAAAGGGAAATAAATAATATATTAAAGATGAATTATTTATTTAATATTAGTGTTAATTACTTCTTGTAAGGAATATTTTGGGTGTTTGCATTCAACTCAGGGTTTTAAATTTTATATATGATTAATATTATGTTTTGGGAAAGCCTTGATAAATTCTGTAATTCATAATAAATAATAATTATTAAATTCCTAATTAAAGAATTGTTCATGTGATGTTTGTTATTGGGGAGTTCAAATTAATAAAACAAATGAATAATAATACTGATAAATAATTTTGTCATTATTATTAGGAAAAAGGAAATAAATAGCAATGGAATTATTATCAAAGTTTGTAATATGTAGAGTTTTGAATAGTTATTAATGGTTATTGAATTGATTTGATAGATTGATTTGTGGAGTGTGTTGAGCTCTCAGTTTAGGAGCAATGTGATAGTAATTAGTTTTGGCGAGAGGTAATCACTTTTCACTTATTATGTTATTGATATTTTGCTCATGAGTGTTTTTTTGAACTGAATATGAATATTTGAAATAGAAATTGCCTTGTGGAATTTTATGCGTTGAAATACATGCATTTATACGAATTGAAAATTGAGATATGATGACATGGCTATTGTGAATATTTTGGAAAGTCCCCTATTGAGTTATTATGATAAATCTGGGATGGGAAGAATTGGGAGAAAATGGAAAAGTTATCTCCATCACGTGGTGAGGCCTCCATTGGTGCACAATGGTTGGCTTTCTATTGTCCCATCAGTATAATGAGGGACTTGCCCATCAGAGTGATAGGCTTACGACACCCTACTAGATTAAAGTGGGGAAAAGACCTATGTCTGGGGCAGGTGTTCTGGGGATTTTGGTCGGTCCTCATCACTTGACCAGTAAGCTTTTGAGTGACCAGTAACATGGGAGTGACTTAGCCCATGGGTTTAGTTGAAGGAAACAAGGTGGTTCGGTTGGATTGATGGGGGATAATATTTTGGGAATTAAATTTAAAAAGATTTGTGACACCCAATATGATACATGGTAACAATGTGACATTTAACAGAGAGGATGTTGATGAATTGTTTTAATTTGGTTTGCATGGTTTTAATCCACTTGGCACCTCATTAGCATATATTAGTATTCATAATAAGCTGGACTGATGGTTACAATATTTTTCCAAGTGACCATTCCTGTCCAGGTCCATCTGAGAAGTTAACAGAAGCGTAGTGTACTTTGATCAAGTAGGGCTTCTGTCTTTTTGTATGAATGGATTAATGTATATTGCCACACACTAGGGCTCATTATGCATACTCTGGCATATTTTGAATATTTTAGTTTCCGCTTAAATCCTATTATGTGATAACTTTGAGTAATTTATATAGTTATTTCGTTAATTAAACGACGGACGTTTCAGGGGATCGGTAAATTGTAATTCCTGTGACCAAAGATGGTTAATACTAGAAGCAACAGTCAGATGCCCATACACAGGCAGTCGCCTAAAAATCCGCCATGGCCAAACCAAGAACAACAGGACTAGGTTCACTAGCAACTTGAGAATGTTTCAGATTATGACGCAATGCATGTCGAAGACCTATGAGACATGGCTTCCTCTCTAGTGCCTACAGTGAATCCTCAGAATATGGTGATCCAACAAGTCCACCAGTAAGACCCTCCTTAGCAGGTTCTCTTCGAAAACCCAGACATTCACCTTCTACACAACACTTTGGGCTCGATGTTAAGGCAGATGGAGGAGATGGAGCGTCACAACCACCTCCAGAGACAAGAGAACATCAAAATAATGCAGTTGTTGGAGGAGCGTTTGAGACAAATAGAAACCTGGCTCGGAAAGTAAATCGATATGAACAACACAAGAGGAGAGAAAAGGCGAATTAGAATGCTAGTAATCCTCTTTGGGTTAAGGAACCGAGATTTGTGCAAGTTGGTACTGAAAGTCCTGCGCAAGGAAAAAACGATAGAGATAACATGGCTAATGGAGCTGGGCTTGAATTGTTGAAGTTCTAGGTTCAGGTTCCATGCCTTAGGGCCAACGTGTTGAGAAGAACCTGACTGGAGGAGATCAAATTCGAGATATGGAACCGCGAGTGCAAAACACTCCTTGAAAATATGGGAGGAAGTACAAAAAAGGGCAGTATAATAAGAGCATGTTCATTGATGAGATCGTGTGTGCTCCTTTCTTGGAAGATTTCGATCCATCTCAATTATGTGAATTTCACAATAGACCGGCACATACTACTAACCAATGTTGGGATCTCTGAATGCTATTGAAAAATTTGTCCGAGAGGGAAAATTTCGACAATACATAATAAAAACCCAAGGCCGAAAGAATAATAAGCGCAAGTCAGGAGGTTGCAGTAAAAGCCTGGTTCCTGAAAAGAAAAGGGGAGATGACAAGTGGAAGCCAAAGGATAATGATGACGAATTCCCAAGTTGTTGAGTTTGAATGCAACGTTATCAATGGAGCTCTTACAAGAGGGGGAGATACAGTAAACCAGAGGAAAAAGTATTTAAGGGAGGTCCTTTTGGTAAGGGATAATCCAAAGTTTACAGAAGACTCTCACAAGCTAGAACCTCCTCTCCTGTGTTTTACTAAAAAAAGATTTGGAAGACGTAGTCCCTGGTCATGAAGATGGTTTGGTAGTTACGGGAACCCTAGTAAATTGCTAGGTTAAGAGGATCTTCAAAAATGCTGGAAAGTCTGCAGATATTATCCTATGGGATGCTTTCAAGTGGATGAACCTTGATCAAGATCTGAAGCCGTGTAAAACCATCCTTATAGGGTTTAATGGGGAAAACACTCCTCCCAAGGGGTACATTGATGTCAGATTAACTCTAGGAACAAAGGAAGCATTCAAGATAGAACAAGTAAGGTTCATTGTTGTTGACTTTCTATCCTTATATAATATAATACTAGGGAGGCCAACTATTCATAATTGGGATATGCTGGTTTCTACTAAGCATTAGAAGCTGAAGATGGTGAGTAGCAAGAAAAAAATTGTTACCGTTAGAGGAAATCAGAAAGAATCCCGACAATGCTATTTTGAAACAGTCAAAAAAGGTAAAGGCGAACCTTCCTCCCTACCCCGGATTCGCGAAGGAGATACGCGAGCAAGGAAAAAGGGATCAGGGAAGTAAACCAATAAACATGGTAGAGCTAGACATGCAAGAAGAAACTGAGATTCTGAAACCAAACCAGACGAAGAATTGGAAGATCTTGTGTTGGGAGATAAGCTTTCACAAGTCACAAAAATTGGTAAGATGATGAATCTGGAGGTGAGAGCCGGGTTGGAAGACTTCTTGAAGAAGAACCAGGATGTTTTTGCTTGGAGGTCATTGGAAATACCTGGGATTGATCCTAAATCTTTCTATCACAAACTGACAATTTATTCGGGATAAGTCCCAGTAGCATAGAAGAAAAGGAAGCTCAACCCAGAAAGGCAGCAGGCTCTGGAAGAACATGTTATGGAATTGTTAGATGCCAGATTCCCAAGAGAAGTACAATATACCACCTGGTTATCTAATGTGGTTATGGTAAAGAAACCAAGCGGAAAGTTGAGAGTATACACGGGCTACATTGACTTGAATAAGGTATGTCCTATGGACTCTTATTCGATGCCTAACATTGATCATTTGGTCAACAACTCGTCAAGATTTCAATTGTTATCCTTTATGGATGCATAGTCTGGGTATAATGAGATAGCCATGTATCCAACAGACAAAGAGAAGCCGACCTGTATCACTGAGAAGGCCAACTATTTTTATAATGTGATACCCTTCAGGTCGAAGAATGCTAGGGTGATGTATCAAAGGATGATGAACAAAGTATTTGGAGATCAGTTGGGCAAGAATGTAGAAGTCTATATTGACGATATGATCACTAAGACAAGCGACTCAATGAACCACGTTCGAGATTAGTAGTAGACTTTTGAGAAGTTGAGAGCGTATCGGATCTAGTTGAACCCGGCCAAATGTGCATTTAGAGTCCTGGCTGGGAAGTTCCTTAGAATCCTGTTAACAAATAGATGAATCAAGGCCAATTCGAATAAATACAAAGCTGTGTTGGACATGAAGTCCCCCAAAAATAGGGAAGAAGTTTAGCTTTTAATGGGAAGATTGGCGGCATTGACCAGATTTTTGCCCAAATTGGCAGAAAGTGCTATTTATTCAAATTACTAAAGAAGGAGGCGCAAGGAGGATGGAACTCGGAGTGTGAAGTCAAAGTCGCGTTCAAAAAAAAAAGAAATGTCTAGCTGCCTCGTCAATCTTGTCTAAGCCGGAACTTGAAGAAATCCTGATCTTGTATTTATCTGTGGGAGAAGAAGTTGTAAGCGCTGTATTGGTCAGAGAAATAGAAGATGGCCAGGCACCAATTTATTTCATAAGTCGGGCCCTACAAGGTTCGTAGTTGAAGTATCAGAAGCTTGAAAAAAATGACATTTGCATTACATACCACGACATTCATGGCATTTGCATTACTCTTCGATACATCATAACCACAAAGGCTTGTCATTAAACCTTCGCTTTATTGGAAGTTGGGTTCATTTACCTTGGCTTCATTCATTCATTCATTCATTCACAACTGGTAGAATTCGAACAATTTGGAAACATGATTCTCAACTGAGAATTTCTTTATTTATTTGATAATAAATTTGCCGATATAGTCAACTTTAAACAATTTTGAAAAAGGAAATTTGAACTTGAAAACTTAACGATAGAACTCGGATTTAACTGAAAGAGACTCAGTTTATCCGCAAATCAAAACTTGAACACGAAACTCAGATTTAACTATAATAAACTCTTAGTTTATCCACATTCCATGTTCTTTTTATTAACTTCTTTTCCAGAGTCTCCAACATGTAAGCTTCCTTGCCTAGCTTTTCACTAACCCGATAAAGGCCTTCCCAATTTGCAGCGAGCTTTCCGTCTCTGGCATTTTTATTTCCCATGTGCGCTCTTCGAAGCACCAAGTCACCTTTTTCAAAGAACTGAGGTTTCACTTTCTTATTATATTTGGCAGTAATGAGTTGTTTGGTGGCCATATCTCAGCAGTGTGCCGCAATTCAAACTTCATCTATCAAGTCCAGCTCCACAACCAAAGTCTTATTGCTCTTTTGAAGAATCTTCATTCTTCTTCACGAGGGCTGACCTCTCCCTACTGGAATCATAGTCGCACATCCAAAGGTTAATCTGAATGGAGTTTCTCCAGTTGACGTTTGAGCATTAGTCCTGTAGCCCCACAAGACAAAGTACATCTACTTAACCCAGCTGGACTTTGCATCCTCCATTCGCTTCCTCAATTCGTCGACAATTACTTTATTCACTGCTTCCGCTTGCCCATTCTATCAAGGATGCTCCACAGAAGCGAAGTGATGCTTGATGTGGAGAACAAAAATCACTTCTTGGAACTTTTTATCAACAAACTGGGTTCCATTATCTGTCACCACCTCAACCGGGATTCCAAATCTGGAAATTATATTTCTTTTAAAGAACCTTTGTACTTGAGTAAAGGTAATTGTTGTAACTGGTTCAACCTCGATCCATTTGGTGAAATAATTGACGGCTACAGTGAGGTATCGCAATTGTCCCTAACTCTCCTTGCCTTAGTGAGTAATGCAAATGCCATTTTTTCAAACTTTTGATAATTCAACTCTGAACCTTGTAAGGCTCGGCTTATGAAATAAATTGGCGCTTAGCAATCTTCTATTTCTCTGACTAATGTTGCGCTTACAGCTTGTTCCCCTATGGACAAATACAAGAACATGATTTCTTTAGGTTTTGGCTTAGACAAGATCGGCAGGGCAACTAGACATTTCTTTATTTTTTCAAACACGGCGTCACACTCCAGGTTTCATCTTCCTTGCTCCTCCTTCTTTAGTAATTTGAAGAAGGGAAGAGCACTTTTTGCCGATTTGGGCAAAAATCTGGTCAGTGCAGCCAATCTTCCCGTTAACTGCTGAACTTCTTTCTTGTTTTTGGGGCTTTCATGTCTAACATAGCTTTACATTTATCCGAATTGGCCTCAATTCCTTTGTTTGTTAACAGAAATTCAAGGCACTTCCTAGCCAGGACTCCAAATGCACATTTGGTCGGGTTCAACCAGATCCAATATGCTTTCAGCTTCTCAGAAGTCTGCTTGAAATCTCGAACGCGGTTCGCCGGGTCACTCCTCTTGATGATCATATCGTCAATATAGACTTCTACATTCTTGCCCAATTGATCTCCAAATACTCTGTTCATCATCATTTGATACGTCGCCCCAGCATTCTTCGACTGGAATCACATTATAACAATAGTTAGCTTTCTTAGCGATGAAGGTCATCTTTTCTTGGTCAGTTGGATACATGGATATCTAATTATACCCGGAGTATGCATCCATAAAGGATAACAACGTACAACTGAAATCCCGACTAGTTGTCGACCTGTTGATCGATGTTGGGCATTGGATAAGAGTCATTGGGACATACCTTATTTAAGTCAGTGTAGCCCGTGCATACTCTCCACTTTCCGCTTGGTTTCTTTACTGGTTTCTTTACCATAACCACATTAGATAACCAGCTGGTATACTGTACTTCTCTTATGAATCCGGCATCTAACAATTCCTTAACGTGTTCTTCCAAATCTTGCTGCCTTTTTGGGCCAAGCTTCCTTTCTTCTGTGCCATTAGGACTCATCCTAGATAAATTGCCAGTTTATGACAGCAAAATTTATGATCAATCTCGAGTATTTCCGATGACCTTTGAGCAAAAACATCCTGATTCTTCTTCAAGAAGTCTTCCAACCCAGCTCTCACCTCCAGATTCATCATCTTGCCGATTTTCATGACTTGCAAAAGCTTATCTCCCAACACAAGATCCTCCAATTCTCCATCTGACTCTGGTTTTAGAATCTCGGTTTCTTCTCGCATGTCTAGCTCCACCATGTTTACTGGTTTACTTCCCTGACTCCCTTTTCCCTTGCTCGTGCTCCTATCTCCTTCGTGAATCCGGGGTGGAGAGGAAGGTCTACCTTTGCCTTTTTTGACTATTTGAAAATAGCATTGTCGAGATTCCTTTTGAGCTCCTCTAACAATAACAATTTTGTTCTTGCTACTCACCATATTTAGCTTCTGATGCTTAGTGGAAACCAGCATATCCCAGTTATGAATAGTTGGCCTCCCCAATATTATATTATATGAGGACGGAAAGTAGGCAGCGAACCTTACTCGTTCTGTCTTGAATGCTTCCTTTGTTCCCAAAAGTAATCTGATATCAATGTACCCCTTGAGAGGAGTGTTTTCCCCATTAAACCCTATAAGGATTGTTTCACACGGCTTTAGATCTTCTTGATCGAGGTTCATCCACTTGAAAGCATCTCATAGGATAATATCAGCAGAGTTTCCAACATCTTTGAAGATCCTCTTAACCTGGCAATTAACTATGGTTCATGTAACCACCACACCATCTTCATGGCTAGGGATTACGTCTTCCAAATCTTTTTTAGTAAAACATAGGAGAGGAGGTTTTGGCTTGCCAGAGTTTTCTTTAAACTTCGGATTATCCCTTACCAAAAGGACCTCCCTTAAATACTTTTTCCTCTGGCTTACTGTATCTCCCCTTCTTGTAAGAGAGCTCCGCTGATAACGTTGCATTCAAACTCGACAACTTGGAATTTATCATCATTATTGCCTGGCTTCTGCTTGTCATCTCCCCTTTTCTTTTCAGGAACTAGGTTTTTACTACAACCTCCCGACTTGCGTTTATTATTCTTTTGGCCCTGGGTTTTATTACCTATTGTCATAATTTTCCCTCTTGGACAAATTTTTCAATAGCATCCAGAGATCCAGCATTGGTCAGTAGTATGTCCTGGTCCATTGTGAAATTCACATAACCGAGATGGAACTTTTTAATACACACACATGTGTCTATATATATATATATATATATATATATATATATATATATATATATATATATAGCCTTGTCATCAAATTTAATTATGTAACTCCCAACTCCCAAGTTTATCTAGATTTGTTACTTGAAGAACTTTAGAGCAGCAATTTAATTTGCTTATGTAACTCCCAGGTCTTAAAATTTAACTATGATAAATGAAATTTAAGGAAGTATATTGTTAATTTCTGGTGTATCTTTCTTCATTCATGAATAAACAGACTGATTCATAAGAGAGTCACGTACGTTATCTGCACTAAAATTTTCTGGAATTATAATTATTATTTTTTTTGCCGGGGCAATTAACAGTTTCTAGTCCATGTTGATAATATGATATCACCAATCAATATAGTTATTAACACTTTTCTTAGTTAGTTATGCTTGAAATTTTATTTTAAAAAAATGCCAGTGTGTTTTAATAAAGAATTTGAAATTGTCAGGAGCAACAAAACATAATTTTGTGATCTCTACGCTTCGAAAGAAAGTTAGTTATTAGCTTCAGATTGGAAGATACTTTAATTAGTACGAAAAAATATGCAACAGCATGTACTGGTCCCTTTTATGTTAATGCCTGCTTATACAGATTCCAGACAACGTTGATGCTGGTTTTTTTTTTTTTTTTTTTTTTTCCTTTTTCTCTTTTTCTTTTTCTGTTGGTCGATCACGAAAACCACGTTGATATACTTTAGTTCCATTAAACATTATTAATCTTTTTCTTTTTGTCAATTTGAGACTGCATTTAGTTTAGGTTAAAGGACAATTTGACTTCAAAAATTTTTTGCCAGGCAGTAATTTGGTATTTTAAACTTTCAATTGAAGCAATGTAACCCTCCTTTAAATTTAGGTTGCTTTCTTTTTCTTTTTGTTTTTGTGTGTGTGTTTGTTAGGAACAAGTTAAGTATGTTTTCTTTTTTCCTTTTTCTTTTTTGTCCTTTTCTTTTTTCTTTTCGATAACATATATATCAAGTTTGCTTTCTTGTTTGTTCATTTTTCTTCTGTTTAGCCTTACTTACATTAATTAATACTACCTTACTGCTTAGTATATGACCTAGTTGATTAATTTAGGGAGAATAAGAAAGTTAAATAATTATAGCATACGTTACATGATTTTTTTTTGAAATATTTGTATATATATATCATTAGATTATGTATCAATTTATAAGTCAGATAAATTAATTTGGAAAAAATTGGTTCTAAATTCTTTTAAATAATTTACTTACATTCCTTATCTCCTTAAATTAGTCAATTTAGTCTTATATTAAGGACTAGAGGTAGTACTTTTTATTTATTTTTTTTGAAGAATATTAAACACAAAATATAAGATGTAACGAAACAAGCAAGAAGATAATAATTTATTTATCAAACATTAATTGAGGTAGTGATTGCCGATTAATAAAGTATTGACCAATTACATTAAAAACAGGTTTCTCTCCCTCTCTTGGGGTTTATTCTTTTTTTTCTTTTTTTGTTTTTGGGATAGGTTTGTGACATCTTAGTTAACACTTATGGGACTATTACACCCATTCTAATCCTGGTACAAAATCACTTCTAGTTCCTTAGACGGCTGAAGAATCTCATGAAATCTCAGTCTGGCCTCAAGACCCCTCTTTGCTAGGTAGTCTGCCCCGGAATTACAATCTTGAGGCACATGTGTGTTATCTTTGTTAACCAGTCCATAAGAATTAGCCGTTAAACTTCATTGCTGATGCTTGAATCTTGGTGGTTACTACCTTATGCATGAAGAAGCAACTTTAGACACTCAGTAGAGTTCGTTTCCAGCCACACTTTCTGAACCCCCATCGTCCATGTAGTTTTTAGCCCCAAAAGCATGCCCAGATTTTTGTAAAGAGCTCATCCCTGTTATTAATGAGATGTATGAATCCTTCAAGAAAGCCTCCAGATGTGCTACAAATAACTCCACCACAATAGCTCTAGAGTACGCACCATCAACATTTATCTTCACCCACCCCTCCTCCGGTAGACAACAACTTTCTCGAGTAGGAGCCAAAGTAACACCTTGAAGATTTAGCCTAGTTTATCAGTCATTAGTAGACATCATGCAATCCGAAAGATTAATTAACATTGCAAAACGTACGCCACTGCACCATGGGCACCACCTTCCTCCGTAACAATCTTGAGTAAACACAATCGCAGAAAACATGAATAGTGTCCTTCACTTCTTCTCCGCAATGGGTGCAACTTGGATCAATTGTTAGACCTTTGAAAGACAACATGAAAGGGACAAGCGCTCCACAACCTCCTCCTTAAAAAGATTCAAAAAATATTCTGTCGCTTGAGTTTTAATTAATTAGCTTCTCATCGAAACACCATTCCCCTTCATTAATATAGATAGCATCAATTTTATTCCGCTTCCTTCGACTGTTTGCATATGCATGAAACAACCTTATATTCCGATCACCATCAATTTACCAATTGATCTTAGCTTTCTGGGCCCACAACAAGGCTTCTTGTGTTAGAGTCTCATCAAGCTATATCCAAAAACTTTTCTAGAGCTCTTCAAACAATTGGGGTTTATTCTTGTGCCGTCAAGATGAGTCCCCCTATTTCGTGGCCAATCATGGTGGAGATGTCCGTGGAGATTTCTGGTCGTTCCCTAGTTTTGTGGCCTACCATTGCTTGAGGTCTTGCTTCAAAGAGGCAGGCAGGGAGATTGTTGGGATCGGAGCATAGAGGCTTGAAACTTTCAAAATATGATTGTTAAAATAAAAAATATTTTTTGAAAAAAAAAGTGATAAATTATCTTTATTTTAGATCATATACCCATTGAAATATTTTTTAAAACAATGTAAATTTTTTTAAAAAAATCAGATCTAGACGGTCCAAATATGATTAACTCTAAGCAAATCGCTTAGAAGGGAAACCAGTTTCCTAACAAGCGTTGTTCCCAGTGAAAGGGCTTTGGCTACTCAAACTTGTTATTTCATTTTCAAATCCTTGTAAATGCAAAAATTGCTCAAATTTGACAAAGTGACATAGCTATATAAAAAAGAAAAAGCTACTATAAGAGTTTAAGATAATATTAATTAAAAAAAATTTATCAATATAATATCACCTTGATAAGTGCTTATTACATCATATCCTGGATTGGGATTATATTATAAGCGATAAAAAATAGAGGCATGATTAATACATGATTACTTTTTCATTTTGGGTTAAGGATTAGCACTTACTTTACATCCGGGATTATTCCGCCATAATCTTCTATATATATAAAGTGAACCAGACTTATTTTATTCGCAGTAGACGAGTTGCAAAACAAGACTCAGCCATTGACGACATACAGTTTTGAGGTTTCCATCACGGCCAAGTTCAACTGGTAAGTGTATATGATTGATCTCTGTTCCTTTCAACGTAAAATTTTTTTGGTTATATATATATATATCATCATCATCATCATCAAGAAATATTTCCCATTAATTAATTGCTAGCTAAAATTTCAATTTCCAAACGCGCAGCTATATTACATAGAGTACCATCGCCATCTCCAACAAAAGCTTTACTTAAGTTGAGTTATGGAAGAAAGCAGCAATTCCTCACCACCACCACCACACTCTCCTCCCCAAGGTCAGTGCCCCACATATAAATATATATTCCGTCTGTCTCTATTTATATGGTCCCATTTTTGGCATATATTTGTCTCCTTTTATAAGTTCTCTTTGACTTAATTACTTTCATAGATTGCATTAATTATAATGTTGACTCATTCTATTTATTCTCATACATCATTTTTCACCCAAACATTTCTTTCTTACTCATTCATTAAGAGCATATTTAGGGGAAAAAAGTATATTTCTTATGTATTTATTAATTTTAACTAATTTTAATTGTTTGCTTGAATACCACAATTCAGTTAGAAGAACCATATATATATAGGGATAGGGGGAGTATATATATTCTTCCTTCTTTCCATTTTTTTTTATAGAACTACCTCGCCCGGTTAGATTGGGTCATTGTCTCTCTCAAAGGCATTTTCTCCGTTATCTTCATTTACATGGACTCAAATTGGCCAGCTTCATTCCCATTTTTGCTCTCAATCAAATGTCATATTTATTAATGCACGCTGGTTTGTGATCATCACAGAGATTGTGAGGGGGATAGAAGATATAGAGATGGGTATTCTGTACAAGGTCATATCTGACAATAACTGGTCTGCTGCAAAAGCATTCATTGGTCGCTATCCTATAGTCTTAGATGTAGAATTTGGTACTTCAAGACGCGGAACACCTCTTCATGTGGCTGCAAAGTTTGGACATGTGGGCATAGTAGAGGAATTGGTAAGATTAGTTGAACCTCAGTATCTTGAAATATACGATGCTTCAGGCGATACTCCACTTACAATAGCTGCAGGACATAGTGGAGTCATTCCAATAGCAAAATGCTTGATCGACAAAAATAGAAATGCACTAGCAATTCCAACTAGACGCTACAAATGGGGAATTCCTGTTCTATTGGCTTTTGGTGCTCGCCTCAGAGAAATGGGACGCTATCTCTATTCTGTCACTCCTTTGCAACACTTCACAGAAATCCGCTACTTGGGTATACGCTTCCTCAGAACCTGTATCGTCACTGGAGAACTTGGTAACATACGTAACTCGTAGATAATAATAATTGTATCAACAAAGCATAATATAATTTCCATTTTGATTTCAATTCTTTTGTGTTTGTTCATGTCTTATGATTTTGATGCATATATAAATAGATATTGCCTTGGATTTGCTTCAACGACGCAAGGAGCTGCTTTTTGCTGTTGACTTCAAGTATTTCTCAACAATTGATATGATTGCATATTATCTTCCGGATTCTCTTGACAAAAGTCAACTCTCGCTTTGGAAGCGATGGGTCTATGAGTGTTAGTACAAATTATTACTTTCCACTCTTTTCTTTTTTCCATTACAATGTCCCATATGCTTGTTTACGGTTTTTAACTATACACTAGCTAAAATGCTAAATTATGACGATGAGGATAAATATGGTGAAGATGCAGTTATTTTTAACTACCATTGGTATAATAATTTAGTTTTGGTCGTGTTATATTCTTCAATATTTTATTACACACATATACTCATTCCAAAATAAACTTTGGTTACAGTATATATATGTCAGGAGTCTTAGGATTTAGTTTTATGTGAACTCTAAATCTCTAATTGTGTGTTTAGGAATGTTTGAGTTCTTTGACAAAAAAATAGAAAACTCCTCCGTTGATCTTCTCTCTTCCAAGCCGGTTCAGTAATTTGATTAATTATTTTCACTCCATGCACTTATATCCTTTTGCAAGGTGATTGCTTCAAAATTTTTCAAAATCCATCTTCTTTATCAGTTGCAATGCACAACTCTACATATATTTACAATTAATGCTGTCTTGTCTTCTGATAATTCATTATTATCAAAGAATAGTATGTATTTAAATATGAATAAAGTTGAAGAGTTGTGAAATTTTAAAGAGAGTTAATGAAGTTTAAAATTTTTCTTGATTTGTGTGAAACACATTTGAAGTGATTTATAAATAGGATAAGAAGAGTATAACATTAAATACGTAACAATTTTCAAATATGCTCTTAACAAAAGTTAATATTCCTCAGGTCATTAATGTAGGATCTAACTCAAAAATTGATTTTAGTCATAAATGTAAAATCCATTTTTTATATTTGTTAATCTTTTTCTAATTTATTCTAGCCCTATTGATGCTTCATCAATAATAATAAGTTAAGAGAGAGATGGAGAAATTTAAGAAAGATGATTATAATGTCTTAGGAGAAAAAAATTCATATTAATCAACTTCCTTAATTTAATGATATTAGATAAACATGTCTTATACTAAGGACAAGAAAGAGCACTAAATTGATTATAATGAATTAATTGTGTTGAAGGAAAAATATGGAAAAAAAAATATTAAATGCTCGAGAGATTATTTCCTTCCGGTTGTCATTATTAGGAGCCTTCTAGAAAAAATATAGATAATTACATTTTTTGAATTGTTCCTATTTAAAATTACATTAATTGCAACTGTTCTGGCTTATTGTCAATCTGAGAGTTATTTTTTTGTTGTTTTCAAATAAAGTTGATGACTTAACCACTTCTATTTATTTTTTATAAGATGGTTAAGAGGGTTCTTATTATAAGGACTAGGGAGTATGAAACTTGACTTATACTTTGGACCAAGTCAACGTCAGAGAAAATGACTTATATGATAAATATAAAGAGTAATAATTACCAATTTAATCATTGGAATAAAAATAGCTCCTTAACTTAGGCATTGTGTACAACTTTGTTTGGGCCTAATCATGTAGCACTTCAGACAATGGAATAGTTCTTATTGATTATTCTGTTATCTATTAATTTATTATTTGAAAAAGCTTATATTTCTCCATCTCTTGATCACTTTGTGGGTGGAAGATATCAAAATACCATCAACGACAACCACAGGAAGTTATCAAGATGGTGAGAATAACAGAGCTCATCAAGGTACATTATTCTCTATCATTTTAGAAGATTAAATCAAATTATATAACAAGGTTAACCCCATTCCATATTTTTTTTTTACTTCTATTGAATTTTGGTTTCGGTGCATATACATTTTTCTCATTGTTTTTGTTCCTCTTATTTTTATCATCCAAAATGTTGGTCTCTATGTTTTTAGAAGGACTTGGACATGAAATTAACTATGTTAAATTTGTTTATATGGCATTAACATCGTTAACCTGTCTTACATGACTATTGATGAGGCTGATTACATATAAATTTGTTAAAATTTTATTGAAATATTTTATATTATGAGCAATATCTCAAATTAATTTTTGTAAGCTCAATTATTTGTGCCTAATGAAAAGTCCTAACCTTAATTTATGCATTAGTTGCTCAATATTTGCTAAAAAAACAATGTCAACAGGGCTAGGTATACTCCATAGGCTCATCTGCAGCATCAATAATTTGTCAGGTATGTGCATGTGCATGTCTTTAGTGTTTTAGTTGTTGTGATTAAAAATATAGAGTGTTATTTGAGTAATCAAATGGAGTAGGAATGAAGGAAATACGTAAGATGAAGCAGCAACATGCACAAGCAGATGAAATTCTGAACCTAATTTGTGAGAATGTGATGATGTTTTTGAACGAAGAAAAGAAGGATTGGACTGCATACGCACTGATTGTTGCGGCAAGAAGAGAGAAGGTTGATTTTTTGTTGAGAGTGACAAAGGCAAACCCCGAATTAGTATCGCTAGTCACTTTTCATCAACGTTACGGGCACGTCTTCTTCGATGCGGTTAAACGACGTTGCACAAAGATTTTCAACCTCCTCCGTGGCTTTCGCTTTAAGCATGTGGTGGCAACAACAATGAGTAACTTCGACATTGACTTGCTGCATGCGGCAGCCTCGTTGGGTCCTCCTTCTTATCTTAACCAGATATCTGGTGCTGCCTTACAAATGCAAAGAGAACTACAATGGTTGAAGGTTAGAAATGAAATCCAAGGCTTTTCCATGAATTTTGGAGGAGAGATTAATAAATGGAAATGAATCTTTTTTTTTTCTTTTGTAACCACAGGCAGCAGAGAGTATGGTGGATCCTGCATATAGGAATCTTTTAATCAACGATAGGCTGAACGCTCTTGATTTTTTCAAGGAAAACCACAAAGAACTCAGGAAAGAAGGAGAGCGATGGATGAAAGATACGGCATCTTCTTGCTCAGTTGTTGGAGCTCTAATTGTTACCATCATGTTTGCGGTAGCTTTTACGGTTCCTGGAGGAAATGATCAGGATTCAGGGTATCCAATATTTTTGGAGAATAAGTTATTCAAAGTTTTCTTAATATCAGATGCTCTTTCCTTGTTCTCTTCCACTACTTCTGTCCTTACATTTTTAGGAATCCTCACGTCACGCTATGCAGAAGAAGACTTCCTTTACTCACTACCTAGAAAATTGATAATAGGCCTTTCCACACTTTTTCTCTCTATTGCAACTATGATGGTGGCCTTTTCGGTCACCTTAGTTATCATGTTGCAACATAACTCCTCAAGTTTAAGGGCTTTTCTTCCTATTGTTATGCTTGGTGGCGTTCCAGTAACCCTCTTTGTGTTATTACAATTCCCTCTTCTTGTTGAAGTAATCTCCTCTACTTATGGTCCAGGCATATTCAAGAAGAAGGTGGAGAAGTGGCCATGAGCTGTTTGTGTAATCCACATATTACTTTCTGTATTTTCTATTCAATAAAGATTTTCCTCTTGAAACATAACCATATGATAAAACAAAGTGTTTTACTTTTACCCTGAGTTGGGAATGTGTGTACCACAGCCTTTGCATTTTTAGAACAAAAGCATATATTATATTATTGATCTGCGTATTTAGATTTAGCCGATGACTACCATATTTCAGGACATTTGTGGATGAATTATTTATTTTTAAAGAAAGCGAACCAGACGGCACGTTGAAAGGTTCTATTGATTATTGGTGATATAGTTGGGGAAAACATGTATTAGTTGTCACGCATAATTATGGCCATTCTTGCACGCGATATGTTTATTTATCTATGACAAACATATATTAAAACAGAGTCTTATTCAGCAATAGCTATATCCACAAAGCCAAACGAGTGCATACGTTGAGTTTGCACAAATCCAAACAGGCACATATAGTTAAACATTATGTAGAGGTTTGGAAGTTTGATGCAAAAATTACTGAAAGTAGAGATTTTCCGAAGATATTGCACATCACATTAATTAATTGATAATCATCAATCTAAATCCAAGACATTGGAGTCACCGACGCTCCGATTGTGCCCCATCACCCGCATCGAAAAAATATTCTTTCTTTTTTTCTTGTTTTCTTTTTCTTCTTTTTTTTTTTTTTTTGAATGAGGAAAAGATATTCCGCATTAGGTAGTAGAATCAGACTGTCCAAAAAAAAAAAAAGAATCAGACTGTCCAAAGGTGTGACGGGTAAAGGAAAAGAGCAATAATTAAGAAAACACGTTGGATTGGATTCAAGCCCATGACAAATCACCTTTTATTTCTTTTTCGTAAATTAATTAGGAGGCTCAAAAACCCAGAAGGCATAAAAGCAAAATATGAGTTACGTTGCCAAAGAAGACGTACTGAGACATTGAATGGCATAGAGTAACAGAAAAAAGGAGGGTTTTTGGTAAATAAACCCTAACATCTGGTGAAAAGATCCACGAAGATATTGAAGAGGATCGAACGCCGGTATCGTAATAAAAGATTTGGAAAGATATTGCTGATGTTGAGGATATTCAGCAAGATTCTAATCTCTGTGTGAGATCAAAGAGATTCCACAACCATCGCTCAAGTTTGTCGCAATCGTCGCGCAAGATTGTCATGAACGTCCGACGAAAGTGATTAGAATCAGGAGAATCCTAAAGATCAAATGGTAAGCGACAAATCCGCTGAAGAATCACTCTCTTTTCATCACCCTTTGTTCCTTCACCCGTCTGATACTCAGGGATCGCCGCTAACCGCTCATGCGCTCCCCAATGCCGAAGAATGAAGTTGGTTTTATCAATGGTTACTGCAAACGAGAGAGACGCAAGATCCATCCCCTCGAGATCAGTGGGACAGGTGTGCTGCTATTGTTCTTTCATGGCTTCTTAGTTCCCTATCGAAAGAGCTACAACCGTGGGTCATGAATAATCAGTTTTATTTTTAACAAGAATGATAGTGGAACCAGTTACCTAGGCACGGACGAGCTCCCGTACGGTCGGGTTTTTTTTTTTTTTTAATAATTTTAATAGATAGAGAACTTAGTTAACAAGAATGAAGTGTTAGTTAATGTTTCAACTAACACTTTTTGAAAAAAATGATTTTTTTTCATGTACAAAAAAAACTAAAAAAAAATATATAGATCATCCAAATCAAAATCTAAATGGTTAGGAGCTCGTCTATATAGACTAGCTCCCCCTGCCTATGCTTTGGATAGGCAGGGAACTAGTTCCGAATTATAGTTGGATCACAAATATATTCCGTGTCATTTAAAATCATAGATGTTTGCCTCTAATTCAAATGTGCACTTAAAATGATAATTGTAACATCCCAATTTTCTGGGATTTAGATATTGGAATATTATGGGAAATTTAAATTATGAAATTTGTGCTAAAATAATTATGAGAATAATTATTGGGAATTTAGGGCCTATATTTTCCCTTAATTTATTTTGGGAAAGGAATAAAAGTCAAATAAAATTTGGAATGAATAATTTTAGGCCTAAATATTATAGGATTAATATTTTATAACTTAGGAAAAATAATTTTGGGAAGGAAAAAATCCCTATATTAATTAAGGATTTAATTCTGAAATTTATTCAATAATTGCAAATGGGAAAAAGATCATGGGTTTCCAATTTAACCCAATTTGCGTGGCCCAATGTGTGACCATTTCTAAAGCCCAAAACTATATTCAACATCAATTAATAAATGGACACGTGAGAGGCACTATGTATCAACAATGAAGCAAATTTCACTCAGCTTCCCTGATCTGACGTTAAGGAAGGCAGAAGCAGTTCATGTTTTTTTTTTTTCTGGATAACAGCCCAACACTCTTGGCCCAACCCGTAGCATTGTAAACCGAAGTGCTTCAGCCATACTCAGTCTCCAATCCGACGTGAGCGAGAAACACAGATCGCGTAACTGCAAAGGAAGGACTGAAACACGCAACAGTAACCATGTCCCTCGAGCCCAGTGACGCTGGTTTCCTTCAGTCCTATCCTCCTGGTCAAACTCCTCCAACGTTATATATATGGATAGCTTGTTCAGTTTTGTTTACACTTCACCGAGCAATTTGTGAGGAGCCGAGAGTGAATGTGTTGCTGGAAGTTCTCTGTTTCTGGTTTTAAAAGCAGAGGCAGAAGAGAGGGAGAAGGAAGGAAGAGAGAAGGGAGTGAGTTAACAAAGAGAGAGAGCGTTTAAAGAGAAGGAAAGGCCGAGAGTGAGAGAGAAACCGAAGCTTCTCATTCTCTGTTCTGAGTTGCCGAAAACAGAGGAGGAAAACCAGTCCTTCTTCTCGTCCTTCAGCGTGATTCAGCGAGGGTAAGTTTGCAAGCTTTCTCTCCCTTTAATTCTATAAGTTTTCCGTCAAGTTAAGCCTTTGAAATGAAACCAAAACTTGCTAAAAAACTGAAACTGAAATATGGATTTAGTTGCTGTCATCGTTTTTAGTCTTATCAGTGAAAATATATAGAAAGCTTGCTGTCATGTTTCTGTTGCCTCATAGACGCATAGGTCACTGTATGTATGTATCTTAGTGGCTGTTTTACGTAGATTCAGAGAAGGAGAAAGCAAGAAAACTGATCCGGTGTAGATCACAAGTTGGGTTGGACTTGGGCTGAGGTGAAATTCCGGGGTCCTACGTACCACAGTGTGGATCAAAGTCCACGTAATTCGAGAGTATACGGCAGGCTAATGATAGCCAGATGGAATGGGTGTGTATTCTGTGTGAATAGAAAAGCTAGGGTTTCAGAAGTGTGTACCTTGTAAGGGGTTTACCCTATTTATAAGCGTACCTGGGCCCTATCTTGATCAGTTAGATTTGTCCTTTATTTTAGGGATATTAAGATATGTTTTTTTGAATAATCTCCTTCTTTCATAGGCAGTTATAATCATG
Source organism: Acacia confusa (assembly GCA_037074495.1). Taxonomy (NCBI): domain Eukaryota; kingdom Viridiplantae; phylum Streptophyta; class Magnoliopsida; order Fabales; family Fabaceae; genus Acacia; species Acacia confusa. The sequence continues at coordinate 1,690,782 of CM073512.1, read as the reverse complement.
ATAGATATTTTTTATAAAACCACTCTTATATTCAAGGAAGCGGTTATGAGCATAACTGAAGTCATTTTGACTGGGCTCTTTGGTTATTGGGCTAGGCCCATTTATGAGATATCCGCAACAAAAACGATGAAACTAAATGAAAAATGCTATTCATAATATATATATATGTTTGTATGTATGTATGTATGTATGTATGCACATCTGTTATGAAGAAGAGACAGAGAAAGATGAGAATATGGGTGCTATCGTGATGCATGAGATAGAGTTGCTCTGTGTGTGTGTGTGTTTGCAGTGGAAAGAAAAGGAAAGAAAATGAAAAAACGCTGAAACCGTGACTATGTGTGTGAGGTTCCTGTATGGAAAAAAAAAAATGATGATGAATGCATACGTGTAAGTTAAGAAGAGGAGGAAGAGTTATTTTTCTGCATAATATAGTGGTGAGGCCGTGAGAGTCCAGAGAAAACTATATATGCATATGTATGTATATTGCTGCAAAAAGAGAGAGGCCGTGAGTTAAAGCCATCAAAACGGGTCAGGTCCATCGGGTCGGCTCGTTTAGGCCCTGACCCTGTAAAGGTTGGGCTTGAAAAATGGACGAGATATTTGAAATTAGCCCTGGAGGGCCGGCCTTGACGGGCCACGAGCTTAAACGGGCCGGCTCTAAAGGGCCACGAGCTAGCCCTGCAGACCCTTTTCATTGTAGCTTTTTCTTTTTTTCCTTTTTAAATTTATTTATTTGTATATATTTTGCATTTATTATAGAGTTATTTATCCATTTAACTACAAATACATAATAACTATACTCTAATTTTATGATTTGATTTATTATTTGTTGCAAATAAAGATTATAGATGTGTTCATGATGCGGGAGAATAATTTTATGATATTCGTACTCATGAGCTAGAGGGTATTACTCAAAATGAAAAACAATCAAATGTCGTTAAAATTGATAATAGTAACGAAGACGACGATAATAATAGTCACTGTATTAATGTCGCTTAGTGATATGTTTTTTATGTTTTATGTGAGTTATTTGTGAACATAGTTTGTTTTTTATTATGAATTAGTGATTGTGCTTATTTATTGGATGATTCGTGTTATAATTTACTAATCATATTTTGTTAAAACAAAGTGGAGGAAAAATAGTTAAAATTTGAAATAGTAATTTCCGGGCCTTGCGGGCCAGCCCTAGCCCTGGTGCTCTCGGGCCAGGCCTTGAAAAACTGGTGTTTTTCTTACTCCGAACCTTGGAGAGCCGACCCTGTTAGGCTCTGGTCTTTCACGGGCTGGCCCTGATTGACAGCTCTACCGTGAGAGCTGTACATGTGTATATTTACTTTGAAGATATATAGACTTTTGGCATGTAGTGGACCAAACCTAGAGGGTATTTAGGTTATTAAAAGAAAAATGGTGGGAAATTAATAGGAGTTTAAGTGAATTGTATAATATTGATGATAATAATAAATTATTATTATCATTAGAAAAGGGAATAAATGAGAATGATTAATTAATAAATGAGGATTATTATTAATTAATAAAAAGTAAAGGAAATATGAGGAGTATTGATGAGTAATTGATAAGAGTTTAAATTAATTAAGGAGTGATAATCATAATAAACAAATGAGGAATTATTATTATTATTAGGGTTAATAATAATAATAATGATGATGATGATGATGATGATGATGATGATGATAGTGATATTAATAATAACAGATAATGTTATTATTATTGGGAAGGGGTGAAAATAATAAATAATAAATAATAAATTATTATTATTATTGGGGATAATAATAATAATAATAACAACAACAATAAAATGATTATTGTTAAGGGAAATTATTAATTAACCGAAAGAGTTAATATTAATAAATAATGAATTAAAAAGGATATAAATAGAATGAAATTTACCAGGAGTATAAAGTCATGAGTGGCAAAGTCATCTCTTAGGATGTTAATTATAAGAGAAATAACACAGTTATGATATTATAGAATACCCGAGAAAGTTTGGAATCAGTACCAAAAGGTGAACTTATCACTAGCGCCAAGGATACGGATGCGTACTGTAACGGTAACTTTTATGTTGTTTGTATGCTTTATATGTGATGAAATGATTCATATAGTCATGAACAAGACTGGGTCTTGGGTCATAGATTATAGCTAAGACTGGGTCTTAAGTCACCCATTTTAAATACATTCAACTCTAATTTGAAAACGGGTTACAGTCTTAGTAATACCGTATGAATGTTTTCCTAGCACTGAGGACACGCCGGGGGCATGACACTGGATTATGTGCAAACTATGTGGACCTTACATGGACTGTGTGCTATGTAGAAGTGAACCTTACATGTGTTATGTGTTATGTAGAGGTGAACATTACATGTGCTATGTGCTATGTATTGTTGAGATATGAACTATTACATGTGTTATGTGCTATGTATGGTTATATGCTGAAATGTAAATGAATATTTGTCATGCATATATTGTTTATACTTGAGCATAAGGTTAACTGTTACATGAAATTCAATGGGTATTGAATCTCAGAATTTACCCTAGCTTCAGGATCGGAAGCGGGAGGAAAAGAGTAAGCAACAAGCGTAAATACTCGGAAGGAGTTACATTTTGGATAAGAATATGTATAAGTCTGGTTGAACCTTTCGGATAACTATAACTTAACGCGTCAACTGAGAATAACGCGATGGATTTTATTTGTATCACAATTATATTCCTTCGGGAATTTTAATTAACTAGTATATGTCTGGACATATATTGTCAGTCACTCATTCGTCCAAACATTAAGCATGCTCTCTATTGTGACTCACTTTGATCAGTTAATGCCTTCACTATGATAAATATACATGAATTAGCTTAATAAGAGATTTAGGATCATAATTGGACACCATAAATAGCTTAGAAAATAAAGGCGTTACACTAATGATGCTTTTAATTACTTGTTTTAAATATAAAATCTATTTGACTAGATAGATTAAAAAATAAAAATAAATTATTTGATATGTGTATCATTAGATTAAATATTAAATTATAAGTCAAAAAAATTAGTCTTAAAAAAACAATAAAAATAAATAATTTAAAATAATTTATTTAGTTTCTTTAATCTTTTAAACAAAATTAACCGGGCCTTATATTTAGAATTTGGAGGTAGTATTAATTATTTAAATTGTGGAACATGAAATTATAATTTTCTTAAAATAATTAATTCACGTTTACTTACTGTTTAACCCAGTCCGATCCAATTTTTATAATTTATCGTGTTTGAATTTGAGCTCTAGGTTTTAATCTGACATGATAACTTTTTCTGGGAAAGAAGAAAGGCATGATACTTTTAATTTATAGATATGGCAAAGTATTACTTATGCATTATACACACGAGTGTGTATTTTAGAGAAAAATAGGACTACATGCAAAGAATGTTGTATATATGCATGCAAATTATGTATATATGTTGTTTTCGTGATCCTGAATTTGAATTGAAATCTCCCAACTACTCAAACATTATCAATTTGTTAATAAAGGACCACTTGCAGAGAAAGTTGTATACATGCATACTTGATCCATGCAAATAATGTAGGTTCTTCTTTGCGTGATCCTTTGAAGTGAAAGTTCTCAACTACTCAAATATTATCAATTTGTCAACAAAAGAGCACGTGTAGAGAAAGTTGTGTCTATGATCCATACAAATTATTTAGGTTCTTTGTGTGATCCCTTTGAATTGAAATCTCCTAACAACTCGAACATTATTTGATGTCTTGAAATTTAATTTAAACTCGGTTGATATTTAGTTTTGATCCAATATTATATGTGGCGGACCTGTTTCACCTTTCCCCCATACCCATGTGCCAGGAGAAATTAAAGATGGTTTATCAGGTATAATCATAATTATAATTCTTTGTAATCCTTCTGTATGTGCTTTCAAGCTACGGCTGAGGACGAGGCTGGGATATTCACCTTTGAATATCTAAGTAAAGAAGAGATTGATATGATTGCTGTTCTGTATATGATGTTTTCATTACGGAAATTTCTCTTTTCTCCTCCCAGATTAACTTCTTGGTCTCACGTTCTTCTTCTTCTTCTTTTGTTTTCCTGTCCTCCTTTCCTTCCATACTCATTTCTGGCAAGCAGATTTTGTACATATTTCAGCATTCATCTTATTCGTTCTGGTTCAAAATATTATGGAAGCGGAGGGCCTGGTTTGAGAGTTTTCTCGTTGAAAAACTGCTAAAAATATTTAGCTTCAGATAGTTATTGAAGAAATTTATTTGGTTGGAACCAATTTCATGTGAAAACAGCAGCCTGGAATCACCCCTGTGATGATTGCTGTATATTTATACAAATGCCTAATCAGAGATGAAAACTTGACTGGATTCATTAGCATCACGCTAAAATTTTTTAGTAGTACGTACTTCGTGTTTGAATCCAAGTCAAAGTCAAACAAAAAGTGTTGTTCTGTATCAGTTGGATCATAATGTACAGGGAGAAAAATGAAAATAAAGTATATAAATATGAACGAGTACTACATATACTATGTAGATTATTAGGAACTTATATTGAGTGAGTGTATTTTTGTATTCAAGAGGTTTTAAATCACAGTTGCAGAAAGCATAGCTCCTCTGTTTCTCCCCTTTGAAACTTGGTTTTCCATGACAGATGGAAATTTCTGCAAACTAATAGACAGTTCCTTAAATGGAAGGAACAGAATACATTATCATCTATGCATGAAAGGTTAAAAAAATCTTGATGACAGCAATGTTTGTATGTTTTGATGTGCCTACATGTAAACACACAACTATCGTTTTCTTTTAACTCACAATCAAACATCTCCCCACAATTATCAACGACCCAATCGCTCAGACAAAATTTCATTTCAAACAAATAAGTTCCCGAAGTGAGCTCAAGACATAGATTTGGAACTCTTTCGGTCTAATTGTTTGTTGTACAGGCTGCAAAAGACTTGAGTCAAATCTAATTGTTGACTCTTAATTATATTGTAGTCACTTTCTGTTCAAATGGGTTAAAGAACTAAGCTTGTAATTGGAGCCACTATCACTGAAAACCACTTGAGGAAGAAACTTTCTCCAAAACCAGTGTGAGCTCCAAACTTGGTTCATTTCTTCAATGGGGACGTTCTTCGTCTCCGGGAGGAGCAGGGCCACGAAAACGGTCATTATGATCTCAAAGCCGGCAAAGAAGAAGAAGAGGCCAAACTTCAAGTGGCAGAGCATCGGAAGGAAAATCTGAGCTATGACAAAAGTGAAGTACATGTTCACGGCAACATTAATAGCTTGCCCTGCCGATCGAACCTCAAGAGGACATATCTCACTCGGCACCAACCATGACAATGGTCCCCAAGACCAAGCAAATGCTGCAACAAACGCACAAATGAGGAGCAGAAGCAGATCAGCTTCACCTTTACTGAATGACCCTTCACCCTTAACTCCAAACTTCAAGGCAATCAAGGTCCCCGCAGCAAGCTGAAAGAAATAGAGTATTATTTAGATTAGATTTTCTATTCAGGTTGTCTTTTATCGAAATAGTTTAAACCAATTTAATGAGATTTTCCTAAACATTATATATACCTTCAATCCTTTATCTAATTAACCAATGTGAGACTCTTAAATTCTAGTAGATTTGTATACACACACTACCTTTAATTTTTATAGGTGTTTGAGAAACACCCAAAATCTAGGTTTTGCGCAAGTTGGGACAAAACTCCTTTCATATACTTACCTCATATTACGTAAAATCTAGGTTTTAGAAGGCTTCCAAACACTCTCTTAATATAAGACTGAATTAATCTTTTTTTTTTAAGATGTTAAAGAAACTAAATACACCTTACTATTCATAATATATCGCATTTTAACTAATTCATATAAAACAAGAAGTAGTGACAGTTAATTCATTAAATATTTTATAAATATAATTTTTTTCCCTACTTTTGGTACTTATAGGAAAATATGTTTGAAAATTTAATTACATGGACAAAATTAGAAAATAAGCATTAATTACAAGGAAAAAATTGGAAAATAAGTATTAATTATCTTATAAATGACTTATATTTTAAATCAAACTATTCTTCTAAAAGCACCTTATATTGTAAATTGAAGAGAGTAAGTTACTTTAAAATATTTATATTAATCACTATTATATTCTCCAAACTAATTTGTTTAATTCATAAATTCATATATAATTAGATTATACCAACATATACTATAATTAAATATTTTATTTAACTTTTTCAATCACTCAATCGAGAGGTGAAACACCTCTTCATGTGGCTGCAAAGTTTGGACAGGTGGGCATAGTAGAATTGGTAACATTAGTTGCACTGATTGAGCCGCTTTTGTCCTTAAAGCGATCAATTAAACTAGGTCCTAATTAAGTATGCAGTTTATGATCAACCCAAGTCATTCTCCCAAGGAGCAAGCTATGAGTTTTCTTTTAGGACTAACTTTCAGGTGATAAAAGATGCAGTGGAATGTAAATGGACCTAAACTAAAATGCAAAACACTACTACCTATATGCAATTAACTAACTAAATGTACTAATGCAATTGACTCTAAAACCCATATGAGAATGAAACCTAACTATATGAATTTGAATGCAATTTTTAGGGGGTTTTCTTATGAGAGAATAATTAAAATCCTAATAAAAAGATTGATTAAAAGCAAATAAAATAATAAAGATCTAGTTCAGTTATGATGATGAAGGGGACAACTTAGGAATTGCATGAAGTTAACTTTCTTAGCCTAAATCAATTAATTAGACCAAAAGGAGATTAATGAATTTAATTACTCAATTGGACATAGGAAACCCTCTAGGTCAATAACACCTATTCCATTAGAAAACTCATAATGAAATAAGTGGTGGCTAATTAAACCCGTAAAAAACCAAACACAAAATAATCTTGGAAATCTTGTTTACAATTATCTAATTGAACAACCAGATAATTTATCAACCAATTACACAATTAAGATGATAAACCAAATTAACAATTAAATTAATAATGAAAACTCAATTACTAATTTAATTGACAATCCAAAGGTTGCAAACAAGAGTCCAGCAATAAACATAAAACTCCAAATTATCAGTCTAATTCAAAAGAAATAAGTTTACAATCTAAAACTAGATTGTTCTCAATTAACACAACTCAAAATTCTTTAAAACTAAATAATCTCAAGTTTGAATTAAAAAAATAAAAAGAACAACACTCCCTTATGGTCTTCAAGTGTAAGCTCTAGGCTCTAGCCTCCTTCATGCTCTTCCCAAATTATCTCCCTAAAAGTTTAAGCTTCCATGAATTTATGTAATCCTCCAAGATTTGAACACCTCACCATCACCATGTAAAGAATTGTGAAGCAAAGGTAATTGATGATTCAATCCGTGGGCACTTTTAGCAACTGATGAATATTGATTCAATGTGGGTCCCGTCGCTAGATGAAGGGAATTAATGGTTGATCCCGTGGCAAGATGAAGGAACGGATGATTGATGAATTACCCACTGCGTCTCAGCGTCTTCGGCGTTTTTGGTCTGAAGCTTCTCTCGTCTGGCTGGCGGCGTGGTGCTCTCATAAAACCTAGCAGCTATGTTAATTAAAAGGGAAGGGGAGGATAGTTTTTGGGTACCAACTTGAGCCCAATAGAATCTAAGAAGCCCAATAAAATTCTACAATTGGATTTCTTTTTTTCCCTAAAAAATTCTGCACCTATAGGATATTGCAAGATTTTTTTTTTATTGGCAGAAATTAAATAAAATTATGATATTATATATTCAAAAATATTATTCACTGCAGGATAATAATCAGAATATTAATTTAAGCCTAATAATCTCACGATTAATTCAGATTTACATTATTTTTTTAAAATAGGTTAACAATCTAAATATTATCTAATAATTCTAAATTAGCGTAAAATAATCCCCAAAATAAATGAATAAGATGAGATAAAATATATAAAAATTAGGATTTATCATACATCTAAGTATCTTGTTATACTCCACTTGCAATAGCTGCAGGACATAGTGAAGTCATTCCAATAGCAAAATGCTTGATCGACAAAAGTAGCAAAGCATTAGCAATTCCAATTAGACACTTTACATGGCATATTCCTGTTAAAGTGGCTTTTAATCCTGGCCTCAAAGAAATGGGACGCTATTTATATTCTATCATTGCTCTGCAACTTTTTATATTTGTCGATCTTTTTTTAATTTATCACAATCTTATTGGTGTTCCGTCAGTAATAATAAATTAAGAGAGAGATGTAAAAAATTAAGGAATATGATTAGGATATTTTAGGAAAAAATAATGTCATCTTAGCTAACTTAATTAACTTTCTTCATTTAATCATATTAAATAAATATATCTTATGAGAACATTATATTAATAATAATGAATTAATTGTATTGAAGGAAAAATATGAAGGAAAAAATTTAAATGCAGTAGAGATTATTGCCTTCCGATTGATATTATTAGGTGCCTTCAAGAAAAAATAGATAATTACATTTTTTTTAATTGTTCCTATTTAAAATCACATTAATTGCAACTATCCTGGCTTATTATGGTAAATTTGAGTTTTTTTTTTGTTACTTTTAAATCAAGTTAATAACTTAACCACTTCTATTTATTTTTGTTGAGATGTTTAGAGTGTCCTTATAATAAGGACTAGAGGAAGTATGGAACTTGACGTATACTTTCAACCAAGTCAAAGAAATAACTTATATTATAGATAAAGTCGAGAAAACGAGCCAGGCTCATTGGCCTGACCTGTTTAAGCCTTGGCCCTTTAAGGGCCGGGTTTGAAAAATGGACGAATTATTTAAAATTAGCCATGGAGGGCCAGCCCTAACAGGCCTTAGGCTTAAACGGGCCGACCCTGGAGGGCCTCAGGCCAGCCCTACAGACCTTTTTCTCTATAACTTTTTTTTTCCTTTTTAAATTTATTAATTTATATATATATTTTGCATTTATTATAGAGTTATTTATCCGTTTAACTACAAATATATAATAACTATACTCTAATTTTATTATTTGATTTATTATTTGTTACAAATAAAGATTATGGATGTGTTCATGATGCGGGAGAAGAATTTCATGATATTCTTACTCATGAGCTAGATGCTACTTTTCAAAGTGAGGAACAATCAAATATCGTTAAAATCGATGATAGTAATGAAGATGACGACAATAATAGTCATCGTACTAATATCACTTAGTGATATGCGTTTTATATTTTATTTAAGTTATTTGTGAACATAGTTTGCTTTTGATTATGAATTAGTGACTGCGTTTATTTATTGAATGATTCGTATTGTAATTTACTAATTATATTTTTAAAAAAAAGTGGAGGAAAAAAAGTTAAAATTTGGAATAGTAATTTCTAGGCCCTACGGGCTGACCTTGGCCCTTTTGCTCTCGGGTTGTGCTTTGAGAAACAAGTGTTTTCTTACTTCAGGCCCTGGAAGGTCGGCTCTGTTAGGCTCTGGCCCTTCACAGACCGGTCTTAATTCTCAGCTCTAATTATAGATAGAAGAGTAATGTTTACCAATTTAATCATTGGAATTAACATTAGGCATTGTGTACAACTTAGTTTGGGCCTAACCAATCGGCACTTCAGACAATGGAATAGTTCTTCTTGGTTATTGTGTTATACTTTAATTTATTATTTGAGAAGCTTATATTTCTCCATCTCTTGATCACTGTGTGGTGGAAGATGTCAAAATACCATCAAGGACAACCAATATGCATTTCTACGCAGATGTTCAACAAGATGTTGAGAATAACATAGCTCATCAAGGTACATTATTATCTGTCACTTTAGAATATTAAATCAAATTAAATAATAAGGTTAATCACATTCGAGATTTCTACGGAGTATAATTTTATTGAATTTTGGTTTGTGTGCATATATATTTTTTTTTATTGTTTTGTCCGTCTTCTTTTTATCATACAAAATGTTGGTCTCTATATTTTTAGAAGGACTTGTACTTGAAATTAACTATGTTAAATTCGTTTATCTGGCATTAACACCGTTAACGTGTCTTACATGACTATTGATGATGCTAATTACACATAAATTTGTTAAAATTTTATTGACATCTTTTATATTACGAATAGTATCTCAAACGAAGTTGCTTTCAATATGCATGCATTTTAAATGTACTCCAAGTCAGTTCTTTCCTTACGTCCTTGTGGAGTTTAATCCTTCTTCTTCTTCTTAAAATTATATTAAAATTATAAAAATTAAAGAGTTTGTATTATATTGTAGAATAATTTCAAATACAGGCTTAGAGCAGCGGTAAGCTATATATATCTAACCTTCCTCAAATCCACTTGAAAGAGCCTTCTACACCGAGCTACTCTTTTTATTAGTCTTAATGGTAGGGGTTATGATTGCTTAAGCAAGGATCTTGGATTCATTTTCATATGAATACCAACACTGTTGTATCAAAAAATTATTATGTTTAGGTATATATTGTAGGATTTATTTTTAGGGTCCATGCCTTGTTTTGTGAGGCATATGTTAGTGGCCCAATTTGCTAGGTCAGTTTGAGTATAAACAAAGAAATATTCATATAAAAAAAAAAAGAAAAGAAATATGGCAAGGGCAATATTCCTCTCTATATTCAGATTATGATAATCTCAGTAAAGCGTCACAGTCAAAAGCTATCATGATTACAGAGAAGAATCATAAAAGGACAGAAAAGTGGGTATGAAAAGAAGGGAAAAGCAGAAATTTGGGGGGGGGACTGCTGCAGATACCACAGAAGTAAAAGAATGGGAAAATTCATTACAGGCTCCAAGGAAGCAAAATAATTACAAAAAAAATCCAAGAAACATTCACATGCATTTCTGCCATTTTTTCAAAAAATGTTAGCAACTACATCAGTAGTGGTTAACAACTATATCAGTCCCCATTAACAACTAAATCAGTCTAATTAACAACTACATTTTAACAACTACATCTGTAGCAATTAACAACTATGTCCGTACACTTTTTTTTGAAAAAAATGCAAGAAAAGGCCTTAGACATGTGAATGTTTCTTGGGCCTTTTTTGTAATTATTTTGCTTTCTTGGGCCCTGTAATCAATTTTCCCTAAAAGAATCTCTAAAATCATGACTCATCCTTCCTCCAACTGTATTGGTCTCTCTTTTTGGGTACAACTGTAGTAGTCTCTTTATACTAAACATCCTCACAATTCACGCAGCTTCCACGTCTTCCTTCTTATCCTTTCACTCTTTTTTTTTTTTTTTTTTTTGATAAAATCCTTTCACTCTTTCTTAATCCAAGTCCTTCTCCTTGGTTTGGGCCTCCTTTTTCCATTAATCCTAGACCCACCTGGCCCACCTCATTTGACCTTGTTTTAATACGCCTCCATTCAATCACACCTTGTCCTCAAGATCGAAGTGAGGGTAATAGAGTCATAGACGGATCACGTTTCCCAGCCAGTCCTTAGTACAAATAGGGAGTTCTGGACCATCAGATCTCATCTAAAGATCTCATCTAAACAGTTCATATCTCTTCGTTTTAAAATAATTTTTTTGATACTATTAATCAATATCCTAAAATATTTTTTTAAATATCAGTCAATATCCTAAAATAATTTTTTAAGTATGAGTTAGTATCCTAAAATAATTTTTTAAGATTCTAAAAATTATTTTCAAGAATATAAAATATTTTTCAGTGTCAATTAGTATCCTGAAGTATGTTTTTAGTCTCAGTCAGTACCCTGAAGTATCTTTTTAGTTTCAGTCAGTCCCCTGAAAGATAAATTTTATCTTTAGGGTACTGACTGAAACTAAAATGATACTTCAGGATAGTAAAAAATATTTCATGACCTTGAAAGTTTTTTTTAGAATATTTCAGGATAGTAAAAATATACTTCAAAATAAACACTGATATCACCTAAAAAAGATTATTTTAAAAAAAAAAAATCTAAAGTGTCAGATGAGATCTGATAGTCCAGAGATCATCCCAAAAGGGAGGAGCTCTCCATGCTCGTCCCTTAGAACAAGCAGGGAATCGTGATCCGTCATAGATTGGATATCTTCCCATGTTGGTTGATTGGAACTATCCCATTTCTAATAAAAAGTTGCGTAGTATCGTCGTGATCTCGTTGGATCGTGCGTACAGCCAAAACGTCAGTGGGTTGAAAATAGGTCCTTCGGGTGCAGTAAGGAGAGGTAAAGGAAAATAAGGCTCCCCCGAAGTATCGCGCACCGGATGAATTTTTGCATGATTGGGCAGAGCTAACCAATGGCCGCTCCTGCCCATCATCAAAGCTCTGACCAGCCATATAGTTTTGACCATTAAAAAATAATGTGTTGTTAAGAATATTTTATTTATTCATAAAATATCATACGCTTGTTCATAATTTTACTTTTCATTAACGGGAGCTCTTCATAAACAAATAGAATCCTCACATAAACAATATATTAATTTCTGGTTGTCAGAGCACGGCTAGTTGCCAGACTTAAATGATTTTTAAAATAAAATAGACATGCATATAATTAAGACAAAGTATAAAGGAGATTAAAGTATTTTACTTTATTTTTTTTATTACTTCAAGAGGCTTTGTATCAATTTTTAATTTCTCGACTAATATGAAATATTTAAATGTATTTTTATGACAAAATAATTCCAGTAAATTGGTGCTATTAAAGTTAGTTGACAGTCAAATTAAATTTAAATCAAACCTATGGAGTAAAATTGTTGTTTTCGTCCTAAACATGATTGGATTCGTATAGGCCACCCCCGCCCTGCTATCATGGAATTTATTATTTAGGCGCGGTTTTAATTTTGAGATATAGAGTTTAAAGGATTTTTGTCTCTCATAATAAGTGTATTTCCTAACATTTGAACTTACATTTTTATCATTTTAGGAATAAGGTTACTTACTACCTCAGCTAATACCTTATGAAGTTGAGAGGCTTTATTGCAAAAATATTATGATTATAAAAAAAGATTAAAGAAAATTATATTATTTTTTAAATTCTAATTTGGAATTAAATATTTTTACATATTTAGCAGTTTAAAAATTCAATTATATCTCAAAAATAAAACTTGAAATTCGCATATTAAAATTTTGCGTGCTCTATTTATAAGTCACACATTAAATTTTGGATTAAGGTGCAAAAACACACATAAGCTTTTTCCCTATGAGTGCCCAGCACTAAGAACTTTTTTTTTTTGAGCAAAAATACTCACATAGTTACTATTTTGGAACAAAAGTCACATCTCACCGTTAAATCACTGTTCATCGTGATAAGAGAAAAAGAAATAAAGTGAACAGTAACATAATGGCAGTAAACAGTGACTTAACGGTGGGATATGACTTTTACTCCAAAATCGTAACCACGTGTGTATTTTTGCTCCAAAAATAATTCTTGGTGCTAGGCACTTCTGGGGGAAAAGATCATGTGTATTTTTACACCTTAACTCTTAAATTTTTCATATGAATGTACAATTTAACATTTCAATTACTATTGTGTTACCTCTATTCCCATGGGGCACAATACATAGGAAAAATTTCATTAAAGAATCCTAAGACCAAATTTATTTCAATTAAAGACCAAAACATTATGAAATCTCAATGTAGGACCAAGAACTAAAGTGAAAAAAAGTTTGGTAGATAAAAATATAATAATGCCTTTTGCTTATTTTTTTTTAAAGAAAAAGTTTGATCGTCGCCGAAACTCCAACAACCATTCACTGGCTGCGACCAAACCAAAGTGGCCACCGTTGACCGAACTTCACAGCTCTGGACTCCGGTGCTAATCGGCCGCAACTACCACCATCAAAAATTAATGTGTTTTTCATAGGAGGATTCCACTTGTTGATGAATAGTTTCACTCATTTTTATGATTATACTCTTCATGAACAAATGGAATCCTCCTATGAAGAACACATTCATTTTCAGTGGTCATAGCTCCGATTGGCTGGCCAGTAGTGGCCTCTCCTACCAACCATCGAAACTCCGACTTTGACTGGCCTCACCTTCGACCACCAGAAAATAATGTGTTGTCAATAGAAAGATTCCACTTATTCATGATTCTACTGATCATCATGAACAAAAACTCTTCTTGAATAAGCAAAATTTTTATATAAGTAACATGTTAATTTCCGGTGGTCAGCTTTGGCTGGCGGTGGCCTATTCGGGAAAGCAATAAATTGCATGAAAGATCACCTTCATTCTTACGGACACTCTTGGAAGATATGAAGGAAAATTCACTCACCCCAGTCAATGCAATTTGACGTTGGCAGTGAATCTTATTTGATACAGCAAGGCAACAGTATTACCTATTGCTCAGATTTAAAACCCCACGAACGTCCTGGAATTTTATGCCACTCAGACTTATTTAATTTCATACAGAGCATCTCATTCAATGTTGCGCATGTGGGATTGGTTAATACTCTATTTGGCCTGAGCTTTGCGTCATTTCTTTTGTTTATTTTCCAGGTTGGACTCTTGCTTTGAACTGTGTTTCATGTTACTACTCCACTCTTTTTTATAGGGAATATTCTCTTGAGGTTATTTAAAATTTTAATCTAATTTTTTATTTCTATTCTTATTAAATATACCTCACTCATTATTCTTCTACGATAAATTTCCACCCATGAATTGACAGCTTCTAGAGAAGGCTCCCCGCAGATCCTCGAGATGCTATGTTTAAAATGATGATGGAGAAATTACTTTTCCCAAGGAAATGAAAGAACGCTAAAGCAGGGAAAGCTTGCCCTGTCATATCAGTATATCACATGGATAATAGTAATACACAACTATACTTGTCTCTCTTATTCAACTTTTTTCATATTATTATTTTTTATTAGATTTTTTTAGCACACCTTACATTTTAATCATTATGTGGTGCAAAATTCCTACGTAAGAATTATATATAATTAATTTAGATATTTTGAAATTAAATAAATAGTTAAGTATACCTCGGGCTGGAGGGGATTTGTGTAGACAAAAAAGTTTTCATGGGGAAAAAGCGTGAAAAATACAACCCTATCCCTATCCCTATCCCTATCCCGACGAAATCAAATTAATTTGGAAAAAGGTTCATTCACCGATAATGCCAAAACGGACAAGGTGCGATGTGGACTTCTCGTCACAACCACCGACATGCACCCTTAAAATCCATTCTTTGGTCATTTGCCCCCACATAAAGCCAGCTGGGGTTGGTCTTATTTTATTTTTATTAATAATTTAATTTTAACTAAATATTTTATTTTACGTATTTTACTCTTTCTAATAAGAATAATATTGTGTTGATTAGTAAAAATTTTAAGATTATGTTTTAGCAGAGTTTTAAGTTTTTAAAATAGATAACTATATATTTGTAGATGATGATTAATGAGTAATTATAATCAGTTTGGATTTATTATTTGGTTGTCTTATGATTTTATAATGAATTTCTCTTTTAGAAAATATATTATAATATGTTATTTGTTTAGATGAAATTTAATTAGATCTTTATGTTTTTTTTAAAAAAAAAATTTGCGTTCACATTATATTTATTTTATTTTCTCCAATTATTTTATTTTGAGGTACGTACAATGCATATTTAAGTGTTAATTTTATTAAATTTTATTATATATATTATTATTATGATTGAGTTTGATATATCTTTAGAATAATATTTGGTTCATTATTCATTGAGTTCTAAGAGAAAAGTAAAATTCTTATTTGAGATATTTACTGAAAATATTATCATTTTATATCTTATTTTAATTTATAATTGTTGGTTATTATTTATTTATATTTTTAATGTTCTACAATATTATTTTATAAATATTTTAATATATTTATTTTTTGGCCCGAGCTAAAAATTTTTTATGGTTCCACCACTGCTGCTACTGAGAATATAAATTTGAATTCCATTATAATTTAAATTAAACGTGAACATTTTTACTAATAAATATTTTTTATTTATTTCAATTGATACTTTTTTGGTCGTAAGACTTGTCCTAATTTTAAGAATTTAACTCCTGTGAATATTTTACTATTAGCAAGTAAAAAGCACAAATTTAATATTCGGTGACCTAAGACAACGTAGTTATATCACCTATACATGTGACAATAGGTTAAAATCACAGTAGTTGGCAATCACTGGGATTGTTGCAGAAGTTTTACTTCCCTATTTTAAAGATAGAAGCTAAATAACTAATTGGTATGAATTAAGAGTTATGTTATGGTTACTGATTAAAAAAAGTACTTCCTCCGTTCTGTATCTGTATTATAAGACATTTTAGCAAATTCATAATAAATAAAAAGTAACAGTTAACCTATTAAATATATATTAAATTTTAATAAAATAATATTTTTTCTTATTAAAAAATGTGCTTGAAAATTTACTGAGTGAGCAAAATTGGATAATTGAGTGTTAATTACAGGGACAATAGTATGAGTATTAATTATCTTAAAATAAATTACTTATATTTTATACCAAACCAGTCTTATAAAATCTCCTATATGTTATGGCAGGGAGGAGGGAGCAACTGAAATACGTACCTTCCTCTCAATCATATGCATACCTTGAAAACTGTTTTTAATATAGGATTAAGTATTAATTTTGCCCTGAAAGTATGCTGCTAAGAGCAATGTGGTTCTAAAAATTTTTTTAGGCTCAATTTTACCGTAAAAATATAAAAACATAACAATGCTGCCCTCCATTTAATAGCGAGACTAACGGTGTTAGCACACTCAAATGTCAATCACTGACACTCAAGTGTGTACGGATTTTTTCCCCTTCATTCCTCCAACTCCAAGTGCACACAAGTGGGCACTACACATTCACTCAAGTGTGCGGTGCGCACGGCACACTCTCAATATGAGAGTGTGCATACTCAAGTGTGCGCACACACTCTCGAGTGAGTGTATAGGTTCACACTCATTTTGAGCGTGAACCTAAAAAAAAAAATATTTCTATACATACTCGAGTGTTTGGGTATGACACTCGAGTGTGTAACTTTGTCAATCCCTCTGTTAAATAGAGGGCAACATTACGTTTTTATACTTTCGAGGTAAAATTGAGCCAAAAAAACTTTCAGGACAATATTGCTCCTAACGGTGTACTTTTGGGACAAAATTTCTACTTAACCCTTTAATATATTTAACTACATGTATGCGTACATGTATTTTAAAAATATTTTCAATGGTTAGGGGGGATCAGCCGCCGTGGGGTGACGTAAGATACACAATATTTTTTATGAAAATTGCAAAATTTTTTAAACAAGCTGAAAATTTAAGAGGAAATTAGTGAAAAGACTGTTTAAAAATTTTATTAGCCATAAAAATCTAGTATATTTATATACACAAAATATTGATACTCTACAAGATTTTGGTATTAAAAAAAAAAAAAAATACCGGCTCCCAAATTCATATCCTTCGAGTTAAAAAAATTTAAATAAGGACTTCCTCCCGTGTTTTTCTAAATGGATTGACCATATTTTTCAATATGTGGAGCCTTCATTACGATGCCAGTGGTCTCAGTCTCTGTCTCATCTTATCAAGCTAACCGCATTATAAATTCACCCTTATCCTCATCTTTATCTGCAGCTGGGTCCCATTTTAATATATGTAAAATTAAATTTTAATTATTTTTTATTTAGAGATAATTAGGATACATGCAGATTTAGAACCATTTACTTGTAGAAAAAAATGATATATTTTTTCTGGTGCAGTATGTGTGAATATATATACACACACACGCGCGCGCGCTTGTGAGGGAGAGTTTCACATTAATTAAAAATAAGAGAATATAAGACTATATATATTACCATATTAATTTAGGTTTGTAAAGAGGTTTAGACGATTGGTAGGCTCACGCGTATAAACAGGCCACCAGAAGGAAAACGAAATGAAAATCCGAGGATATCCCATTACTTGTGAGTAAATACTTGGTACCAACACTTTTTGTGAAATATTTTGATTCGAAGAAATATTATTTTTTGGTTTTCCAAAATAATATTTTGTTTGTGCTTACCAAAAAGTCTACATATTTTTAGGGTTTAAAATTTGTAACCCTTCATGACCATAAATAGCCAACAGTCAGACACTTCCCCAGATGTTCTCTCCGTTGTCAACGTACATACCTATCTTTCAAGTGATGTATGTTCGGTCTTGAGGGATACATTATTTGAACCATCTTATGTCCCTTGGCTTTCTGTGGACTATGCATTTAAAAGGGATATGAACACAGCGTTTAGTACTGAAAAATTATTTTTCTCCTCCTTTGCATAATTTCTTCTCGTTGTGCCTGCTATTATCTTTTGTCAGTTCTGCTGCTTTGAGTTTCTCAAGAGTGGTTTGTTTAATCTTTAGGAGTGTCGCTTCCTCTCCGCAAGTGGTCACAAAGTAAATCTTAAGGATAGTGTCTTTGAATCATCTACTTCTTTGTTCTTGCAAATTGCTCATGCTTTACAACAATCACTACTAGAAAACAGTAAATTTGTGACGGAATTTGCAGGGGAATCAAATTCCGTCGCAAATTTGCTCGGAATTGCGACGGCCAAGAAAAGCCATCGCAAGTCAGGATAATTTGTGGCGGAATCCATTGTTCCGCCGCAAATTGCGATGGAAATCAATGTTCCGTCGCAATTTATAGCGGAATAGTGAGTTCCGCCACAAGATTTTGCAGCAGAACATTGCATTCCACCGCAAATACAATCGGTGGGATTATTCCACTGAAAATTTGCTACGGAACTGAGTGTTCCACCGCAATTTTGCGGTAGAACTTAGTGTTTTGCGGCGGAACCAGATCATCCTGACGCAATTTTTGCTCATAACCCCCCCGGCGCGTGTCTCTCCTTCATTTTCACTTTTGTGTCTTGCTCATTCCTGGTCTTCCTTCTTCCTCTCTTCGTTTCCACCTTGAGCCATCCGATCTAACCTCCATGGCCAACGTCTAGTCCAAGCACCCCCGTGAGCCGTCCTTGTTCTTCTTCTTTCTCCACTTCAAGATATCCTTCAAGAGGTATGCGTTTTTTCTTCTCCTTGACATTTCCTGAAATCCTATCATCCTTCATCAATCATATTGCATGGTGATAATCAATGTGTTAGCTTTAATTATGATTAGTGCTATTTTCATATTTTTTGGGGATTGATTTATGAGGGGTTCATAATATGATTTAAATTAAAAGGTTGGATATTTAAATATGATTAAATTAAAATAATTATTTTTATAATATATAACAATAATAGTTCTTTTTATATATAACAATAATTATTATACATGATACAAACTGTTTTTCCGTACGAAATAATAATTCATGATATCCATATAGGATATAGTTTTCTCCGCCCCCAACATGTACAATATGATCATTCTTTGACCAATGTAAATATTGTGGAAGTGGAAAGTAAATTAATGCATAGAAATTAGATTTTAATTATTTATTGTTCGTTTTTTTTTTTTGCCATTAATCGACTGTTGTGTGTGTGTGTGTGAAAAAATGAGTTGAACAATGTGTTTTATAACTGAGTAAAAACAACATTGGTATATATATGTGTATATAGTTGTTGCCTATCCTCTAAAAACTCTGGTGAATAAAAAACAACGATGTATGGAATATAAAAACTAATTATTGAGAGGAGAAAGACTTGTTCAAGTTAAAAACTATAAATTAAATGAAAATATAACTATTAATGAATGAACTCTTTTCTGGTATTTAAACTTCCATAATTGATTACTTAATTTAGTCACACTGATTTGGAGACGTATGAGCAAGTACATTTACAAATATATAGAACCGGGACAAAAAAATTAAAACACATGTTTTTGTGATATATGAAATTAATAAAAATTCTTTTGTTAGAACATGAAATATTATGATGCTGATTTAATTTTAATTATTTAAATTTAAAATATATTTAAATCAAATTTTTGTTATTTTAATTATTTTTTTTCCTAAATATATTTTGATAACTTATTTATATATTATTACTATCTATTTATTGATAAAAATAAAATCTTATAGGTTTACAATTTGAATTCACTATAGAGTTTACCTCCGTATAATGATTTTGTTTAAATTCATGAGTTTGAAGAAAAAATGTAATATAATTCTATGTGAATTTAAATATAAATTAATGAGTACTGTTGGATGTAATATAAGAAATTCATATATTTATAATTTTTTGAAAAATAAACAATTAACTTATACAATAAGTTTATTTTATGTAGTATAAGTTAATTGGTATATTCGTGTTTTAATTTTTAAATTTAGAAAACATAAACTAAATAACACATAAATATTAATATATTTAAGAATTACATTAGAATAACATTTTGTGTATAATTGTTACTAGATTTAAAATTTGAACAACAATAAAAAAAATTATTTAGTTTATATATATTTAGATGTTTTGTTTTTAATCTACTAATGGAATAATGTAACTATTTAACTGTTAGATCCTAATTAACTTAAACCACAAATCATTAATAAGAGTAAATACATTATATTAGTCTTTGGGAATTTTGCAAGTATTAAGTGTCAAATTATCAGCTTCGTTTTAATATATATAAAAAATAAATAATTTAATTGATAAAAATTTAATTCTTATGTTACCTATCACTTTATAATTATAGTAGAAATATTTGTGGATATAATTTGCAAGTTTGACACAATTAAGTGGGAAAAAATTAATTATGGAGAGAACTAACAGTTAATTTTTCATTTAATTTGCAAGTTTTGTGTTATAAGATCTTGAATTCTCAGATCTTTTTGAAACTATTGTTTATAGGATAAATTGTAGATAATAGTAGTAGTTTTTTTTCTTTGCAATCGGTTGCTAGAATTGAGGTAAGAAACTACAACCTTGATGTAATGACGTTTGCATTGTGATGAAATAATAGTTATGTTTTTCATTCTTTTTATATGTCCCTATTTTTAACCGTACTTCATCATTCTTTGTTTGGCCTGTCAACTTGCATATCCCCATCTTCTAGTGTACTATCCTCATCCTTTGGTTGCTTGCTGGGATCTGTTCTTTGTTCGCTGCATGTGTTTATTTGTCGTTTTCTTGATTAAGTGGCAATTGGTTGGTATAAGCAGCCAGTTGTATTTTCCACTTAGGTTAGTAGCTAAATTAGTTAGTATTATTGTATTATGTTCCAAAAAGTCTCTGTGCAGGGTTAGGTTGAGGAAGTATGGAAGGCAATCGTGATAAGAGTTGGATGTACAATCGTCTAACTCAGAAAAAACGACTTACTCAAGTATTCTTAGTCGGTTTGGAAGAGTTCATCCAATTTGCTTTAGCACACACAACTAATTCAAGTACCTCGATTAGTTGCCCATGTGCAAGATGCAGGTGTTATGAATTTCAAGATGCTAGAATGGTTAGAATCCATTTGTGTAAAAAAGGATTCATAAAGGATTATGAATGTTGGGTGTATCACGGGGAAGTCCGACAAACACCGAGCGGTTATTACGGAAACAATACTCATGGAGCCAACCTTAATCAATATTATGAGTTGGTTATGGGTGTCGCGGGATCGTCGATCGGCCAATATTTTGATCCCGTGACTCATGTTGGACCTTCATACATGGAAGAGGAGACTGGTACACATAATCAACCATCATACATGGGAGAGGATCTTAATCCAGAGGCTGGTAGATTCTATCAAATGCTTCAAGATGCGCAACATCCTTTATGGGAAGCTTGCAAACACATTGAAAATAGTGAATATTCATCGCTATCGGCTACCCTAGCAACATTAAGCTTGAAGACTGATCACTATATGAGCCAGAAGAATTACAATGAAATGATGCAGATTATGAGTAAGGTTGCTCCCAATGACAATAATTTGCCGAAAGATTTTTACTAAGCAAAGAAAGAGGTGAAAGAGCTCCGGCTTAGTTTTGAAAAAATCCATTGCTGCCCCAATGAATGTATGCTCTATTACAAGAATGATGCTGAGCGGACTATTTGTAAATTTTGCGAACATGATAGGTACAAGAAGATTAAAAGGAAAACAACAACTCAAGCATTAAGCAAGATGTGGTACTTTCCCCTCGTGCCCAGACTTCAGAGATTGTATTCGTCGCAACAAACAGCTGCTCACATGAGATGGCATCGGGAGCATCACAGGGATGAAAAATTTGTGACGCATCCATCTGATGTTAAAGCTTGGCTGAAATTTGACGAGGCAAATCCTTCATTTGCAGTCGATCCCCGTAATGTTCGTCTTGGTTTATGTTTAGATGGGTTCGCTCCTTTCAACCAAACGGGCATGATTTATTCCAGTTGGCCTGTGATTGTGACTCCGTACAACCTCCCACCTTCTATGTGTATGACAAGAGAGTTTTTGTTCCTCAACGCGTTAATCCCTGGGCTATCCAACCCAAAAAAGAAAATAGATGTGTACCTCAGGTCTTTGATAGACGAGTTGAAGATGTTGTGGAGTGAGGGGGTTCTTACATACGATGTATCATTGAGTCAAAATTTCATCTTGCGGGCTCCCTTAATGTGGATGATAAATGATTTCCCTGCGTATGGGATGTTGAGTAGATGGCAAACATCGGGGAAACTTGCATGTCCGATATGTCTCGAATAGAACGTGGGGTTTAGCTTGCCATATAATTGCAAGGTATGTTGGTTTGACAGGCACCGACGATTCTTACCCCTCGATCATCCGTTTAGGAGAAACAAAAAAGACTTCAGCCGGAATGTGGTTGAACGATCAGCTAAACCTCGTCGTTTAAGCGGGCAAAAAATATGGGAGAGGGTGCAGCACATTCAAAGTATTGAAGAAGGAGCTGCTTCTAGTGAGCTTGAGGGATATGGTCTTCAACATCATTGAAACAAACGCGGCATCTTTTGGTAAGCTAGGAGGAAACACCATCTCTAACTTGCATAGAAATATAAAACAACATCATTGACGTACGAAGCAAGGGTAGGAGGTCCACAACAATATAGGAAGATGTATCCATTTGAAAGGTATTTTATATTTGTTTTTCCTGTAATTAATTGAAACACACTGTGCCATAGGTTATAAATACCCTCTAATTGTCCATTGTAGGTTTTTACGCACATTGAAATACAAGATCAAAAATACAAGATACGTTAAAGGATCTATTGCTGAAGCGTATCTGGTCGAAGAGGCCACCAAATTTGCCTCATACTATTATCCCCCTAAAGTTATATCAAGATGGAGGGGGTACCTCACAACGATGATGGTGGTGAATCGAGTGGTCAGATATTAATATTTAATTATCCTGGCTGAGTTGTGCGAACAAATTGTAAGTCAACTCTGGAAGGAAGTGATAACAAAGTGGCGGAGTGGTACATTTTAAACAACTGTGAAAAGGCTGCCCCGTATTTAAAGTAAGATTTCCTCTTTTGTAACTGATACGGTATGTATTAAAGTATCAATTTCTTTTTTTTGTTACAGTTACTTCTCTCGTTGGGCTCGATCAACAAATCATTTGATCTCGGATTCCGACCTCGATCAATTTATGAAGGCTAAATTTCCAAATTGGTTACGAGACTACTTCGCGCAAAACAATTCAGCTCCCCAAGATGTTGTGTGGAGTTTAGCATACGGGTTTGCAACAACTGTTACCAAGATCAAAAAATATGTAATTAATGGGTATTGATTTGCAACTGTTGATGTGAACGGAAATATAGAAAGTTGCAATTATGGTATATGTTGTCGAGGTGGTCAAGCTGATAAGGTCGAGTGCGACTACTATGGCAAGTTAATTGATATAATTCAACTAGATTACAAGTGGGACAAACCAGTGACTCTATTTAAATGTGAGTGGTTTGATAACACTCCGCATGGTACTAAGGTGGACAAATATGGAAATGTTGAGATCCACTAGGCACAGACATATACAGTTAGTTATGACCTATTCATTCTTGCTCAACAGGTGGAACAAGTTTATTTTACATCGTACCCCACATCTTGTCAAGGGTGGATGGGAGTTATCAAAACCAAAGCACGAAATATTATACCTAATTCAAAAGAGTTAGAAACAAATGACGATATGACTGAACTGTTCCAAGCTGATGTGGAACATGTACTTGTCGTAAGTAATGTCGAGGACAATGTACCTTGCAATCTCCTTGATTCAACTGGAGACTTAGAGCTAATTCCTATTCAAATTGACAATGAGGAATCAGACGATGAGGAACAAGAGGATTACTCCACTACTGAATCTAAATTCGATGATTATGAGACGTTAGACGAAGGTGTGCATGCAGAGATCGAAGAACATGAATCGTTTGATTGATTTAAGTTAGTGTTTTTTTGTTTATGACGATCTGTTATATTTGATACTCTGTTTCTTAGTCATTATTGTATTAAGTAAATTTCTTGTATTTATATATATTTTGACATCATGTTTATAAGTGTTCAGAGATGGAGCATCTAGGAGACCGTTTAGGTAGTAGGTAAAGTAGAGGTAGCGGCCGGGCCCGTCCTATCAGAGGGGGTAGGCCGACATCATCTACCCCTTCTGTAGTCAGAGGGCTTAGCTCTTCCTTGGAGCTTCCGCCTCTTTATTTTTCATCTTCACCGCCTACTATCGACTCTATTATGGGCAGTATAAGTGAGCCTTTCACTCATACATATCCACACCAGCAGGTAGAGTAGGTTCAGTTTATGATTTCTGAATGATTTACATATATTTTATTAAACATCTATGTTCTAACATTTTTAATATACTTCTTCCTTCAGTACACTGCATCGCCTCATAGCCAGGGCGGGGAAGCTAGTTCCTCCAACAACCCAGCCTGGGGATCCATTGATCCTGCAACAGGGAAGATGTGGATCCGTCCTGTCGGCTGCACCGAGTAAGTCATGTAATGTTATGATTTTTTACCTTTAGTTTGTATACTACTATTTGCAACATTTTCTTTGTTTTCAGGTTTGATCCTAATAAGCCGGTGATGGATTTCATGGCCGAGCAAATATTCCATAATTTCGATCAACCTTGGGCCACATGGAAAGCGATTCCTCAGAATTATCGGGATACTTGGTTTAGTGAGTTTTTGATAAGTTATGTGATATATGGTTATTAATTTATTCTCATCAAAATGCAAACTAATTAACTACTTGTATAATTTAGAGCACTAATTGTTTAGTATTGTTTTTCAGGGAAAGTTTAGCTGGTTGCCTGAGCATCTAGAAAATTTAAAGAAGGCTTATAACTTCAAGGGATGCAAGTGACTGTCTGATAAATTATATAAATTGAGGTATGAAAAGGGAAAAAACTTGGATTCAACCTGAGGTCGCAGGCCGATTATTTGAAAAATGGGCCACCGACGAAAGATTTTTGAAGCAAAGTGAACGGAATAAATTAAATAGGTCCCACATGGATGGACCGTCATATGCTGGCGGCTCCATTCCATTTAGTGAGCATCAATGAAAGATTGTAAGTATACGCTATTTTCTATTTCAACTTTGAATATTTTGTATTTAATCAATAATTAATGAACGGTTATCATTTGTGTTTGCAGGCAGCATCTGGGGAAGTTCTTGAAGATTTGATTCCTTGGACCACCTTTGAGTGACCTATACCTAGGCGGTTGAAGGTCAAGGCAAGCGCTGGATTAACGCTAAGTTCCAGCAATTTGCGATGTTGATTATTTGCTTCAAACAGTAACACATTTCTTTCATTTTATATGCATTATTTGTGTTTATGTTTGTGCTTGTAGGAGACCTATCAGCAGTTGACGCTGGAGAGAGACTCGCAGATTCAGAGCGACCTGTCGTCCTCTTATTCCGATAACGAGAGTCTCTCCCTTCAGGCTGCAGGCGAAATTAACAAGAAGGAGAGAGTTTTCTGGATGGGTGCTTCTGCCAGCCAACTGAAGTCATCTTTGACGCGCTCATCTGGCAGTGGTAGAGGTGATCCTGAAGGTAGACTTATACTTTTGCTATCAATCGCAAACCATTACTCTCTCATTCATTTAAATGAAGTAGGACAAATAAATTGACTTCGTAATGTTTGTTTTGCAGAAGATAAGAGGGTAAAGGTGTTAGAACAGATGGTGAGGGAGCAAGGAGAGATGACTAGTGAGATACAAGTACTTCTCCAGTTCCTATTGAAGGTCAAGGGTACGGGGCTACCTTCTGGTAATAACGACGATACTGGTGATGACGATGACCAGACTGCTACTATTTGGAGTTTTTTTTTTAGTTTATTTTGGAACATTATATTTGTAATATTTTGTTTTTGCAATGTAAACTCGTATGATTGTACAATTTATTTTTATGATATACAATTTATTTTTATGATATACAATTTATTTTATTTTCTAATTTTTTATGAATTTTATTTTCAAATTTTATTATTATTTTTAAATAATTTGAAATTTTGTGAGGGAAAATTTTTCCCTCACAAAATCTATCAATTTGCAAGGGAATATTGTTTTCCCTCGCAAAATTTTCACATTTTGCGAGGGAAAATGTTTCCTCCGCAAATTTCGAATTTTGCAAGGGAAAACACATTTCCCTCACAATTTCAAATTTTGCGAGGGAAAATAATTCCCTCACAAAATCTCGCATTTTGCAAGGGAAAATGCATTTTTTTCTCAGGGACACGTTGCAAAATTTGAATTTGCGAGGGAAAATGC
Organism: Acacia confusa; assembly: GCA_037074495.1. Taxonomy (NCBI): domain Eukaryota; kingdom Viridiplantae; phylum Streptophyta; class Magnoliopsida; order Fabales; family Fabaceae; genus Acacia; species Acacia confusa. The sequence goes on along the minus strand of CM073512.1, from coordinate 1,664,182 downwards.
ATTTTTTTTGTCACAAAACTGATTTACAAGCGCTTTTTTTGTTTTTTTTTGCGATCGACACTTTTCCATTGCAAATTCCGCCACAAAAGTATTTTGCAACGAAAAATACTTGTTTTGCGACGGAAAAATTCCGCAGCAAAAAATGAATTTTCTAGTAGTGAATCTTAAGAGTCGGTATCAATGGGTATGGAGAATAATATTGGTAGCAACATTCCTGAGAATCATGATGTTGCTAATTCCAATTCAACAATGGTGCCTTTTGCAATGCCACCTCCCAAGCCTTTCCCTGATACATCTGAGATCAACGCCTTCGATGGAAAGAATTTTAAGCGATTGTAGGAATGATTGATTCTGTTCTTGACAAGCATAGGGTGGCTACTGCTCTAGATCAACCAAAACCTTTATCAGAATTAGACCAGGCTAAGAACGGTGCTTGGACATATGCCAATAAGGTTTGCATATTTTGGGGTTTAAAACTCATAACTCTTAGCTTTGTGACCATAAATAGCCATTAGTCGGACACTTCCTAGTATGTTCTCTCCGTTGTCAACGTATATACCTATCTTTCTAGTGATGTATGTCTAGTCTCGAGGGACACATTATTCAGATCGTCTTGTGTCCCTCGGCTTTCTGTGGACTGTGCAATATAAAAGGGATATGAACAAAGTGTTTAGTACCGAAAAATTATTTATCTCCTCTTTTAGCATAATTTTCTTCTTGTTATGCTTGCTATTATCTTCCACCAGTATTGCTGCCTTGAGTTTCTAAAGAAGGGTTTGTTTAATCCTTAAGAGTGTTGTTTCCTCTATTCAGGTGGTCACACAATAACACTTAATGACAATGTCTTCTGATCATCTATTTCTTCGTTCTTGTAGATTGTTCATGTTCTACAGCAATCTTAAGAGTTAATATAAATAGGTATGGAGAACGACGATGGTAGCATCCCTGAGATTCATGATGCTTCTAATTCTAATTTAACAGTGGTGCTCTTTGCAATGCCACCCCTCAAGCCTTTCCCTGACACATTCGAGATTGATGCCTTTGACGGAAAGGATTTTAGGCAATGGCAGGAACAAGTTTATTCTGTTCTCAACATGCATGGGGTTGCTACTGCTCTCCATCAACCAGAACGTTCATCAGAGTCTAACTAGGCTAAGAACAATACTTGGACGTACGCTAATAAGGTTTGTAGACACACCCTTATAAGTACCCTGTCTAATAATTTGTTTGATGTTATTATATGTATAGGGAGGCACATATAATTTGGGAGTCGCTTGTTCTGAAATAAACTACTGAGGACATCGAAAAACAAAAGTTTGTTGTGAGGAAATTCTATAGATGGGAAATGGTCAAAGATAAAGATATCAAATTGCAGGTTAACAAGTATCATAAACCATTGGAGGAACTTCGGGCCAAAAAGATCAATTTGCCATATGAGTTTGTGGCAAGAAATCTATTTGAAAAGTTGCCAGAAACATGGAATGATTATAAGCAGCAATTGAAGCATAAGTAGAAGTAGCGTTGTCATTGTCAGATATGATTTGTTGCGGCATAGTATAGACATTATGTCTATTGAGAAAAATGTGAGTGATAATGTTACCTACACTTTGTTGAATGACTCAGGAAAATCAAAGGATCATCTTCAAGCTTGAAAAGATTTGGAAGCCATGAGAATTCACAAAGATCATGGCTAGATGAGAATGACAAGTTTAAGCTAGCAAAATTCACATTAACAAAGCTGAAGAATGAGATTTTTCTATCCATACTAAAGAAGATCAAAGTCTTTAAGGCACATTTAAGCAACATCTCTAAATGTGTTGACCAATAAGCTCAAAAGCTTACAGGGCTAAAGAGTCACAACTCATGTTTTGATGCAACAGATACTATCGATGATGAGTAAGAGAGAGAATGATGGAGAAAAGAAATGAGAGAGAATGAGTAAGAAGAGATATGAGAAGGATATATAATTAATTAGGGGTAAAAATGAAAATAATGCATTGCATTTGAAGACAGATAATTTGTTGCTTATAAACAAGATTAACCATATGTGAGAGAATATTGTTTATACCACACATGTCATTATTATAAATTTAGTTTGACCAAATCTCACATATTGAGAAATGAGAGTTAAAACATTTAATATGTCTTAAATTGATGGATTTTTTTTTTTCAAATTCACTGTTATTTAATGAGTATTAGAAAAAAGGCTCAGGGATCAATTTTACTCAAATGTAACCACTCAAAGCATTAGATATCTGAAGGTTTTTTTATGAGCAATTGTTACCTCAAAAATGTTAAAAAGGAGAAAATTCAACCTATTCGTTATCCTCACAATGATTATTTAGCTTTTTTAATGATAATGAAAACAAATTGTTATGTATTGATTATTTATAAAGTAAAATTATACCTTAACCCTAAACAAATAGGGTTAATGAGCAATTTACCAACAAACTATTGGCCCATGAGCGTCCAGCACAATAAACTATAAAGTGGACCAAAACTACCAATAAACTTTTAAAAATTGTTAGCTCACAATGTTTGTTTTGATGATAACTAACCCTTATGAAGTCAAGAAGGTATCTCATTTTGTGAAAATTATCGCTGTGTTTTTTATTTGTCATATTGGCTCTAGCCAAATTAATTGACTCGAGCCAAGGATTTGGGAAATCTTAACAAATGATACATGTTGACTCGAGCCAACAAAATGTGACTCGAGTTTATGCCCAAACTCAAGCTAGGATCAGTTGACTCGAGCCAAGATTCTAGTTAAAATTATCAAATAAGAAATATTGACTCTAGCCAACAATATGTGGCTCGAGTTCATGCCCAAACTCGAGCCAAGGTCAATTGACTCGAGTGAACAACACTTCACACCTTGAATATCTTGCTTAATTGGCTCTAACCAAGATTTTGACCGTTATCTTCAAATTGCACCTTCTACCTCGAGCCTACCATGGGTGACTTGAGTTTGTGTCAAAACTCGAGTCAGGGAAATTTAACTCGAGCCTAGAGCGTTTTGATAGAACAACTTGGCTCTAGCCAGGGAACTTGACTCGAACCAAATATCTCAGTTTTTGAAAAATCTTTGTTTAAACCTTGACAGACTTTAATTATGATCTATTTGGTTTATATTCTTTCTTATTATTATTTTTAACCACGTTTAATGAGTTTGTTAATCAGTCACAGGGAAGATTAACACTAATCTGCAATAAAGCAACAAGATGATGTTAGTGCATTTAATGCAAATGTAGACATTCACCATTTCAGTAAGAAACCTTCTGAGCATCATAAAGTATTCTCACACTTTTTCCTGTTGTCTTAACGGCCTGAAGAATGTCAACAACGATTTGAAGAACGAGACCAAGAAAACATTCTCGAACAGAAATATTTATTTCACCCAACGACTAATTCATGAGCTTCAACCAAAAATCTTCGAAGTCATAAATGCCATCTGTACATGCTAGAAGAAAGCAAACACAAACTAGCAATCGGAATTAAGCTCTGTGACAGAAGAATGTCTCCTTTCAAGACAAACTTGTTAGTTCTCTATGTGTTTTGATGATAACAGAACATTGTAAACTTGTTGCTAAAGTTTAAACATGCTTAAAGGCTGTTAAAATTGATTTAAATCTTATAATATAAGTTAAACTAGAGTCTAGGTTTAATAGACTCAAGTTTATACTTAACAGAAAGCAAATAAGCATTTTTGAACTTGGGCAAACTCGAGCCTAACTTGATAGACTCGAGTCTGCGCGTGACAGAGGACATGTTTCATGTTTTTTTTTCAACTTAAGCAAACTCGAGTCTAACTTAATAGACTCGAGCCTGCTCGTGACAGAGAACAAACTTCATGTTTTAACTAAGGCAGACTCGAGCCTATTATGTTAAACTCGAGCCTACGACACACAGAGAGCAAATAAAGTCTTTTACTCTAAGATAGACTCAAGCCCATCTGATTAAACTCGAGCCCATGCCTTACAGAGAGCATGTTGCATCTTTCATGACTTTAAACTTAAGCATAAATGTTTTAACTCAAGCCTAAGCCTTACAGAGAACCATTTGTTTTGAAAACAGACTCGAGTCTAAGAAATTAAACTCGAGCCTGTCCCTTCCAGAGAGCAAACAAAGTTTTTCACAAATATAGGCTCAAGCATAAGTTCATTGACTTAAGCCTATTTCAGTTTGAAAAGCATTTGCAAAGCGTTTTGCTAAAACAAACTCGAGTCTGTCACTAATAGACTTGAATTTGGCTCAGGTAGAGAGCTATCCAAGTAACATGGCCCGATTAGACTCGAGCCTATGCCCTTGTACTTAAACTTCAGTGTGTTGTAAACAACTCTAAACTCAAGCCTGTTACTAATAGACTCGAGCCTATGCGCTACCTCAATATTTTTAAAGATTAATCACGATGAACTATGTTATACAAAGGGCAGACTCGAGCCTACCCATGTTATGCTTGAGTGTTCATGAACAGACTTGAGCCTATTGGTTTTAAACTCGAGCCTAACAGATCTCTGTTTTAAATGTCGCGCTTTTCATCCTTCTTATTCAATCTTATGAACTGCTTTACACTTAAATGGAATTATGAATCACTATATATATGTTTGATAAGTTTGTTCATGAGTTACAAATTCCATTAACACATTTTGAGCTTTAGATTCTCATTTTCGCTGAGACGCTCAAAAGTTGAATAAAATATTCAAGAAATTAGCTTTACAGCTAAGATGTCCATTGAACTGCCAAAAAGACCTTATCATCAGACAAAGAGAATATACAGACACTATGGCAAGCAACCAGACGTGGGCAAGCAATGGAGAGGAGCCTAATGTCTCAATCTGAACTATTCAACGTCTCTCTTCCAGCAAAAGCTTCAAAGCGCCTAACGGTCTTCAATCTTCAACTCTATAAAAAGAAAGCTTCAGCAACTGGAAGACACAAGAGAACACAGTGAACGAAATACCAAGAGACTCTAAAGCCTTCATCTTGTATTCATTTTCATTAGTCTTATTCATTTACATTGAGCTTCAGTGATTATTTCATCCTACTCTTAGAGAGAGTCTTTGTGAAATTCGAATCAAACTTGTTATACAAACTCAAGGTAGTGGGACCTTGAGTGTGGGATCAGATTGCAACTTGTAAGGGGGAGTGAGTCCTATTGTAAGAGGATCATCCTGAGTTACAGAGTGTGTAATTGATCAAAGAGATAGTGAGAAATCCCAGAGAGTCTAGGGACTGGACGTAGGTCAAGAGTTAAGACCGAACCAGTATAAATCATCTGTGTCAAGCTTCCTCTTCCTTTCTCAGTGTTATTCACTTCTATTGGTTTTCAAAAGCAATTGAAAAAGTTTTTGAAATCCCCAATTCACCCCCCTCTTGGTGATTTCCTTCCTCTACAAAACCTGTACAAGTTCACCAGCAACCAGACATTTAATGAAAAACGGCGAAGCAACAATGGTCATTTTATTAACGCCAAGAGTAACGAAAATTCAAATAGAGCAACAACTACATTTATAATGGCATTAAAGGCGAAGGTACAAAAGCACCAAGCATTGAATATGGCCAACTAACAGAAACGCTATGCATTCAATTAGCATTCACTGTATTTCACTGTTTTTGTAACATCACTAATATCCTCGGATATTTGTCTGCACCTCAGTGTTTAACATTTTATCTACTCGTGAGGAGTGAGAAACTTTTATTTAATTATTTGTTTGTAATCTTGAGGTTGGGACCTCAAGTGTACTATTGGGTAAACAATTACAACTTGTAAGGGGGGGTGATTAGTAAGAGGATCATCCGAGTACAATGTAATTGTGATTCACAGATAGTAGAAATCCCAGTTGTTTTGGGGACTTGACGTAGGTCGAAGAATTAGACCGAACCAGGATAATATCTTATGTCATTGTTTACCTTTCTGTCTTACTTCATTTTCTGTGTTCTTGAACGATTTCGAAAAGAATTTCAAAATCACCTATTCACCCCCCTCTAGGTGATATTCCATCTTTAAAAATGTAAAAGTAGCACAACGCCGTTAAATTGAGGCTAACGTCCGTTTTCTGAGTTCACATAAAAATTACAGAATAGGACCCAGATGTTTATGAAACTATATTTAAGCCCCAAAAAATTTCAAAAATTTTGTTTTAGTCCCTCCACGTACTTTATATGGAGGGATTAAAGTGAAAATTATAAAAAAATTTGGGTTAAGGTGCAAAAATACACATATGTTTTTCCTCTAGGAGCGCCTAGCACCATATGTTTTTTTTGGGTGCAAAAATACACACGCCATTAGGTTTTAGGAGCAAAAATACCACTTCCGTTAGTTGATCGTTAACTGACCGTTAACTATGGTGAAATTACTCTTTTGCCCTTAACCCTTTTCTTTTTAATTATTTTAAACTAAGGGCAAAAAGGTAATTTCACCATGGTTAACGGTCAACTAACGGTTAGTTAACGGTCAATTAACGGAAGTGGTATTTTTGCTCCTAAAACCTAACAGCGTGTGTATTTTTGCACAAAAAAAAACATATGGTGCTGAGCGCTCCTGGAGGAAAAACATATGTGTATTTTTGCACCTTAACCCAAAAAATTTTGGGGCTGCAAGATAATTTTTAAAACTTTAGGTTTTTTTCTGTAATTTTTGTGGGGCCATCCCTACCCCTCATAATCCGTCGCTGGTTACCAACTTTTTTTTCGGCTTTAGCCTGGCCTGTGGCCTATTAAGGAGGCTTGTAATTTTAAAAATTTTGTAAGCAGTCTAACAAACCACAGGCCTCACCTCAAACACAAGCCTACTTCAAACAGGGTAAAAACAAACCAACTTTAAACAGGCCGAAAACAGACCTACATCTAACAGTCTGTATAAAGTAAGTATGTTTTTGGCCTGTTTAAAGTAATTATGTTTTCGCCCTGTTTGAAGTAAACTTGTTTTGAGGTGAGGCATGTGGTTTGTAAGGCTGGTTACAAAATTTTTAAATTTACAGGCCTCCTTAATAGGCCACAGTAGGTCAGGCTAAGGTTCAAAAAAATGCCTTTAACCAAAGGCGGATTTAGGCTACACAAAAATTACAGAAAAGAACCCAAAATTTTAGAAAATTATCTTCTAGGCCCACAAAATTTTTATAACTTTCACTTTAGTCCCTCCATATAAATTAGACTAAAATAAAATTTGTGGATTTTTGGAGCTTAAATATAGTTTCATAAATATCTGAGTCCTATTCTATAAATTTTGTGCGAACTCAGAAAACGGTGTTAGTTTCTCCCTAATGGCATTGTGTTGGACGCTCATTTTTAAGAATTTGTTGGTAGTTTTTGTCCATTTATTAGTTTATTGTGTTAGACGCTCCTGAACCAATAATTTATTGATAAATTTATTCCTTAACCCTAAAAAAATATGTTATTCATTTATTTTCATTTATTTCTTTTACTCATTAGGTAAAATTGAAAAATGTGTTTAATGACTCAGACTGGATTTATATAATAAGGATGACGGTGGTAAATAGGACGGGAGGATACCAGAGAATATCCGTATCCCGTATTCCCGTTTAAGCCTCCCGTTTGTTTGTTTGTTTTTGTTTTTTTTTTTTTCCGGTCAAAGAAGTTTCATGTTTATGAGTAGCTATAAAATTAGTACTATTGTGTGGTCACTATCATCGGACATGAGTCGTTGAGTTGCTTTATTTTGTAACTTTAATTTAATTGTGGGTAGAAAGAGCCACTGAATTGGGACATTATTAGAGAGACACTCACTTATTGCAAGCAGTCTACTCTACCTCTTAACTTTTTGTTTCCACTCATTGAGAGGGCAATAATTCAGCAAGCTAATGGGGGGTCGAGGTTGATTCAGGATTAAGAATATATATATATATATATATATATATATAGCTTCTGAGAATTTCACTTATCTTTTTGCTCAGAAAGAATTTCACTTATCATCAGTATACAATCCTCACTTCCTTCTGGTCTTGTTGTAATTTACCTCAGAACTCATTCTCAGAAGACAGAACTCGTAGAAGGGAACCCCGAACCCACCCTAGCTCTCGAACTCTCGCCTCTCACTGGACAATCCGACATTCCCGTCTCCCTCTCGACCTTGCGTCCTTGACGGCTCGACTGTTCGACCTCGTCGTCCTCTTCGGCTCTTACAGGCGCCTCCCCCCCTCCTCGGCGGTGACGTCTCAGTCCGTCGGCGGTCATCGTGAGTTTCAGTGTTGAGGTAAGTTTTCTTCTTTTCCTATTCGGTTTTCATCTAGTTTCACCGCGAGTTTCGAGTCTCTTGCTCTGCTTCTGCGTGTGAATGGTTTTTCTTGGCTTTCTTGAAATAAGGGTTTGTTTCTTTGGTAGATAGTGCTTGAATATCTTGCACCAAATTTGTTTCTTGGGGAGTTCGAAATTAATTACAAAGTTTGGTAGACAAAATCGGTGATTTTCGAAATAAAAATGTTACTGTCTGATCATGTGCGTATGAAAAAAAAAATTTTGTTGCTCTGATCCAGTTTGGTAGACAAAGTTTTTTTTTGATATAAAGTTTGGTAGACAAAGTTGTTTCTGAGGAAATTCTTAGAATTGTGTTTCTCTGCGTATGAAAATCTTAAAAATGTTACTGTCAGATCTTGTATGCTCTGCATAGCCCAAGGTACCACCCGATTTCGAGTTGAGGCCAAACGCCAGTCCATACTCAACTCTAAAAAAAACTATATACACCAGCAATGGGGACCGGTTCGCCTACAAAGTACTTTGCGTAGTAGGTAGGTCGAATCAGATTTAGACCGTCCAAATATGACGCAGCACATATCTTCCAAGTTCGCTCATCACCTGAATTCAAAATTCCAAATGAATCCGAAATAAACGAAATGTCTTTGAGTAGATCGGTTCTTTGGATATCAATATTGAATCTCCCAAGTTTTTTAGTATATGCAGATGATTAAGCCCTTGTCATCAGTTAATTTTTTTATTATTATATATAAATACACATAAAAAAGTTTTTAAAATATCGAACTTAATAATAAGCACAATTTTTAATTATTGATAGCATTATAAAAAATGAAAGTGAGTATAAAGAATGCTTAACAGTTTGGAAAATAATAACAAATTTTGGTAACGTAATTACATACAGCTAATTACGTAAGTAACCTTGTCTCCATTCCTTGCTTCTTGTCTGCTTGAAGCATTATTTAATTAACTAGAAAAGAGTTAGAACCGAAAAAAAAAATAAAAAAAATTTGAAGCGATTGGACAAAATCGGCAAAAAAAAAAAAGATGCATGTAATTACGTCACCAAAACTTGTTATTATAGGGCGAAAAAGGATCATCTATGTTCACCGTACTTATTCAATGCTCAACCACCTCGATGATGTTCCTAGGGAGATTCAATTCTTGTAAACATTTGAGAAGGAACTTCCAATTCACTCAATCATACGCCTTCTCTAAATCTATTTTAATGGTCATAAAACCCTCCTTCCCTCCCATCATTCTCATAGAGTGAATTATCTCTTGGGCCACAATAATATTATATTATCTAAACTATGCCTCCCTAGGATAAAGCTACACTGATCGGGGGAGAAGACATATGACATAAAGCATTTCATTTTATTTGCCATTATCTTAGCAACCAGCTTGTATACACCATTTCATAGACTAATTGGCCGGAGGTCCCTAAACATCCTTGAGTTATCCTTTTTTGGGATTAGGACTAAGAGAGTCTCATTGAAATCACAGAGCAGGATAGAGAAATAATTGTTTCACAATCTAAACAACAGATCCCGGAACTGTTTCCCACTGATGTTGAAAAAATAAAGCATTAAATCCATCTAGTTCTGGCGACCTGAGAGCACCCATGCTAAACAGAGCTTCTCTAATAAATTCGGATATGAAAGACAACATGAAAGGGACGAGCGCTCCACAACCTCCTCCTTAAAAAGATTCGAAAAATATTTTGTCGCTTCAGTTTTAATTAGCTTCTCATCAAAACACCATTCCCCTTTGTTAGTGCAGATAGCATCAATTTTATTCCGCTTCCTTGGACTGTTTGCATGTACATGAAATGATCTTGCATTCTAATTACCATTAGTTGACCAACTGATCTTAGCTTTCTGGACCCACAACAAGGCTTCTTGTGTTAGAGTCTCATCAAGCTTTATACAAAAACTTTTCTGGAGCACTTCAAACAATTGGGCTTTATTCTTGTGCTGTCAAGATATGTCCCGTTGTTTCGTGGGCAATCATGGTGGAGATGTCCGTGAAGATTTCTGGTGGTTGCCTAGTTTCGTGGCCTTTTATTGCATGAGGTCGTGCTTCAAAGAAGGCGGGCAAGGAGATCGTTGGGATCGACGCGTGGAGGCTTGGAACTTTCAAAATATGATTTTTAAAATAAAAATTATATTTTGAAAAAAATAATAATTAAGAGATTATCTTTATTTTAAATTTTACACCCATTAAAATATTTTCTTAAACAATGTAAACTTTTTAGAAAAAATCATATCTGAATGGTCCAAATATGATTAACTCTAAGCAAAGTGCTCAGAAGGGAAACTAGTTCTCCAACAAAGCGTTAGTTGCTAGTGAAAGGGCTTTTGCTACTCAAATATGTGATCTTGTATTCAAATTCGTGTAAATGCAAAAATTGCTTAAATTTGACAAAGTGACATAGCTATATGAAAAAGAAAAAGCTACTATAGGAGTTTAAGAGAATTTTAGTTAAAAAAATATTTATCAATACAATTTCAACTTGATAAGTGCTTATTACATCATATCCAGGATTTGGATTATAAGCGATAAAAAATAGAGGTATGATTTATACATGGTTACTTTTTCATTTTCGGTTAAAGATTAGCACTTACTTTACATCCGGGATTATTCCGCCATAATTTTCTATATATATAAAGTGAACCAGACTTATTTTATTCGCAGTAGACGAGTTGCAAAACAAGACTCAGCCATTGACGACATACAGTTTTGAGGTTTCCATCACATCCAAGTTCAACTGATAAGTCTGTATGATTGATCTCTGTTCCTTTCCACATAAAATACTTTTAGTTATATATATATATATATATATATATTATATTTCCCATTAGTTAATTGCTAGCTAAAATTTCAATTTCCAAACGCGCAGCTATATTACATAGAGTAGCATCGCCATCTCCAACAAGAGCTTTAATTAAGTTGAGTTATGGAAGAAAGCAGCAATTCCTCACCACCACCACCACACTCTCCTCCCCAAGGTCAGTGCCCCACATATAAATATATTTTTCGTCAGTTTCTATTTATATGGTCCCATTTTTGGCATATATGTGTCTCCTTTTATAAGTTCTCGTTGAGTTTTGTCAATTTTCACACTTAATTACTTTCATACATTGCATTAATTATAATGTTGACCCATTCTGTTTATTCTCATACATCATTTTTCACCCATACATTCTCTTTCATACACATTCATTAAGAGCATGTTTAGGAGAAAAAAGTATATTTCTTATGTATTTATTAATTTTAACTAATTTTAATTGTTTTCTTGAATATTACAATTCAGTTAGAAGAACCATATATATAGGGATATAGGGAGTATATATATTATTCATCCTTCTTTCCATTTTTCTTTTTGATAGAACTACCTCACCCGGTTAGATTGGGTCATTGTCTCTCTCAAAGGCATTTTCTCCGTTATCTTCATTTACATGGACTCAAATTGGCCTGCTTCATTCCCATTTTTGCTCTCAATCAAATGTCATATTTATTAATGCACGCTGGTTTGTGATCATCACAGAGATTGTGAGGGGGATAGAAGATATAGAGATGGGTATTCTGTACAAGGTCATATCTGACAATAACTGGTCTGCTGCAAAAGCATTCATTGGTCGCTATCCTATAGTCTTAGATGTAGAATTTGGTACTTCAAGACGCGGAACACCTCTTCATGTGGCTGCAAAGTTTGGACATGTGGGCATAGTAGAGGAATTGGTAAGATTAGTTGAACCTGAGTATCTTGAAATATACGATGCTTCAGGCGATACTCCACTTACAATAGCTGCAGGACATAGTGGAGTCATTCCAATAGCAAAATGCTTGATCGACAAAAATAGAAATGCACTAGCAATTCCAACTAGACGCTCTAAATGGGGAATTCCTGTTCTATTGGCTTTTGGCGCTCGCCTCAGAGAAATGGGACGCTATCTCTATTCTGTCACTCCTTTGCAACACTTCACAGAAATCCGCTACTTGGGTATACGCTTCCTCAGAACCTGTATTGTCACTGGAGAACTTGGTAACATACGTAACTTGTAGATAATAATGATTGTATCAACAAAGCATAATATCATTTTCATTTTTATTTCAATTCTTTTGTGTTTGTTCATGTCTATGTTTTTGATGCATATATAAATAGATATTGCCTTGGATTTGCTTCAACGACGCAAGGAGCTGCTTTTTGCTGTTGACTTCAAGCATTTCTCGACAATTGATATGATTGCATACTTTCTTCCTGATTCTCTTGACAAAAGTCAACTCCCGTTCTGGAAGCGATGGATCTATGACTGTTAGTATATATTATTACTTTCCATTGTTTTCTTTTTTCCCTTACAATTTCCGATATGCTTGTTTACGGTTTTTAACTACACACTAGCTAAAATGCTAAATTATGGCGATGAGGATAAAGATGGTGAAGATGCAGTTATTTTTAACTACCATTGGTATAATACTTTAGTTTTGGTCGTGTTATATTCTTCAATATTTTATTACACATGTATATTCATTCCAAAATAAACATTGGTTACAGTATATATGTTGGGAAGTGTAAACTCAAACAATAAGTATGCTACAATTAGTAATGAGTCTTAGAGTATTTAGATTTAGTTTTATCTGAACCTAAATCTCTAATTGTGTGTTTAGGAATGTTTGAGTTCTTTGACAAAAAATTAGAAAACTCCTCCGCTGATCTTCTCTCTTCCAAGCCGGTTCAGTAATTTGATTAATTATTTTCACTCCATGCACTTATATCCTTTTGCAAGGTGATTGCTTCAAAATTTTTTCAAAATCCATCTTCTTTATCAGTTGCAATGCACAACTCTACATGTATTTACAATTAATGTTGTCTTCTGATAATTCATTATTATCAAAGAATAGTGTGTATTTAAATATGAAGAAAGTTGAAAAGTTGTGAAATTTTAAAGAGAGTTAATGAAGTTTAAGATTTTTCTTGGTTTGTGTGAAACATATTAGAAGTAATTTATAAATAGGATAAAAAGAGTATGACATTAAATATGTAACAATTTTCAAATATGCTCTTAACAAAAGTAGATACTCCTCAGGTTAAAAATTGATTTTAGTTCTAAATGTAAAGTCTATTTTTTATATTTGTCAATTTTTTTCTAATTTATCCTAACCCTATTGATACTTCATCAATAATAATAAGTTAAGAGAGAGATGGAGAAAATTAAGGAAGATTATTAGAATGTTTTAGGGAAGAAGATCATATTAATCAATTTAATTAACTTCCTTAATTTAATAATAATAGATAAATACGTCTTACACTAATAAAAGAAGAGAGCACTATATTGATTATAATGAATTAATTGTATTGAAGGAAAAATATGGAAAAAAAGAAAACTAAATGCTCGAGATATTATATCCTTCCTGTTGTCATATTAGGGCCTTCTAGAAAAAAGAAGATAATTAAATTTTTTTTAATTGTTCCTATTTAAAACTACATTAATTGCGACTGTTCTGGCTTATAGTAAATTTGAGAGTTATTTTTTGTTATTTTCAAATAAAGTTAATGACTTGACCACTTCTATTTACTTTTGCTGATGGCTAGAAGGTTTATAATAAGGACTAGAGGGAATATGAAACTTGACTTATACTTTGGACCAAATCAATAGCAGAGAAAATGACTTATATTATAAACAGAAAGAGTAATAATTACCAATTTAATCATTGGAATAAAAATAGCTCCTTAACTTAGGCATTGTGTACAACTTAGTTTGGGCCTAATCATGTAGCACTTCAGACAATGGAATAGTTCTTCTTGATTATTCTGTTATCTAGGAATTTATGATTTGAAAAAGCTTATATTTCTCCATCTCTTGATCACTTCGTGGGAGGAAGATATCAAAATACCATCAACGACAACCACAGAAAGATATCAAGATGGTGAGAATAACGGAGCTCATCAAGGTACGTTATTCTCTATCACTTTAGAAGATTAAATCAATTTTTATAACAAGGTCAACCCCATTCCAGATTTTTTTACTTTTATTGAATTTTGGTTCGGGTGCATATACATTTTTCTCATTGTTTTTGTTCCTCTTCTTTTTATCATCCTAAATGTTGGTCTCTATGTTTTTTTGAAGGACTTGGACTTGAATTCAGCTATGTTAAATTCACTTCTCTAACATTAACATCGTTAACCTGTCTTACATGACTATTGATGAGGCTGATTACACATAAATTTGTTAAACTTTAATTGACATATTTTATATTATGAATAGTATCTCAAATAAATTTTTGTAAGCTCAATTATTTGTGCGTAATGAAAAGTCCTAACCTTAATTTATGCATTAGTTGCTCAATATTTGCTAAAAAAACAATGTCAACAGGGTCTGGTCTACTCCATAGGCTTATCTCCAACATTAATAATTTGTCAGGTATCTCCACGTGCATGTCTTTAGTGTTTTAGTTGTTGTAATTAAAAACATAAAGTGTTATTTGAGTAACCAAATGGAGCAGGAATGAAGGAAATACGTAAGATGAAGCAGCAACATGCACAAGCAGATAAAATTCTAAACCTAATTTGTGAGAATGTGATGATGTTTTTGAATGAAGAAAAGAAGGATTGGACTGCATACGCACTGATTGTTGCGGCAAGAAGAGAGAAGGTTGAGTTTTTGTTGAGAGTGACAAAGGCAAACCCCGAATTAGTATCGCTAGTCACTTTTCATCAACGTCACGGGCACGTCTTCTTCGATGCGGTTAAACGACGTTGCACAGAGATTTTCAACCTCCTCCGCGGCTTTCGCTTTAAGCATGTGGTGGCAACAACAATGAGTGACTTCGACATTGACTTGCTGCATGCGGCAGCCTCGTTGGGTCCTCCTTCTTATCTTAACCAAATATCTGGTGCCGCCTTACAAATGCAAAGAGAACTACAATGGTTGAAGGTTAGAAATGAAATCCAAGGCTTTTCCATGAATTTTGGAGGAGAGATTAATAAATGGAAATGAATCTTATTTTTTTTCTTTTGTAACCACAGGCGGCAGAGAGTATGGTGGATCCTGCATATAGGAATCTTTTAATCAACGATAGGCTGAACGCTCTTGATTTTTTCAAGGAAAACCACAAAGAACTCAGGAAAGAAGGAGAGCGATGGATGAAAGATACTGCATCTTCTTGCTCAGTTGTTGGAGCTCTAATTGTTACCATCATGTTTGCGGTAGCTTTTACGGTTCCTGGAGGAAATGATCAGGATTCAGGGTATCCAATATTTTTGGAGAATAAGTTATTCAAAGTTTTCTTAATATCAGATGCTCTTTCCTTGTTCTCTTCCACTACTTCTGTCCTTACATTTTTAGGAATCCTCACGTCACGCTATGCAGAAGAAGACTTCCTTTACTCACTACCTAGAAAATTGATAATAGGCCTTTCCACACTTTTTCTCTCTATTGCAACTATGATGGTGGCCTTTTCGGTCACCTTAGTTATCATGTTGCAACATAACTCCTCAAGTTTAAGGGCTTTCCTTCCTATTGTTATGCTTGGTGGCGTTCCAGTAACCCTCTTTGTGTTATTACAATTCCCTCTTCTTGTTGAAGTAATCTCCTCTACATATGGTCCAGGCATATTGAAGAAGAAGGTAGAGAAGTGGCCATGAGCTGTTTGTGTAATCCTCATATTACTTTGTGTATTTTCTATTCAATAAAGATTTTCCTTTTGAAACATAACCGTATGATAAAACCAACTGTTTTACTTTTACCCTAAGTTGGGAATGTGTGTACCACAACATTTGCATTTTTAGAACAAAAGCATATATTATATTATTGATTTGCATATTTAGATTTAGCCGATGACTACCCATATTTCAGGACATTTGAGGATGAATTATTTATTTTTAAAGAAAGTGAACCAGACGGCACGTTGAATGGTTCTATTGATTATTGGTGATATAGTTGGGGAAAACATCTATTAGTTGTCACGCATAATTATGGCCATTCTTGCATGCCATATGTTTATTTATCTATGACAAACATATATTAAAACGGAGTCTTATTCAGCACTAGCTATATCTACAAAGCCAAACGAGTGCATACGTTGAGTTTGCACAAATCCAAACAGGCACATATAGTTAAAAATTATGCAGAGGTTTGGAAGTTTGATGCAAAAATTACTGAAAGTAGAGATTTACCGACAATATGGCACGTCACATTAATTAATTGATAATCATCAATCTAAATCCAAGACATTGGAGTCACCGACGCTCCGATTGTGCCCCATCACCCACATCCGAAAAAATATTCTTTTCTTTTTTCTTTTTGAATGATGAAAAGATATTCCGCATTAGGTAGTAGAATCAAAAAAAAAAAAAAAAAAGAGAAAAGGATCAGACTGTCCAAAAGGTGTGACGGGTAAAGGAAAAGAGCAATAATTAAGAAAATATTATGAAACGGAAAGAATTCTAGAGAGAAGTCAGAGGAAATTCTAGAGAGATGAAATGGATTCTCATTTAAATATATAACAAATGTTTACATAAGGTCTATTTATAGACCTTCAAGGGTTACTATGCAAATAGTATATTACTATACGTGGACACCATGTCATCTTGTAATATTTAGAGATCTTGTGTCAATGGACATCCACATAATAAGTATATTTATAACACTCCCCCTTCGATGTCCATTTATGAATGTGCCTCATTAAAAACTTTAACTAGGAAAAACCCAGTAGGATAAAAACCTAGCTAAAGAAAAGAGTACATCATTCATTGATACACTTTCTAATATTGCCTCATTAAAAACCTTTCTAAGAAAACCCAGTGGGACAAAACCTAGGTAAGGAAAAAAGAGTACAGCTTGTATCGACTCCTCCTCTTGATTACATCAGTATTACTCCCCCTGATGACAACATTGCTTCAATGTCTTTCTGCGTATATCTTTCATTCTGTCATCAAAAATTTGTTTGCTATGGAACGATAGAAAACGTCCAGTCTCACTGTTCATTGTATACCTGCAAGATCTAAATCTTTCAAGTAAAATCATAACAAAATTCATCTAAATCTTTTCATAAATATACATGTGCATGTAAAACTTTTAATAAATGTTATTTCAGATAATGATGTCACATGCACTATAAATGCTTCATGCCATATATGAACTTATTTAATTGATTATTCTCGAGAATTTGATGCTTCTAGCATCTTGAGTCCTTCAAGGACTTGTGCTTCTGGCACCTGCTAATATATTGTGGCTCATGATCCTTATTATCATTGATTACAACATATGCTATCATATAAACATAGATATCATCAACGTTGATTTCGTTTTAGTCTCATCGGTTACCATTAGGGGTGTAAACAGGCCAGGCCAGGCCAGGCCTTGCCCTTAACAGGCCAGGCCTGTTCTGTAACATACTGGCCTGAGCCTGGCCTGTGGCCTGTTACAGGCCTACTTTTCGGCCTGGGCCTGGCTTGTATATAGGCCTGGCCTGGCCTATGGCCTGTTAAGGCCTGTGTTTTTTTTTTTTTTTTTTAAATTTTAAAAAAAAATTTTTAATTTTTTTTTATTTAATTAAGCTAACAGGCCACAGGCCGAAAACAGGCCTACTTTAAACAGGCTAAAAACAGGCCAAAATTACATAAATTAATATTAATAATATAAACAGGCCGGCCTGACAGGCCTAAAAGGCCTCTTATCAGGCCTGGGCCTGGCCTGTTAAGGGAAAACAGGCCTCATAAGAGGCCTTGGCCTGGCCTTTTAGCCTGACAGGCCAGGCCTGACCAGGCTTTTAACAGGCCAGGCCACAGGCCCCTGACAGGCCCCTGGCCTTTTTACATCCCTAGTTACCATTCATAACATGATTTATTGAGATCTCATTATATTCACATTTTTCAGGTACCTGGGTCTTTTATAGGACCACAACATTCTCTTCTGGAGATATCTCTACTGGAGATAATAACTTTACATGAGATAACTCTTCTGGAGCTTTTCTTAATTATCCTCAACTTGATCATCTATATTCTTAGCTCATTTTCTCTTTCGAGGATTTTATCTTTAGAACCGATGGACTTGTCACGCTTCTAGTGTGCTTTATAATAACTCGTTCTTTAGGAATGTGCTTTTGGCACTTTTGGATCCATTTGATGATTCTAATCCAATCTTCATAATTTTGTAAATCTTACAGACGCATAAGTTTTCTTTCATGACCTACTTGATATACAAAAATTATTGTTTCCACCACAAAATCATATATCTTATCATAATCATATTAAACTTTGTGAAAATCTTTATTTTCACATAATCATTCATATATCATAAATTTTGGACTTCTGGTCCATAAAATCATAATATAATTATATTTGCATCATTTTCAATTTCACTTTATCATCTTGGCCAATCATTTTTATGTCATCTTCTTATGATATATAATATCCTCATTTGATCATGTGATATCATTCTTAAAATTATTATCGACAACTCCATCTATTCAGTTCTATTTTCCTAATTCGACATAACTTATTAATATTATTCAAGTACTTGAATATTAAAAAAAAATTCTTAATTAGTTATGTCACCTCCTTAATATGATAATCTTTATAATATGCTCCATAATATAACTGTTTGGAACCGAATAAATTTTCATGCTTCAGGCATAGCACATTTGTATTTGGAGCATTTTCAGCTGGAATATAGATCAGTAACTTTATCTCGCAAATGAATGCATACCATGATAAACTTCTGGTTCATACTTCTTTACTTGAGGATATATACTTTATGGTTATAATGCATTTCATGTATTCTCTTTTCCAGCTATTCAATTTCTCCCTCTCATGTTGAGAAAACAATATCAAATTAACAATATTTCAACTATCTTTCTATGTCCATCTATGTGCATTGTGGTGGATAAATAAATATTGCACATTCAAACCTTTAAGATGGAATTAATCTGGCTCCTGACCAAAAGCCAATTTTACTGAGAGAATTTTGTTGGCTTATATAATTGCTGCAAATATAAACATTGCTATCATATCAGTTTATAGAGGCTTTAATACATGATTTCTGGATCATTCAATTTGGAAATTGCGCATAATATATTCAAACATTATTGCAAACTTTTGTTGTAAACATCACTGCAAACTTCAGGTTGCAGGTTAATAATTTCACATGTAACCTTTTAATAGATGCATCTTTCAATTGTAAGGTTCACATGTTATTTCAATGGGCCCATATAAATCTGTTTAATATATTTCTAGAGATCCAATACTAATCATGAACAATAATATTCTCTTACTCATTTCTATTGAGAACAATCAGCACATAATAATATGTTGGTTATACATGAAGAATCTTCTGATTCTTCAATGGATGTCAATATATAATATAATTTGCAATATATATGACTCGGATGATCAAACAAGTCATGCCAACAATAAATATGTTTAGATCAATAAACTTCTGGTTTACTATAACATATATCTCAACTGAACATACTCTAACATCCATTTTGGGAGATCTTATTAGTCTTTGTGTGAGAATTATATAACTTTTCAAAAATTAACTCACAATAACTTTTCAAAAATTAGCTCACACTTGTATTCTAACTCACACTTGCTTTCTGACAAATCTCCCCATTAAGTGTGAGTTACATATAAACATGCTTTCTCTGCAGCTCATTGCCTTTTTAATATCTTATTGGCAATCATTTGATTTATATTAGCAAACTACTAGTTTGCATTTCCAAACCCTTACATTATTATTTGTAAACTTCAGGTTTACAATAACATATCTTGATATCTATTTCTGTAGATATCTTTAAAACTCAACAATTTTCATTTTGTACTTATACTTGGTAGAATAAAATGCATAATCAATTCATAGTGTTTTTTTTCCCTTCAAATAACAAAACTTCCGGAGCTTGAAATCAAATTCATATTCTCATAGCTCTTCCGGAGTCTCAAATTTATACTACCAAATATAATCTCAATATTGGCCTCTTGTTGAGCATACTATGCTAATTAGTCTTCAGGACTATTAACCTTTAAAAATTATTACTCTTAAGTGGCAATTTTCTCTACAGTTATTTATCTTCAAGATAATAACTAAAAATTCTTTGTATCATTCAACATTTGATACATAGACCTTCAGGGCCTTAATAATAATCCAATGCCACTCTTGTTTACCCATCATTTATGGTGTATACATGTTGTTATTCATTATAGGACTCTCATGTCCATTCCTCATAATATCATGGGGAGCAAGATATGATAATAACATCATTAATTTTAGCATATTTATCATGCCAATTTTCCTTTTGTGGTCCTTATCAATAATCTTTCTCCACTTCAAGTGGGAATTTGAACCATCACAATTACAACCACAATCATACCCAAGGCTGTTCATGTCAACAATTAGATCCATTCATTACATCATTCACTTATGAGAATGGAAACAAGCCTTGAAATTTATAATTCTTTGACCATATGGATGTGAGAAATAATTACAGAATTCATAATTTTGCTACTACAAGAGCAAATTGAATACATCCACTTTATAATAAACTTTCAGAAGAACAACGATCTTCTGGTGGTCATACAATCCCTTTAATTTGTTCTAATGAACAAGTGGGTATTTAATGCCAAATTTATAATTTTGAGGCCTTTATACAATTGATGGCATACAAAAATTATTGATCAAGCCATATTTTATAATTTGTCTCTTGGCTTCAAGCCAACTTGTCTTTTAGCTTCAAGCTAATTTATCACTTGACTTCTAGCCAATTTATGTCTCCTCATAGTTTCATGCCAATTTATGCCTCATATTTCTCAGGCCAATTTTGATATCATCATACATATATGGCCTTGAAGATAAACAAAATTATATGGTTTTAGACATAGAATTAAATTCAACGAACAAAAGTAAGTGCAACAATAATCATCAAAGTATTTTGTCAAGCACATCAACATTCCTAAATTCAAAGAAGGTCCCATACTAATTAATAATAATCAACCATGAAATAAATTGCATGATCCCTAAAATATTACAAGGATCATATATAATTATTCAATTATCTTGTTTATTGCAATTCCTAAATATGACAAAAACATTCAACCTCTCCCTTAAATTATCAAAGAAGTTGTTTGAGATATAATTAATATTAAACATGAGACTCACATATATCTCCAATGTTTTTTTTTTTTTAACACGCACTATCTTTAGTTTATTAAAACAAAAGATTCCCAATCAACTTGTGAAATTGAAAACATGTTCGGACGCAGCAAATTCCATGCCAACTAATTTGTCTTCATTCTAGAATAAATTATTCATTAAAGCAAGAAGAAAAACGTACCTGCTCCTGTCTTCATGCTAGCGTCCTCTTCCAATCATGCATTTTCAATCTTTTGGAAGCTTACATAAACTGCTAGTCCGTGATTTCATTCTTTTATTTTAATATAATATAGTTTGAATATTATATAATATATTATAATATATATTATTATTATTATAAATAATATAAAACATGACCCACAGACGTCAAACACATACACTAATAATAATATGCCTCCCGTCGGCCACACACATATAAAAGTAATAATGCATAGATAATTTACATTAATTGAGCAATACATTCATTATGCACTTCACCCGTGATTTGTTTTTTTGTTTTTTTTTTCTTTCATATAAACATATGGGCCCACATATATATATTATTATTATTATTTCAACTTCCCCACTTCACGTTTTCTTCGTTTATTCATTATCTTCAGGTGATATAAATAATCCAAATGTTTACCCCATCCTTTCACTAGCAATCACACATATGAAAATTTGTTTTGAGAATTGAATCATGCAAAATATTTAATCATGGGAATGCGTACCTGATTGGTGTTTCTGAATGATTTAATCGGGTTACCTAAATAATTGGCCTCCTGTTTGCATGTGAAGAAAAGGGAAAATATGTGGACCCATTGAAAAGAGAAGAGTCGTTTTCCTTCACATCTTGTCTGCCATTCGAATATTTTTTTCTTCTCTCTCATGTCGGCAGCCCAAATTATGCAATAGAGAGATCTATCTCTGAGATTGTTGAGGTTGGTGAGGGTCCATGAATTGATAAGAGCTTCTGCTTCAGTTGTAGGAGAAGATCGATCATGGGCAGACATGAGGGAGCTTGAACGTTGTAAGAAAATGGACCGCCCCAGCCTGACCCGAGACCGTACACGCCAACTGGCCGCCGAAATTTTGCACCATCATCGATCAGCAAAACTCACCGGAGACGGGAGATCTGGTGCAGCAGAGAACGATGAGAATGGATGAAAGGTGACGGTTGTCGGCAATGAGGAATTGGCAGAGAGGGAGAGAAGACGTTTTAGGATTAAGAAAATGGAACTTGTGAGAGTAAAATGATTGGATGATTGGGAAACTAGTTGGAGGACCAAGAACAAGAACTTGTGGCCGTTCATCATCATCAGCCACTGATGATGGTCTTAGCTTCAACAAGGACGGCCTGAACGAAAAATCCGGTGACAGCTAGGTGTATGTGGTGGTGATAGTGAAGGAAGAAGAGAGTGGCTTGTTGAGGTGAAGGCCTTCTGAGAATTCTTGGTTGAGGCCACACGACAATGCTAGTGGAAAACTGAAAAATGCACCGGGCTATTACAAAAAAATGATGGAGACATAGTGAACTGAAGGGGCGTGGGATCTGGTGGGTAGACTGAAGGAGGATATGACGACAGAAGAAGAGCGACCATTTTCAGTGATGCTCAGCAAGATAAAGAATAAACATCGGCAATGGAAGAGGTTTGTGCGGCCTCTGGGATACAAGACGGCAGTAAAGGAAAACGAAGGAGATGGTATACAGAGATTAATAACGATACAGATGCTGAATGAAAATAATCGGCGAATGAGAAAAGAAAAGAAACAGGCATCGATATCAGAGAAGAGCAAGAAGCTATCGTGCTGGAATGTATTATGAAACTGAAAGAATTCTAGAAAAAAGTTAGAGGAAATTCTAGAGAGATGAAATGGATTCTCATTCAAGTATATAACAAATGTTTACATAAGGTCTCTATTTATAGACCTTCAAGGGTTACTATGTAAATAGTATATTACTATGCGTAGACCCCATATCATCTTATAATATTTAGAGATCTTGTGTCAATGAACATCCACATAATAAGTATATTCATCACAGAAAACACCTTGTATTAGATTCAAGCCCATGACAAATCACATTTTCTTTCTTTTATTTCTTTTTCAAAAATTAATTAGGAGGCTTAAAAACCCAGAAGACAGAAAAGCAAAATGAGTTACGTTGCAAAGAGGACGTACTGAGACATTGAATGGCATAGAGTAACAGAAAAAACGAGGTTTTTGGTAAATAAACCCTAACATCTGGTGAAAAGATCCACGAAGATATTGAAGAGGATCGAACGCCGATATCATAATAAAAGATTTGGAAAGATATTGCTGATGTTGAGGATATTCAGCAAGATTCTAATCTGTGTGAGATCAAAGAGATTCCACAACCATCGCTCAAATTTGTCGCAATCGTTGATAGGGGCGACTTTGGCAAGTGCACTAGTCGTTACAAGTAATAAAATAGTAAGAAAGTATCGTCCCACGAAGAATAGTTATTCAATCACTAATTCGCTATTGTTGCCTTACTTGAACAATTTGAGTAATAAAAGATGAGGTGTAACTAATCAAGAATTTCAAGATTTAAAGAAAGAAAAGAATTCAAGATCAAGATTCGCAAGAGAATGTTTAGAAAAGATAATCAGTTGAGAAAAACGTAGCTAGGACTTAGAATCCCCCTATGCTCCTTCAAGAATTTGAATTGAATCCCTAATTAATTATTAATCCCATGATTGACGATCAATTCTCTAAAGTTAGACTAAGTCTCAATGTTTTAACGTTACTTTAGTCCGTTATCTTTGAAAATAACCTAATGTCTTAGTATTGTTTAGAAAGATAGATCTATAAACCAGAATTATAAGATCACATAAATTCGTAAGCCTATGTCTAGGTCATGCAATTTTATGATGAATTAACGGTTCGGGTTAAATGCACCAACATCTCTATTGTCATACATCAACCTAAGAACAATCTAAAAGGTGATCAGGCTTCAAGAAGGCGTTAAGCAAAAAAAATTCATTCAATCAAAGAAATCAAGAATTCAATCAAATACTCAAATTTGTATAGAGTCCATCCTAGCCCTAACTACAAAAAGAAAATTAGCCAAGCATGGCTAAATTAACAAAATAAAGAAGAAAAAATGAAGAGAGAATGGTTCTTCAGAGGTTGGGGAAGGTTGATCTCCACAATCGCTTTGATCTTCTTTCTCCAATGCCGTCAAGTTCTTTTTTGTGCCAAAAGTTCTCTTCTTTCTTTTGCCAGGGTTGCCTCTTTTTATCTATTAGGTCCAATTGGATTTCCAAATCTCAAAAATCCTTAATTTTCCTTCCTTTTTCGGGCCCTAAAAACTTTCCAAAAATTAAAAATAAGAGTTTTCGAACTTCTGACGCCCTGGGCGCCACTTTCTAACACAAGGCAGAAAGTTGGCGCCCTGGGCGCCAACTTTGCACTGAGTTGGCGCCCTGGGCGCCAACTCCTCATAGTCAACCAGAAAGTTGGTTTCTCTTCTTTCTTTCTTCTGAGCTCTTCAAATTAGCTTCTCTCATGGATAAAAAACCTACAAAACACCCGAGAATACTCGTGAGGGTATATCTAACATCAAATCCATGTTTTTAACTTATTCTTCTTAAGCTTTTTAATTATATTAGATCAAGTTCATGCTCAATTTATGCCTTAAAACATGGTAAGTTTACGGCTTATCAATCGTCGCGCAAGATTGTCATGAACGTTCGACGAAAGTGATTAGAATAAGGAGAATCCTAAAGATCAAATGGTAAGCGGCACATCCGCTGAAGAATCACTCTCTTTTCATCATCCTTGGTCCCTTCACCCGTTGGATACTCAGGTTGCGATCCCCAATGCCGAAAAATGAAGTTGGTTTTATCGATGGTTCCTGCAAACGACAGAAACACAAGATCCATCTCCTCGAGATTAGTGGGACAGGTGTGATGCTATTGTTCTTTCATGGCTTCTTAGTTCCCTATCGAAAGAGCTACAGCCGTTGACTCATGAATATTCAGTTTTATTTCTAGGGTTAAGGTGCAAAAATACACACATGAGCTTTTTCCTAGGAGCGCCTAGCACCACTTGTTTTTTTGGAGTAAAAATACATATGTGGTTATCATTTTAGAGCAAAAAATTATATTTCACCGTTAAGTTACTGTTTACCGCTGTTAAGTTACTGTTTACTTTATCTTTTTCTCTCTCATCACGGTGAACAGTAACTTAACAGGGATATGATTTTTGCTCTAAAATGTAACCATATGTGTATTTTTGCCAAAAAAAATAGCACGTGGAGCACACTCCTGAGAAAAAGCTCATGTATATTTTTGTACCTTAACCCTTATTTTTAACAAGTGTTATAGGTGGGTCACGAACATTCAATGTCATTTAAAATCATAGATGTTTGCCTCTAATTCAAATGTGCACTTAAAATGATAATGATGCTTGTAATTACTCGTTTCAAATATAAAAATCTATTTGACTAGATAGATTAAAAAATCTAAATAAATTATTTAATTTGTGTATCATTAGATTAAATATTAAATTATAAGTGAAAAAAATTAGTTTGAAAAAAAAGGGTTAAGTAGCAAATTCATCTCGGAAGTATACATTGAGGAGCAATGTTATCCTAAAAGTTTTTTCAGACTCAATTTCATCCCAGAAGTTTAAAAAAGGAGCAATGTTGCCCTTTTCCGTTAAAAATTGACATTGACTGATAACTTTTTAATGAAAAAAAGGCAACATTGCTCCATTTTTAGACTTTCAGGGCAACATTGAGTCCAAAAAAACTTTCAAGACAACATTGCTCTCAAATGTATACTTTCAGAATAAATTTGCTACTTAACAAAAAAACCAATAAAAATAAATAATTTAATATAATTTCTTTAATCTTTTAAACAAAATTAACCAGGTCTTATATTTAGAATTCGGAGGTAGTATTAATTATTTAAATTGTGGAACATGAAATTATAATTTTCTTAAAAAAATTAATTCACGTTTACTTACTGTTGAACCCAATCCGATCAGATTTTTATAATTTATCA
Source organism: Acacia confusa (assembly GCA_037074495.1). Classification (NCBI taxonomy): domain Eukaryota; kingdom Viridiplantae; phylum Streptophyta; class Magnoliopsida; order Fabales; family Fabaceae; genus Acacia; species Acacia confusa. Next base: position 1,637,811 of record CM073512.1, on the reverse strand, counting down.
TGTTTGAATTTGAGCTCTAGGTTTTAATTTGACATGATAACTTTTTCTGGAAAAAGAAAAAGGCATGATTCTTCTAATTTATAGCTATAGCAAAGTATTACTTATGCATTATACACACGAGTGTGTGTATTTTAGAGAAAAATAGGACTACATGCAAAGAAAGTTGTATATATGCATGCAAATTATGTATATATGTTGTTTTCGTGATCCTGAATTTGAATTGAAATCTCCCAACTACTCAAACATTATCAATTTGTTAATAAAGGAGCACTTGCAGAGAAAGTTGTATACATGCATACTTGATCCATGCAAATAATGTAGGTTCTTCTTTGCGCGATCCTTTGAAGTGAAATTTCTCAACTACTCAAATATTATCAATTTTGTCAACAAAAGAGCACGCTCAGAGAAAGTTGTGTCTATGATCCATACAAATTATTAGTCTAATCCAAAAGAAATAAGTTTACAATCTAAAACTAGATTGTTATCAATTAACACAACTCAAAATCCTTTAAAACTAAATAATCTCAAGTTTGAATTAAAAAGATAAAAAGAACAACACTCCCTTATGATCTTCATATGTAAGCCCTAGGCTCTAGCTTCCTTCATACTCCTCTCAAGTTACCTCCTTAAGAGCTCAAGCTTCCATGTAGATATTCTCAACACCAAGCCTTAAAAACGCCATAACCATGTATAGAAATTGTGAAATAGTGATTCAAGATTCAATGGCCGTGGGTCCCTTAGTTAATTAGATGGATATTGGAAGTTGAGAACTTTGTGCGTGAAGTCTTCAGAGAGTGAGAACGAATTATTAATGAATATTGAAGGTGGGGTCCGCGTGAGATGAGATGGAGAGAATGGAGAATTGATTAATGAAGCCTCTGGTCTCTTTCTCCGCGTTGTGATTATCTTGCGTCTTCTGTCTCGTGTGTCTTCGCGGCGGCTAGCGTTCTTCCGTCCTCCCAGTGTCTTCTTTTTTTTCTTCCGCCCGAGGCAGCTTGTGTGCTAGGTTAATTAAAAAGGGGGAAGAGAGGGCTTTTAGGGTATTAATTTGAGCCCAATAAAATTCAAGTAGTCCCATAAAATTTCACCATTGGATTTCCTTTTAGCTATTTTGAAAAATCCTGCACCATAGGATCTTATGAAATCACAATCTATCATATATCAAGAGATATTATTTAATCAGAATATTAATAATTTAATAATTTAAGCCCAATATCTTATAATTAATTCATATTTACATTATTTCCTAAAATAGGCTAACAATCCAAATATTATCTAATATATCCAAATTATCCTAAAATAATCCTCAGAATAAATAAATAAGGTGGGATAAAATATATAAAAATTGGGATTTATCACCCTTCTTCCAAACTTGTCCACAGATGAAATAGAGACCATCGTGGCTATGACATTGACAATGCCGGTGATGACGGATGACATGAGAGAAGCATCGTTTCCAAAGCCGAGAGTTTGGAAAAGGACGGGTGCGTAGAACATGATGACGTTGATGCTTGTGAGTTGTTAGAAGAAGGGAATGAAAGAGCAAAGAGTGAGTTGAGGCCTATATTTAGGTTGTGATGTTCTTCCATGGATGTGCCACTTGCCTTGCAACTTCAATCACGTCTATGAGATCTTGAAACTCGTCGTCCACATGTTCGGTTCCACGAATCTTCTTCAACATTATCTTAGCTCGACCATATTCTCCTCTTTGAATCATGGAGTTTGGCGCGTCGCCTAAGAAAAGAGAAGCTATACACAACAAAAGAGCTAGGACTGCTCCGATACCTAAAGAATACCTCCATCCATTTTGAAGCTCAGCAGTTAAATAGTTGATCAGGTTTGCAAACAAAATACCAATCGTTATCATCATCTGGAATCCCATATTCAACCCCCCTCTAATATTTGGTGGAGCCATTTCAGATAGGTACAACGGAACAGACTATAAACACAAAAGCCCAAATTTGATCAGTTGGCTTGGGCAATTATATATATTATCTTTATCCTTTATATAAAATTTTGTTCATAGTATTTATAGGTATTCTCCCAAGTGAAGGTGTTTATTGTTCATGTCATATTTGAAATATAAATTTACTAGTTATATACGAATAAAATGATCTTAGTTCAAAGAACTTGCAAATCATCCTTTGCATGTGTTTATAGATATTATATTCATATACTAAAGAGATCATGTTAAAAATAAATGATTTTCATGATACATGTGAATGAAAGTTGTTTCAAAAGGAAAAATATAAAACGAAGAATACGTTCATTTGAATAACAAAAATAAAGTTTATTAGTATGATGATTTTCGATTGAATGGCCTTATGCCTCCCTCTCATATAGAACGAGAGACCAATTATGCAGAATTGAAGAGTAATGTTGATTAAAGGTTATGAAATGACAATTTATTGGTGGCAACTTCTAGAGTTGCTCTCCCCAACAGTTACCGATTAGAAAGTAAGATTATTAGGGGTGAGCTTTGTTTTGCATTATTAATTATATTCATTAATAAATCAGCTGAAACCTTTGGCATTCCATTGTTAAATAGTAATTTAATCATTAATTTAATTACTAAATGATGTTAAACTTAACGGCATTGATAGGCAGTTTGATAATCAAGTATGTTAAACGGTGTTAAACTAATATGTTTCTACATTTCTAATAATAATAATTGAAGATTGTATCACAAATGAGATCTTATATTCACTACCAGGGATAATATTTATGAACTCAATCCTTAAATTTATGCCGGTGAGAGTTACTTACTTGATTACAATAGCCGACGCCAAAACCAAGTAACAGACGACCGATGATCAGCATGGCAACATTTAGGGCAAAACCATTCAACAAGGCACCGACAAGGAAGAACAAGCCACCGAGGAACATGGAGGTTTTACGACCGAGGATTCTTGTGGTGTTAGAGGCGAAGAGAGAGGCTATTAATGCTGCGAGATACAGAGATGAGGTGAACAAGGTAAGGATGTCATTATTGAATCTGCAGTAGGCAGAGCTTCTTGTTTCATGGCCTTCTTCAGCCTTCATTTTTTTGTACACAGAAGGAAAGAACTTGATCAAGAATGGATCCATGGAAGTTACACCTCCTGTAATCCCAAGGTCGTAACCAAAGAGAAGACCTCCGATGGCAGCCACAAAACAAGAGACCAATACATAGGTTGTCACTCTCACCTCGTATTGCCTTGGTCTGATTTGACGATGAACAAAACCTCCTCCAGCCATATTCCTTCGAATATTTCAATGCTGGAGGTTGTTTTTCGTCACCTCTTAAGGTTTTTTGCCTTTGTTTCAGCTCACCATGGTTTACGTAACTTTGAAAAGACAAGTTTATATATATATATATATATATATATATATATATATATATATATATATATATATATATGATAGGTTTTGATGAGACGATGACGAATATGAACAGTTTGAGTAGGTTTTTCACAACAACATTTTGCCTTTTAGGTGTGTCATGCAATCACAAATATTCACAATGTCCTAAATTTGGAATCTTTTTGGACCCATTTTGTTATTAAAATATTGTTACATGGATATACTTTAATTTGTAGAACATTTTGTCCTTTTGAGTGGTTGTTTTCTATTCTTATTTTGGAATGTATGACCATGTGCTGGCTACAACGACCTTAATTCCCTTTATGCTTCTTTAATTCCAACACCGACTGCCACAGTAATTTCTTTTTCTACAAAAAAAAAAAAACCTCATCCACAGTATTTTCCAAATAAAAATCATCTTACTGCAATCCAACTTCCATCTTTAAAAAAAAAAAAAAAACATTTCTGGCTTCACATTTCGTACTACTTTTCAGGGATAAAAATAAAAAAGGTTAAAATATACTTTTAGTCATTTACATTTTATACAAGGTATATTTTTTGTCCCTTAGCTTTATAAAACATATTTCTAGTCATAATTCTAATAACATAAATGTTGTTGGTGAAAAATGTTGACACATCAAACTCAAATAATGACTGTGTAATGGAACACAGACAATATTAAAATCTCGATTGTATTAAAAAATTTAATTTAATAATCTAAATATCAAAAACTCAATTTCATTTACAGTTATTGGTCAGTTTATTTTACTTTAGTAATCTAAATAAATTATATTAAAAACTAAAACTTAAATATAGTTTGTTTGATTAATACTCACTTTTCAACTTTACTCACTCATTATATCCCCTCTCTCTGACATAACATTCCAAATGCAATAAAACACATTTCTCAATAAAGGTAAAAATTGAAAAAATTAACATTTTAAACATATTAAATGACTAAACTGTTATTTCTTATTTTCCGTGATATAGTTGAAGTGCCCCTATATTTGTGGAGGGAAGGGGATTCAATGCTTTTGCTTCTTGAGGGAAAAAATAGAAGCACGATGCGTTCCAAGGAAAGGCAGGAGGAACTCGTCCGTACGGACGAGCTCCTGGTCTTCCAGATCTGATCTAGACGGCTGAGATCATTTTTTTTTTTCTATTTTTTTAAAAATAATGGATATGAAACCTAAAATAAAGTTAATCTTTGAACTAACACTTTTAAAAAAAATGGTTTTTCCATGTAGAAAAAAAATAAAAACTTAAAAAAAAAACTGAACGGGTGTAGAAGAAGAAATTAGTTTGGTATGATTGTTCAAACCTATGTTGGGCTGAGCGGGTATAGAAATTTCTGGAATATATATAGAGGGGGTGGGGGAGCTTGCATTATTAAATGGAGTTGAAGTATGTATAAAAGGATATGGATCTTATTTTGTTGAAATTGATAAGTGGCTATGACATATGTTATTGATTAAATTCAATGATATATCCCATGTGAGGAAGTTTGAAAGTAGGCTTTTATATTCCTTTTCAATTTGGCATTTGGCATGGAATTAGAAGGATGAAAGATGTTTGATTTGAAATTTCAAGGGTTATTAACTTACGAATTTTGTGTTAGTCTTTGCGATGCCTATTAGGTGTTTGATGAAATGTTTGTAAATAAATTTTATAGAATTGAGGGATGAAAGTTGTTTCTGGTCGCATTGGACGAAGTATAGCATAAGAGTTATTTATTTATTTTAAATATTAAAACTTGGTAAACATTTGGATGTTATATATAAAGTGATGGTGGAGAAGGATTTAGATTTTATTTGGGTTGATTTTAATATATATTCTACTTAATGATAAAATTTGAAATTTTGTTCTAAAATGACCTTGGGAAGAAGATTGTTGGGAAACTATAGTTTCTTTCTTTCTTTTTTTTCAATTTGGTGCTTGGGGTTACAGTTTCTCATTTAGTGTTTGGGTATAAATTGATTTATGATGAATGTGTGATGATTTGGTGGCTGTGATTGTAGGATGAACATTTTTTAAGCTTGCTAGATTGTTTGCACATGAAGTGTTCGATAAAAAAAACTCACAAGAAGGAAGAGTTAAAAGTAGGTGTTAAGGGACTTTATGATTATGTTGAAAAGAGAATTAAATTAAATTATAATTCAAACACTAAGCTTGCTTGTTTTTATGATAGCATTTAGGATTTTTGTGAAATTTTTGGTTGTGTTGTGAGGGATTATTGGTTACTGATTTAAAGACCTGAAGGTTAAGTTGGAACATGAAGATATTGGTTAGGGTTATAATGGATGTGAATTAGGTTGATAAGCTTGTATATAAAAGACTTTGGTTTTATGAATTTAGTAAAGAACCGACAATAGTTTTGCTTCGGGTGAAATTGGATTGCAAGTGAAGTAGATAATGATAGATGGAAGGATCTTGTTAAGTGAGATATTATGAAAAGTTTATAAAAATTATAATTGAAGTAACAATATTTTGTTCTTGGACATTCAAGGAGTAAGGAGTGAATAAGCCGAACGCTAATAAATTGGCGGAATTGTATATTTGGGAGCACGGCTAGTAAGTGAATAGGGTCCCATTATAAATTTGTATAAATAATGTTTTTACTACAAGCCATACTTTCATGTTAATTACCATCTTTACAAGTCTGATTTTGCCAATGAAAGTTTATTGGATTTTTTTCATGTTCTTATTGATATTGAAATGGGTATAGATTGATGGTTTTATTTATTGTTATTTATTCTCCTATTAATTCATAGCATAATTCATAATTATGTACGAAAAATGCTAAGAAAACTTTCAATTTTCAAGTTACGAGAGTCTTTGTATTTTGAAATGTATGTACGTAAGTTTTATTATTTCGGAAGGGTATTTGACGACACATTGAATTTAAAGGAACATTTTGAGATATTATTGTAAACTTTCAGGGCATTCTATCATGTTATTTGATACGAGTTATTATGGTATTGAAAGAAAAACTTTTTGTTGCTTTGACAAGTTGACTCCAAGCATACTTGAAAACATTTTTAAGAGGGCTGGGTATAGAATGCTAGTTACTAGCAGCAGTACTGTTAGTTTTTGGGGCAACATGGTTAATCTTGAGCTTGCTTGACATTCATGAGCACAATGCTCACGCTTGATATTTGTGGGATTGGTTCTCACGCTTGTTATTCGTGGGTTTTATATCTACACTTGTTTTGTGGCCTTGTACCGCGCTTGCTTGGTTACTTACTCTCGTGGATTATGTGTCCACACTTGTGTTCGTAGCCTTGAGCTACTCTTAGTTAATTACCAACGTGGACTGTTTGTCCATGCTTGTTATTCATTTTGTAGAAGTCTTGTGAATAAATGAGATTTGAGAGTTGATGTTTTAAACCAATTTTGTAAAAAGTAATGTTTTTTTATCACATAGTTTTATTCGATTGATAATATTTTATATTTGTAACATCCCAATTTAAAATACCGGAAATTTTTTTTTTTTTTTTTTACAAACCGTGATCAAAGTCGAGCATTTCGATAAACGAGTAACTAAATATTTAGAAGTACATAACCATAGTGTAATCATCCTTATACAGTCATCTGTTGATTTCAAAAAGACAGTATCTAGATAGTTCAAAAACTAAAACATATAAGCTCTTCCAATCCGCCTACATCGGCTACTTGCCGCTCTCCTCCACCCTGGATCCTTCTGAACCTGAAGCTACAGCTGAGATCCAATTCCCAATTGGATCTCAGGTAACGGTTAACCTTATGCTCAAATAAGTCATATATATGCAACAAATATTCATAACCACATAACAGCACATCAATACATAAGCACACAGCAGATGCATGATCAACAATGGACATAACATAAGCACATAGCAATATGTAAAGCCCCACACTATGTCTACACATAAACCAATGCCACGATCTCCCATCGTGTCCTTAGCGCTAGGAAAACCCAACGGCGTTATCAAGATTATAACCCGTAAAAAGCTGTATGTATGACTGACAACCCTAGACAGAGTCTCAGTATAGCAATATGTCTACCACATATATGTCTATAAGCAGCATAAGTGTTAAGGTTACAATACGCGTCCGTACCTCCGTTGACGATTTCGAGTACTCTGGTAGCGTTGTGGTGCGTTTGACGGCGGTACGACGGTGATTTGACAGCGGTGACAGCGGAAACAACGATTCGTGGTTTCGGATATCCTATAAGGATAATATCACTTGTATGAACATTTAAAACCAAAACAAGCAATTTAGGTACAAATTACCATTTTGCCCCTAGTTTGACTACTTGGCGGAATTTTGCTAGAGCTTCGCTGTTTTGACTTTACACTTTCAAAATTTTTGCTATAATATTTCCTCTAACATATTTCTAAGATAAATATCATATTTATTCCTAAAACATGATATCTAAACTAACTTGAAAAATTAAAGACTACTCTAACATTTCTACTATAACTATCGAAAGAACTACTTAAACTAAAGACTAAGGACCGAAAAACTTACTCAGAGCTTCGCTACGAATTTCTCCAGACTCCTCCTTCCTCCTTCCTCTCCTAGATTTAGAAAATCACAAGAGGATTGGTGTGAAATTTGTGAAATGGATGAAGGGGTATTTATAGGAAAACCCGATGGTAATTTCGTAATTTCGTTGAACTTAGTCTGGTTGAATTCTGACTGTAGGATTGCACTTTTGCTAGGTGGTTTGATCTTGGCCCTCCCTTGCTTGGCCGACCTCCCCCCCCCCAACAAAGTGACAAAATTGATGATATCATCTAGCCTTATGTCATCTTGCTTTATCAGATAAAGTTCCTGGTTCGGTGTCCTGATCGCGAAATTCCGTAAAAACTTAAAATTCCGGAAGCAATACCTTGAAGGTCTTGTCATCCTCTTCGAGATTACTGGGTTCTCCTCACCTTATACTCTCTTTAAGGATATTCTGTTATCTGCCGAAAATCCTCGGTATTCGCGACCGGTTACAGAAATAACTTCGGCCGGCATCAACTTCTGGATAAAAATCCACTGACCAATGATATGTTCTGGTTTTTCTTAACTCATCCCCAGATTCTCGCAACGGAATTATTTTCTATCGGTTCTCATTTACCCTGTTCACTTTTTACCATTATAATATTATTATTTAATTAACACATGTCTTAAACTTATAATACTATTATATATAAAAATCTAATTCATCCTTATCTCTCCCCTAAAATTTTGGCCCACACACACACACACACACACACACACACAGATATATAATTTTTTTCCTTAACCACATATATTATATTTATCCTATATTCATTTTCCACAAAATTTTCCTATTGGTCCATAAGCAATTTCATGGATTTAGGCTTATAAAATTCCTAAAAATTACTTAATTAATCCTTTAATAATTCCTAATAATTTTTCTTAATTAGAATTAATTATTTTCTCACAACAATTTCATTAACATTAATGATTTAAGCCTTATGCAAAATATTAAAAGTCATAGAATCAATTTTGATTCTAGAATACTTTTTAATTTTCCTTCTTTTTATTTTCATAGGAATTATTTTATTAAATTTTCTAAATTAAGAATAATATATTTCCTAAATTTTTAATAATTATTCCATGCCTTCTAGAATTTTTCATAATTTTTTTTAGTACTTTCCTTTGAAAATAGATTAATTATACACTATTTTGACACCATAATCATCATAAATGAACATTTTTATTATGGTAACATAATAATCCAGATAGTAATTATCCAGGTATTACAATATTGATTTGTTTATAGTTATAATTGTATAATTTAGTAGTTGATATTTAAAATCATGCTTTATTTTTCAAAGTTAATTTCGTTTAAGTTATCCTAGTAGTGTTTCATTAAATTCTATCAATGGGATGTTAGTCACTAAAAAATTTAATTTTGGCTTCAGATGGCATTGCTAACTCTGTACGTCCAATTGATCTATGAGAGTATTATTGATTCAAGGTTTGCTGATTCATGATGAACAAATTATAGTTAATGTTAATACCTATACTTTATATGTACTTTTGGAATTTAGGTGTAACACCCCAAGTTTCATACCATTTATTGTGTCCAATGACTCATTGATGGTGTACATACCAAAGTAAGATGGAACGAAGAGCATGCACAACGTTTGGACAATAAGTATCTGATATAAAATGCTCAGGTACAAATTGGTTATATTATAATTCCTGAAAGAATATTTTTGTGATACAACTTATAGAGTCTTAAATACAACTTTATGTTAAACCAAGTCTTAATTAGACCTATGACTTAGAATCCAACACAGTTAATCAAACATATTGGCCAGTTCGATGTTTAGTCTAATGGGAGTCTCCCCGTCTTTCACGGCGACTTGTGACAACCCACCGACAAACCCTTTCCTAGTTTAAACACCAATTGATTTGAAATAACTATATCGAATTCATGCCATAGACTAACCTTCTTCAAAATCTTGTCTCAAAAGGTATGGGCTTCATCTACATCGTTCATGTTGCCTTCTCAGATCCAGTCTTCTTCCTTGAACCTTTAGTCAAGTCTTTCACCACATAGTTACCAATACGCCCGACCTTTGAATCCGACTTCAGCCTTTTCGAGTACTCTAAATGTTACCGTTAGATTATTTCCTTTTTCATATTTTATATGATATTAAAATTAATACTGTATCACTTGAAATAAAATCCTAAGGGTTATTTTTACCTCCTTAGTGGATTTATTATTCCATTTTATCCTTACTTTTCCTTAAAAAAGCATTGCTGGATTTTCTGACTAGATTTTTCGGTAACTTTGAAAAATCATAACTAATTCTAAAAAAATTCAATTTGAGTTCTGCAAAAATCTACATGACCCTTAACATGTCTATTTTCAAGAAAAAATAATGGTATAAACTCTAAATTCTTGAATAATTCTCAGTTTTAATGTTTCCAACCACTGTTCAGATTTTAACATCCAGAATAAGGCCTAACTTCAAAAATTCATAATTCCTTGTCCAGATCTTAAAACATTACAAATTATATATCAATAGAAATTCCTAGATGTCTAATTTATTTCTGGAAAATCTCATGATTTTGGAAGATCAGTTACTATTTAAAATAATTCTCATAACGTGACTGACTCCAGAAAAACTGAAATCTGAAAATTTTCTCAATTTCCACAATATCAATCCTTTGATCTCAAAAATCATTTCTCATCATGCTTTCACTCTAATTTTCGTTTTAAACTCATTAGAGACCTCAAAAACATGAAAATAAATTTACTTTACAATTTCTTGAATTAAACTACAATTCTACCAAAAATCTATAAACTAGAGCTTAAGAACTTACCTCTTGAAGTTCTTACTTCTTCTTTTTCTTGCTCCTATCTTACCTTACTCTCTATCTCATTTAGTTGAATTGATTTTTGGTGTGAAGAATGAAGAGGAATTCAAGCTCTATTTATAGAGTTTTGGGTCTCAACCATATTTCAAAAATCACATGTTAATCCAACTACCAATTTACCATAAATTTGTCTATCTACTTGTTCATCTACCATACAAAAGTTCATCTACCTTCATCTACCATACAAAAGTTCATCTACCTTCATCTACCATACATATGTTCATCTACTCATCTACCAATCAAATATCATATTTATATGAATTTCTTAAATAAATTTGGAAGAAAATATAATCATTAAATTATATTTCTTTGAGACAAATATTCACTTTTGTATTTTGCTAATTTATCCATAAAATATAAAATTTATGTGAATTGGAAAATTAGGGTATTATATTAGGTGCTCCACGTAAGTTATAGGTTGGATCCTCACCCTACTTATGTTGTGTGTGTGTGTGTGTGTGTGTGTGTGTGTCTGTCTTGGTATAGAGCAAAGCTCCAATTTGCTTTTGTTGTGGCGACATTGTTGTAGTAGAGTTTTGGAATGTCTCATTTACAGGGTAGATTGTCAATTTCTTTTAAAAAACTTGTACTTATTGTTAGAACAATCGTATAGACAAAAAATGGCTATAAAACTTGTACTTATTACCACTTTAAATCAAGCCTCATATCAAACATAGGTTCAATAATTTGAGTGTATCTCACAAAATAAACATCCAATTGAACTAAAACTTGTAGCATATGAAACTATACTCAAATATTGTTTCAACAACATATAGATCATGGGAAACAAAGAACAACTTGGAGATATATGAATTTTTGAAGTTCACAATTGTAATACCCCAAATTTCATACCACATATAGTGCCTGATGACACGTAATAATAGTTATATCAACAGAATTTACGGTGTACATTGTAACACCCCAAATTCCATGCTTGAAAATCGTGTTGATTAACACTTAGTTTTAGGAAAATCAACAGAGTTTGAGGTGCTACAGCTTAGAATAATGTGGAAACGGAAAGCATGCGCTAATATTTGGACAATGAATATCTAATATAAAATGCCCAGACATATGATGATGTCTGACATAAGCTGGTACATTAAAATATCCCGAAAGATTATTCATGTGATACAATTACTGAGACATAAATATAGTTATCTGATAAATCAACTTTATAACTAGACCTATGGCTTGAAATCCAACGCAGTTAATCAAACAAATTGGCTAGATCGGTGTTTAATCTAATGGGAGTCTCCTCGTCTTTCACGGCGACTTGTGACAACCCATCAACAAACCCTTTCTTAGTTTAAGCACCAATTGGTTTGAAATAACTTTATCGAATTCATGTTATGGACTAACCTTCTTCAAAACTCGTCTCGAACGGTATGGCTTCATCTACATCGTCCATGTTGCCTTCTCGAATCTAGGCCTCTTCTTTAACCTTTAAATCAATCTGAGATTCAATACCAGGTAACAGTTAACCTCATATGAAAAGTATAAACAGTATATGATAGACAATCATAACAAACATTCGGTCAACAAAAACCTCAGTACTCGACTACAACGGCCTACAGCATATGTATTGTTATTAGTACCCACCAATGTCTCATAATCAAGTCACAGGTTCCTCAGCGTTAAGAAAACAAGCATGCAACACTACAAGAATCCACAATCAACTAAATATAAACACTTATGATTCAATCAATCATATCAAAGCCATACAAGTCATAGGAGAATTAAAGTTACAGTACGCGAACGTACCTTTCACCACATAGTTACTAATACGTCCGACATTTGAATCCGGCCCCGGACTTCCCGGATATTCTAACATATCACCATATCACTTAGAATAATATCCTAAAAGATATTTCTACCTCTATTTACCTCTCTACCCTTGATGGATTTGCTATTTACAATTCTGCCCTTACATTTATTTAAATACGTGGTGCAGTATTTTCTGGACATATTTTTCGGTAACTTTGAAAAATCATAACTAATTTTAAAAAACTCGAAATGAGGATCCGTAAAATTATATGGAACCCTTAAGATGTCTACTTTTAAGGAAAAATAATCATGTTCACCTAGAATTAGTGATTCATTCCCATTTTTTACATTTCTCAACGTTGCCCAGATTTTATTTTAATAAAAATAGCTTAACTTCAAAAATATGTATCTCCTTCTACAGAGCTTGAAAATTACAAATTTTATATCAAAAGAAAGACCTGGATGTCTACTTTCTTTTTGAAAAATTTCATGATTTTTAAAGATCATTTACTATTTAAAATAATTCCCACAACATAACTGACTCCAGAAAAACTGAAATTTGGTAATTTTCTCAACTTTCACAATATTATTCCTTTGATCTCAAAAATCATTTCTCATCTTGTTTTCACTCTAATTTTCATTTTAAACTCATTAGAGACATTAAAAACATGAATAGAAATTTACTTTACAATTTCTTGAATTAAACTACAATTCTACCAAAAATCTATAAGCTAGAACTCAAGAACTTACCTCTTGAAGTTCTTACTCCTTCTTCTTCTTGCTCCTATCTTGCCTTACTCTCTATTTTGATTTGAGTTTTGGTGTAAAGAATGAATAGGAATTCAAGCTTTATTTATAGAGTTTTGAGTCTCAACCTCTTTTCTAAAATCACATGATAAACCAACTACCCATCTACCATAAATTTGTCTATCTACTTGTTCATCTACCATACAAAAGTTCATCTACTAAAACTCATCTTCCAATCAAATATCATATGGAAATCTACCTCATAACCATTTACCCTTCATCTACCAATCAAATATCATATTTATATGAATTTCTTAATTAAATTTGGAAGAAAATATATTAAATAAATTATATTTCTTTGAAACACATATTTACCTTTGTATTTTGCTAATTTATCCATAAAATATAAAATTTATGAGAATTGGAAAATTAGGGTATTACATACATATCAGAATAAAATGGAACGGAGAGCATGCATAACGTTTGGACAATGAGTAATTGATATAAAATGCCCAAGTACAAATTGGTTATATTATAAATTCCCAAAAGAGTATTGTGATACAATTTACAGAGCTTTAAATACAATTCTCTATTAAGCTAAGTCTTAATTAGACCTATGGCTTAGAATCCAACACAGTTAATCAAACATATTGGCCAGATCGATGTTTAGTCTAATGTGAGTCTCCTCGTCTTTCACGGTGACTTGTGACAACTCACTGACAAATTCTTTCTTAGTTTAAGCACCAATTAGTTTGGAATAACTTTATTCCTTCTTCAAAACTCTTGTCTCGAACGGTTTGGCTTCATCTACATCGTCCATGTCGCCTTCTTGAATCTAGGCCTCTTCTTTAACCTTTAAGTCAATCTGAAATTCAATACTCATTGAATCTCTGATAACAGTTAACCTCATATGAAAAGTATAACAAAATATATGACAGATATTCATAACATTTCAGCATTAACAATACATAGCACACAGTAGATGTAAAGTTACCATAACACGATAGTACATAGCACACAGCACATGTAAAACCTAGCCTTGTTTGCACGTATCCAGTGCCACGACGGGCCATCGTGTCCTCAGTGCTAGGAAAACATCTATATGGCATTATCAAGACTGTAACCCGTTTCAAAGTTGAATGTATTTAACAGGTGACCTAAAACCAAGTCTTAGCCACAGTCTATGACCCAAGATCAAATCTTGTCCATGACTATATGAATCATCTCATCATATATAAGCACACAAGACATATCAGAGTTAAAGTTACTAGTACGCAAATGCACCTTTCACCGCGTAGTTACCAATACGCCCATCCTTTGAATCCAACCCTGAACTTCTCGGGTATCCTATAACGTTACCGTAGAATTATTTCATTTTCCATATTTTATATGATACTATAATTAATACCATATCAGTTGGAATAATATCCTAAGGGTTATTTTTACCTCTTTTGACCTTTTTACCCTTAGTGGATTTGTTCTTCCTTTTTTACCCTTATTTTTCCTTAAAAACGCATTGCTGGATTTTCTGGCCAGATTTTTCGTTAACTTTGAAAAATCATAACTAATTCTAAAAAAATTCGATTTGAGTTCTAAAAAAATATACATGACCCTTGACATGTCTATTTTCAAGGAAAAATAATGGAATAAACTCGAAATTCTTAGAATAATTCCCAGTTTTAATGTTTCCAACCACTGTTCAGATTTTAACATCCAGAATAAGGCCTAACTTCAAAAATTCATAACTCCTAGTCTATATCTTAAAACGTTACAAATTATATATCAATAGAAATCCCTGGATATCTACTTTATTTCTGGAAAATATCATGATTTTTAAAGATCATTTACTATTTAAAATAATTCCCACAACTTGACTGACTCCAGAAAAACTGAAATTTGAGAATTTTCTCAACTTTCACAATATTATTCCTTTGATCTCAAAAATTATTTCTCATCTTGTTTTCACTCTAATTTTCGTTTTAAACTCATTAGTGACCTTAAAAACATGAAAAGAAATCTACTTTACAATTTCATAAATTAAACTACAATTCTACCAAAAATCTATAAGCTAAAGCTCAAGAACTTACCTCTTGAAGTTCTTACTCCTTCTTCTTTTTGCTCATATCTTGCCTTACTCTCTATCTCAATTTGTTAGATTGAGTTTTGGTGTGAAGAATGAAAAGGAATTCAAGCCCTATTTATAGAGTTTTGGGACTCAACCATTTTTCAAAATCACATGTTAATCCAACTACCCATCTACCATAAATTTGTCTATCTACTTGTCCATCTACCATACAAAAGTTCATCTACTAAAAATCATCTTCCAATCAAATATCACATGGAAATCTACCACATAACCATCTACTAAAACTCATCTTCCAATCAAATATCATATTTATATGAATTTCTTAATTAAATTTGGAAGAAAATATAATCAATAAATTATTTTTCTTTCAAACACATATTCACCTTTGTATTTTTTCTAATTTATTTACTAAAATACAATATTTACATGTATTATGAAAATTAGGGTATTACAACAGTCAAATGAAGATGTTGCAAAAATATTCTAAAACAATTGTTATTAATCTTATCAAAACTCTGAGAATACAATAAATTTGAAGCAATTTTTTTTTTTTTTTTTTTGCATCTCACTGGAAGTTGATCTTTGTGCTGCCAATGTACCTGCTTTTTGAAAGTCACAGGTAACTTGAATGTTGAGAATTTTGTGATTCAAAACTCTATCATTAAATGTACTTGAAGTGTAGAAATGTAAGTGGAAGGATGGCACTTGTAGTGGTTAAGAAAATCTGAATGATCTTCACAAGACATATTGTACACCTAAAGTGCAAGACAATCACACTCTAGTGTGGCAATTCAACACTCAAAGTGCAAAAGCAACAGGGCATGATAGGAAAAAAAAAAGAACGTTGATACTCAAGTGTATTAATGAACACTCAAGTGTTGGTTCAATTCTCACAAGATTTTTCTTGACACTCACACTAATTATTAGGAATATCAAGGTAAACGCTCGAGTGTGATCTTCAACACTCGAATGTAAGGTAAGACATTTGGAAATTTAATACATGATACTCACTTATGAATCAAGAGTGCTGCCTCTTTGTGAGGTACACTCAAAGTGTCATTTTGTGACACTTGAGTGAGTGTGTCTTTATGAAGCCGAGCTCCAATTTGTTTTTATTGTGGCGATGTTGTTGTAGCAGAGTTTTGGGACGTCTCATTTATAGGGTAGACTTTGTCAAAATTTATTAGAAAACTTGTACTTATTGTTAGAGCAATCGTATTGGAAAAAATATGTATGTCGATTGGCAAGTGTAAGATATTCTATACATATTAAACTAAAGGAATATGAGTTTTATCATATTTCGGATCTGTCACTCCCGAATTTTTTGGGCGTAACATTATGAGATCCCCGAATATCTCATAACTGGAAGGATGGATAAAATTTGTTGGCAATAAAGGATAAAATTTGTAAAACATAAGGCATAAACTTTCTTTTGCGCTAGCTATACATGCATGCATGTATTCATCCTTAATATGATAAAAATTATTTATTTGAATAAAATGATTTAATTCAAAAAATAAGTTGGGTTGATTAGCATAGTTGGTTCTTATATATAGTTTAATTGAATTTTGATTTTGGTTCTGGTAAATTCAAAGCATAATTTTTTGTCCCTACACTTTCTTCCCTCCAAAGCAGTAGTCTATCTCCATAGTTTAATAGTGATTTGATCCGAGTTTAATGGTATCAACTTTAATTTAAATTGTTAAGTAAAGAGATCAAAATAAAAAATCATTAACAAGATAAGATCAAAACCCCCTCAAATTGATGAAATTAGATTTCAAAGTAAAAAAAGAAAAGAAAAAAAGAACATGAATTCAAATATTGGAAATCATATTTTATTTTCCACTAAAAATTGATTTCTTTGTTATATCTCATTATTTAAGTTTCCTTTTCTATATATATTCATAATTAGTTTTGATTTTAGTCTCTATATATTTTTAACAAGTTTAAATTTGGTTCCTATAATTTACACCGTGAAATTCAAACTAAATTTTTATGAAACTATAAGACTAACAATTTAGATTGAAGACATCCAAACACAATAGGGACTGAAATCCACAACTTTAAATTACAAGGGACAAAAACTAAAATTTGATCAAATTATAAGAACTAATAATATTAATCCAAAAAATTATTGCACATAATTGGTGGTTTTCTTAATATCTTTTTCTATCAATCATAACTTGAGTTAAAACGCCTGGATTATCAGAACGTACATACTAGTATAAATCTTATGGAAAAACTATTCTTATAATTTTGTATATGTTTTCAGTGCGCTGCTAATGCTTCTGTAACATTTCTTATAACGTGTCTCAAAATTTACTTATACTACCGCTGGTTCCAAATATAAGACCTAGTTGATTTTTTTGAGAAGGTTAAGGAAGCTAATCAAATTACTTTAAAATATTTATATTTTTTTTTTCAAATTATTTTATTAAATTTATGAACTAATATATAATTTAATCATACATGACATATAAGATATGATGAAGTAAATGAGTGATTCCAATTCCTACTCAAAGTTTGATAAGTTTATTTTCATAAATTAAAGTCACCAAGTTGATTTGTGGTTGAGAAAATTCTCAGAACCCGAAAACATAAACATTGTTCAGATTTCATTCAGAACTCCTTCAATACTTATCCAAATTATGGATCACCTATCAAATTAATGCTTAATATGTTCACTTTATTTTTGAAAAATATCAGGGCAAATGGATATCAAATATCCAGTCAAAGTTCCACACGAAACATGACTGCCTAATCTGCAAACAAAAACTTACTAGTTTTCATGGTCCAACTTCAAAAATTAATATATGGAGTTCTAGACATTCAATTTTAATGGTTCAAAAATATATGAACTTTTTATTAAGTATAGTTTCTAGTAAATTTGGTTTCAACATTTTATCATCTGCCATTCATTCCCAGATTTCGAAAATGTAGCCACTGTTTAGAAAAAGTTCCACAACTATAACTCATTTCCCAAAATTCATAACTTTTTATATACTTATCAAAATGCAACCAATTATATATGAAATTGAAGCTCTATTTGTCTACTACATATCTAGAAAATTTCACAATTATTAGAGTTTGTTACTTAGTCAAAAAGTCAACGTCATTCGACTGCCTCCAAAATGATACCAAAATATTTCCAGATTCATATCTCAACTTCCAAAAATCAAACTGGATTTATAAACCTTTGTTTTAGGTGAATTAAAGCTCATTTTAAAGTTTAAGGAGAGTACTATCTCTTGTAAAATTTTTAGAGAAAAATTCAATCTTTAACCCCTTCAAATGACATGAAAATCATCCCCTTTTCATTACAGAGAGTTGTAAAACAACAATTGCAATTCCTTTTTATGACTCATAGCTATCTGAAATCAGTCACTATGAGCATATAACAGACATGCATGGACTTTAAGCTTATTTTCAGAGACAAAGGAGTCCACAAATCAGTTTAAAAACGACATGCATGCACTGAATAATCTGTCATGAACTCTCTCTCTCTCTCTCTAAACCATGAGTTTTGGTCATCAATCACTCTCAAGCTTCAGCAAATCCTAGAAATCTGATATAAAACGATTTAAAGACTTATCTAAACTTCGGAAATCGATTTGCATGTAAGATCCAAACTCTCCTTCTTTGATGATGATGATCTCCGGTAGTTCCTCTCTCACTGCGTTCTCTTCTCCATCTTTGTCTTAGCTTGTTTCTCAGTTTCAAGTCTCTCACGGTCTCTCGGTCTCTCTTCTGTCTGGCCAAACTGAGGAATGGAAGGAATGAGAAGAGAGGAGGGAGTTTTGGTTCTGATCGTGCATATTTGTGTCGTGCGTCTGAATGAAACAAATGAGAAGGAGGAATGAATATTAGGAGGAGGGAGCGTATGGCTTTGGGTTTAATGTATTATGTTGGGCTAGTGTGTTGGGTTCGGCCCAAAGTGGATCATGGCCGAGGAATGAAATAAGAGTAATGGGCTTTGCTCCTATTATGCACATGAGCGGAAGAAAATAAATATGGAAATAAGAGTTGGTGATAGAAAATAATCCTTAATCCTAAATAAGGATTTTTATTCTTTAAATAATTTATTGAGGCCATTAAAAATTATCTCTAAATTATTTAGGCTACAAATCAACCATTAACTAATTATCCTTAATTTTTCAGGAAAATATGCCTAAATTTCCAAATATTAACTTTAAAATTCATTAAAGACAATTTTCTACAATTTATCCCATATTATAATTTAATTCTCAAATTCTAAATTTCTGGAATGTTACATCTTACATTAAGGACCAAAGCAGTATATGATATATAGCTCAAGAACTTTGGGAAGTGGTAGACGAGAACCTTGAGCACAAATCAAAGCATGGTAGTGGATGCTTCTCGCTATTTTCCGTTTCCAAAGAACAATGTTACTCCAGCCGATTGGATTTAATTGGTTGGCGGGAGTGATCTGTGAAGAACTTTTAAGTACAACAGGAGGCAGATTTCCAGCAAAGGCAAGCATCTTGAAATTTGAAGAGCCAAGTACTTCTTTGATAACAGCCGAAAGTTGCAGCACAATTTGTTAATGCAAATCAATAATCTTTTTTATGCCAGATAGTGCGAATAAAAACAATAGGAATTCCACACAACAAATATTTGAGATGACCATGTTTTTGCAACTGAAGCAGGATGGGTATTTCAACCAAAGCTTAAATATGTATCAAAAAATATGAGGAGATCATATATAGCTTATAAATCTGATGGAGAAGCCATATTCATTTCATGAAGCTGCGTGTTAACAAGAGTGATTAGAAAGAAATAACAAGAATAAAATTGAAGAATCATTATGTATTATTGATACCCCTTGTATCCTACTTGGGTTAACCCTAATCATCCCTCACTCGAAGGTAATCGATAAACCACTAACCCTAACTCTAGGGATTTGAACTAGAGAGAGGCTTCTTTCTCTTAATTTAGTAAGGATTCCACATCCCACACACCTAAACCACTTCAAAATACCCTTATTTGTTGAGCCTAATTAGGTTATTAACCCAACTAATTAACCACCTTTAATTCATTCTTTTAACATGGCACATCATCCTCATCAGCTTCCAGAATTCCAAATGAACAAGAAATAAACGGAATGTCTCTAGATCGATTGGTTTTTTTTTTTTTTTGGACATCAATAATATAGAGCCTCTTAAATTTTTTAGTGTGTTTATGTAGATATGCCCTTGTTATCTAGGGTGGAGTCAGAAATTGTAATTAGAGGGGAAAATTATACAATAGAACTCAAATGTTCATGAAAATATATTTCACTCCAAGAAACATTTAAAGAATTTCATTTTAGTCCCTCCATATACATAGAGGGGCTAAAATAAAAATCATAAAATTTTGTGAAATTGGAAGATAATTTTCTAAAACTATGGGTTTATCGAAGTTAACTACGTAACTCCCAACTCCCAAGTTTATCTAGATTTGTGACTCGAAGAACTGTAGAGCTGCAATTTATTTCGCTTATGTAAATCTCAAGTCTTAAAAGTTAACTATAATAATTGAAATTTAAGGAAGCATATTGTTAATTTCTGGTGTATCTCACGTACGTTATCTGCACTAAAATTGTCTGGAATTATGATTATTATTTGTTTGCTGGGGAAATTAACAGTTTCTAGTCCATGTTGATACATGATATCACCAATCAATATAGTTATTAATACTTTTCTTAGTTAGTTATGCTTGGAATTTCTATTTTAAAAAAATGCCAGTGTGTTTTAATATAGAATATGAAATTGTTTGGAGCGACAAAACATATTTTTGTGATCTCTTAGCTTCAGATTGGAAGATACTTTAACAAGTACGAAAAAAATGCAACCGCATGTACTGGTCCCTTTTATGTTACTTACTGCTTATACAGATTCCAAACAACGTTGATGCTGTTTTTCTTTTTCTCTTTTCTCTTTTCTCTTTTCCTTTTTCTGTTGGTCGATCCCGAAAACCTCGTTGTTATACTTTTTCCATTAAATATTATTAATGTTGACCCAAAAAAAAATTGAGCATTATTAATCTTTTCCTTTTTGTCTCTTTGAGACTGCATTTAATTTAGGTTAAAGGACAATTTTACTTCAATTTTTTTTTTCCAGGCATTAATTTGGTATCTTAAACTTTCAATTGAAGCAATGTCACCCTCCTTTAAATTAAGGTTGCTTTCTTTTTCTTTTGCGTTTTCTAAGAACAAGTTAAGTATGTTTTATTTTATATTTTTTGTCTTTTTCTTTTCTCTTTTCGATAACATATATATCAAGTTTGCTTTCTTGTTAGTTCATTTTTCTTCTTTTTAGCCTTACATAGATTAATTAATATTACCTCCTATCTTAAATATAAGACAAAGTTTGTAGTGCAAATTGCACAATAAACTTTGTTTTATATTTATGATCGAAGGCAGTACTACCTTTGCAATTTAGTAAATGACCGAGTTGACTAATTTATGGAATATAAAAAAGTTAAATAAGTTACTTAATTATATAGGACATCTTACTTGATCTCTTTGAAATATTTATATGTATAATTAGATTATATATTTATATGCACTTTGCTTATTAGTTTATAAAAATTGTTAGTTGATACTTTATAATAAGGACAAAAAGAAGTAGCTATGTAAAAAAGAAAAAGCTACTATAAAAGTTTTAAAGAATATTAATTAAAAAATATTTATCAATATGATTCCACCGTGATTAGTGCTTATTACATCACATCCTGGATTTGGATTATAAGCGATCCAAAATAAAGAATGATTAATACCTGATTATTTTTTCATTTTTGGTCAAAGATTAGCACTGACTTTACAACCGGGAATGTTCTGCCATAATCTTCTATATCTATAAAGTGTACCAGACTTATTTTCTTCGCAGTAGACGAGTTGCAAAACAAGACTGAGCGGTTGACGACATACAATTTTGAGGTTTCCATCATAGCTAAGTTCAACTGGTAAGTGTGTATGATTGATCCCTTCTCCTTTCAACATAAAATATTTTTAGTTATATATATTAAATCATCAAGAAATATTTCCCGTTAATTAATTGCCAGCTAAAATTTCAATTTTCATACGCGCAGCTATATTACATAGAGTACCATCGCCATCTCCAACAAGAGCTTTAATCAAGTTTGGTTTGAGTTATGGAAGTAAGCAACAATTTTAACGACATAGTTGCAGAGCCACTTACGAAGCAAACCAAGGAAGATTGGTTTGAGTGGGTAAAGAACTATCTAATATCTCATGATCTCTGGAAGGTGACAAGTAGAAGCGCAAGACCAGAAAGATATCGTGTGAAAGATTATGCGAGATGGAGAAGAAAGAATGCTGCTGCTTTGCACGTCATGCGAATCTCTTGTGGGCTCCACAATCTCCCCTTGATAAGAGGGGCCTCTAAAGCCAAAGTTGCATGGGACATTCTCTATCACTACCTCAACACTCTCCTCCCCAAGGTCAGCGCCCCACATATAAAAATATATTTCGTTAGTCTCTGTTTATATGGTCCCATTTTTGGCATATTTTCGTCTCTTTTTATAAGTTCTCTTTGAGTTTGTCACACTCATAAATAAATTTTCACGTTAAATTAATTTCATCCATTACATTAATTATAATATTGACTCATTTTGTATATTCTCATATATCATTTTTCTCCTGTACTTTCTTTTTCTTACTCATTCATTAATAAGAGCATATTTGGAGAAAGAAGTATATATTTCCTATGTATTTATTAATTTTAACAAATTTTAATTGTTTTCTTGAATATCACAATTCACTTAGAAGAACCATGTATACAAGGATAGAGGGAGTATATACATTATTGTTTCTTTCCATTTTTCTTTTTGATAGAACTACCTCACTCCATTAGATTTGGCCATTGTCACTCTCAAAAGCATTTTCTACATTATATTCATTCACATAGAATCAACTCGCCTGCTTCATTCCCATTTTTGCTCTCAATCAAATGTCATATTTATTAATGCATGCATAATGCACGCTGGTTGGTGATCATCACAGAGATTGTGAGTGGGATAGAAGATATAGAGATGGATATTCTATATAAGGCCATATCTGACAATGACTGGTCCGCTGCAAAAGCATTCATTGATCGTAGTCTTAGATGTACAATTTGTTGCTTCAAGAGGCGAAACACCTCTTCATGTGGCTGCAAAGTTTGGACACGTGGGCATAGTAGAGGAATTGGTAAGATTAGTTGCACCTGAGTATCTTGCAATATACGATGTTGTAGGCTATACTCCACTTGCAATAGCTGCAGGACATAGTGGAGTCATTCCAATAGCAAAATGCTTGTTCAACAGAAATAGGAATGTACTAACGATTCCAACTAGAGGCCAAAATTTTACAATTCCCGTTGTAATTGCTATTAATGCTTGCTTCAAAGAAATGGGACGCTATCTCTATTCTGTCACTCCTGTGCAACCCTTCACAGAAAACCGCGACTTGGGTGCTTCCTTCCTCATAATCTGCCTAGAGACTGGAGCACTTGGTAAAGTACTTAACTTGTAGATAATAATTATATCAACAAAGCATAATATAACTTTCATTTTCATTTCAATTATTTTCTTTTTGTTCATGTATATGATTTTGATGCATATATAAATAGATATTGTCTTGGATTTGCTTCAACGATGCAAGGAGCTGGTTTTTGCTGTTAACTTCCACAATTTCTCAACAATTGAGCATATTGCAGCCCTTCTTCCTGATTCTCTTGACAAAAATCAACTCCCATTCTGGAAGCGATGGGTGTATGACTGTAAGTACATATTACTTTGCACATTTTTCTTTTTTCCCTAACAATTTCCTACATGCTTGTTTCCAGGCCAGTTTTTAATTATACACTAGCTAAAAAGCTAAATTATGATGATAAGGATAAAGATGGTGAAGATGCAATTATTTTTAACTAATTGGTATAATAATTTAGTTTTGGTCGTGTTATATTCTTCAATATTTTGTTGCACATATATATACTCATTCCAAAATAAACTTTGGTTACAGAATATATTGGAAAGTGTAAACTCAAACAATAAATATGCTACAATTAATAATGAGTCTTAGAGTATTTAGATTTAGTTTTATGTGAACTCTAAATCTCTAATTGTGTGTTTAGGAATGTCAGAGTTCTTTGACTACAAATTAGAAGACTCCTCCGTGGATCTTCTCTCTTCCAAGCCGGTTCAGTAATTTGATTAATTATTTTCACTCAATGCACTAATATGCTCTGGCAAGGTGATTGCTTCAAAATTTTTCAAAATCCATCTTCTTAATCACTTGCAATGTACAACTCTACATGTATTTACAATTAATGCTATCTTATGATAATTCATTATTATTTTCAGCATAATAACAGTGATTATTATAATTATACAAGATCCAATTCATAATATACTCATACTATCCTATTTATAAGTCACTTCCAACATATTTTACAGGAACGAAAAATAATCTTAAACCTCATTAACTATGTCTTAAAATTTAACAACTTTTTAACTTTAGCCTTGATTAATATATACTATTGTTACCCTTGTTTAATATATACCCTATCACAAGGGTATCAAAGCTGCAAAATAAAATTGTACATTCATTAAGTGCTCATAGAGCCTGGGGCCGTGCCCTGGTGTCGAACCCTTCCAAAACTTTTTTACACCAAAAAAAAAAAATTGTACATCCATGTAAAAAATTTAATAATGTATTAATAATAAAAAAAAAAAAACTTTCTCTCTTTGTCATATAAATAGAACCAAAAGAATACCTTCTAAAACTTTTTCACAGGCTCATTAAGCGAATATCTCCACATCTCTTATACTATTCTCTTCCTTTCCCTTATTTATTCTTACCGTTTATAAACTTTAAAAGGTTGATATTTAATGTCATACAAAAGTATTACTAAAATATCAAATCAAAAAATGTATATAAATAAATTGAAATCATGAAAATTTGATCTAAATTAGTTCATATCTTTATAATTTTATTAAAATACTTTATAAGAGATATCTAATCTCAATTTGAGAAATTCTTGCATACACCAAGTGTGCCTCTTTTTCTTCTCTAGCGTCGATGAGGGTGATGGAGATGTTAACTCTTCTACTTATCCTCCATCACTCTTTTATTTTGAAAAATTATAATCGGAGATGAAGTGAGGAGAGAGCAAATGGAGAGAGGAGTTGATCTAAGAAAGAGTAATTAAGAGAGTGGCAGCAGAGGTAATTCTCAAACCCTAAACATTTAAAAAAAATTACTGAAAATGAGTAAGATGACAGATATATTGAAATAATTTGAGCTGACACATTATTGGGTCTGTTTGGGTTAGCGGTAGGAGCGGTAGCTTAAAAGTTATCTGACTTTTATAAAAGTCAGTTAGGAAAAAGTCAGGTTAAGTTAACAGATATATGTTTGGATTGCCCGTTTGGCTTTTTGCAGAAGTGACTTTTTTTCTAACTGAGGTGTGTTTGGATTATTATTTGAAAAGTCAGTTGAGATGGAAAATGACTGAAAAAGATAAGAATCATATTGAAACTACATATACATATTAGTTGTATATATTGAATTAATGAAAATTTTAATTTTAATTTTAATTTGAAAAAAAATAAATATTATATAAAAAAATAAACAAAATAATAATAACATTTTCACCCCCAATAAAACTATGAATCTAATTTCAGTTTAGCACTCGATTGAAGATTCTAAATAAAAAGTCTGTTTGAAATACCCTCCAAGTCACCACTCCCAAACCAATTTCGAAACCAATATCAAAGAACGTCACAAAAGGCAAAAAGTTGTGGGGTCTAAATGAAAAGTGAATGAAAGTGAGACAATTGGCAAGGACCATGTGGACGAGAGGCTGTTGCAGGGAAGGGGGCTCCAAGGGAAACACAAAACGCAGGGTCCAAAACGCAGAAAAAGCTAGGAAATGTGGCTTTTAAAAAAGCCCACGTTTTGTTGCTTTTTTGTTGTGGCCCAGTGGACGTACTGTGACAACCAAACAGACTGCGTTTTTTCTTTTCAAGATAACTGGCTTTTTTTGGCTTCATTTATAGAAAAAGTTGAGTTAATAGTATATCCAAACAGGCCCATAGTAGGCTCCCTTCTTATGATGCAGAAACTTGCATGAAGACGTGCATATGATTTGGAGTTGATCGAGAAAATGGAGATTTGGAATGAATCAAACTAAAAAGCACACACTACTTTAAAACTAATTAATTTGGCATAACCAGACAATAACATGTATGTTTTGTTATCTATACATGTGCAAAGCCGAAACACACATCTCCAACTTATGCCCTTAATTAGGATGAAAATAAAACCAGGTGCTTTAATTTACACTATAAGGGTCATCAAGGGGATTGCGAAATTTTCTTGTTTGATAGAGAATGCACAAAGTAATCCTCGCTCCAAATCAATAATATAATATAAGACCTATTTCCATAATTTAATTAGATAAGGAAGTTTTTCATTTTTTTTAAATAGTTAATATGACATGTTTTTTTTTAAAAAAAAAAACACACCCTAATTATTTTTCTTAATTCCCTCAATCTCTCCTTCACTTGATTATGAGACAAGGAGTATTAATAGGGGTAAATTGAGAAATATTGATAAATATTAGAAATATATCTTATATTTAAGATTAAAATCAACCCCACAATTATGTTTTATATTAAGGACCGAAGGAAGTATGATGAAGTAAAAACACATTTACTTCATATCTTACTGTTTATGTATTTTTTGTTTTTTTAGTAAAGGATGAAAGTGCAAATTCAACAATGATCTAAGACAATTATCTTTTGTTAGGTCCAAAAGTAGACATAATCAATTTTTTAAGTAGTAGATATAATAAAACCGTTCGGCTACTTTTTGTATTATGTGGCCTACTAGTCTTTTCAACCTCTATTTATCTTAATATACTTCTAGAGATATATGTCTTTTTTAATGGGAAAATATAACTAAAACCCGTGGAAGTAATTTTATTTCAGTCAACTCTCAAAAAATTCTGAAATTTCATTGCACGTCCTTAAGTCCAAATGAAATTAAATTTTGTCGGTAAGAAAACCGTAATGCCCTTACTTTATTTTTCATAAGAGAATTTACATGAGTATTTATAAGACAAATAATGACTTTCAGAAGATAAATAAAGGGATTCAAAGAAAATCAAGGAGTTAACAAGAACATTTTGGCCATTTACAAGAAAAATAAAAGAATTTACTAGACAAACGAGTATTCCAAGACAAATAAATGGATTTAAAAGAATCTAAGGAGTTAACAACCTTTCTATATCTACTACTTAAAAAATTGATTATGTATACTTTTGACCCTAACACAAGTTAATTGTGTTGGGTGCAAATTAGGAAATAGTTCATTAAATTTGCACATTTACCCTTTCTAAAAATATATTAAAATAATAGAGAATGAGAAGACTAATGAGACCCACAATACAAGAAGTAACAGAAGTTAACTCAGGCTAATGGCCTTGCTATATCTACTATCTAAAAATCTAATTATGTCTACTTTCAGTCCCAACAAAAGTTAACTGTGTTGGGTACACATCGGAAAATAGTTCATTATTAAATTTGAACATTCTTTCTTTCTTTCTTTCTTTTTTTTTTTTTGCTTAAGAAATTTTCACATTCATCCTTTAGTAAATCTTAATAATGCAAATCAACAGACTTGGCTTCTTTCATTTTACTTTCTCATTTACTTTCATCCTTTACCCCCTCCATGACCATCAGATCTTTGATTTAATGGTCTACATTTAATATTTTCTTCTTATTATTTCCTCCATTTCCTTCAAATCCTTCTCTCTACTGTAATAATATTTTTATAAAATATTAAATATGGACTATTAGATATTGATCCAATGATCATAAAGACAGTACAAAATAAAGCGGATGGGGAAAAAAACAGGGAGAGAAGTGAAGTCGTGCTCTTATTTGAAGATGTGTGTATTGTCCTAAGTTTGCATATATTTAGGACATAAATATAATGATCTGATCATGTCAGATTTGTTAGTTTAAAAGCAGTCGATGTGTACAAATTTTTTTGGCTATAAATATGTTCATCTGATTATGTCAAACTAATAAAAACTTTTTGGGATGTTATCTTCTTGGACCAGCCCTTGTGCACAGAGGACCTGGGAAAAGCATATCATTTAATTGGTAACCGAAAATGAATATTACAACCACCGATAAACTATCTCTCCACATATATTTATTTATACTACACAGTAAATATCCTGAACAGACTACTAAAACTAACGCTAATTACAACAATTACATTTTTTTTCCTCACTAACACTCCCCTCAAGTCTGGGGACGATACAAGTTAATCGTTCCTAACTTGCTCAATAACCTCATCTGCATGTTTCCGCTTACTGCCTTTGTTAACAAATCTGTCTCTTGATCTCTTAACCGAACATGTTCCAAGTCTATCCGCTGTTTTTCCCACTGCTGCCTCACAAAGTGGCAATCTATCTCAATGTGTTAGGTAAGCTAGTGAAATATCGGGTTCACAGCAATGTGTGTTGCTGCTTGACTTCACAGAAAATCTTCATGGGATTCTCATGCTGAATATGAAGGTCTCCGAGTAACCCATGTGCCCAAACAATCTCAGATGTTGACATGCGAAGGGCTCGACTTTGATACAGTGCTCTCTGCTTCTTTGCTTTCCACATAACCAATGAGCCTCCAAATTAGAGAAGATAATAGGTCACTGATCTTCTAGTGGTTCTGCAGGAGGCCCAATCCACATCGCAATAACACTCCAATGCTAATCCTCCTTCTGAACTTATCAGCACTCCTATCCCGGGAATGCCCTTTAAGTATCGAACAACATTCGTCCCTGCTGCATAATGTGCCTTGGTGGGATGCTGCATAAACTGACTAAGAATCTGTACAGAAAAGGAGATGTCAGGTCGAGTCAATGTTAAGTATATAAGCTTAGCAATCAGTTTTCTATATCTGTCCGGCTGTTTCTAAAGATCTTCCTCCTTGTCCTTTCCTTCCTCATAGGCAATTAGCTTCAGGTTCTGTGCCATTGGTATGGCTAGGGGCTTACATCCACTCATTCCTGTCTCACACAACAAGTCAAGAACATAATTTCGTTGACACAAAACAATTCCCTTTTCGGACTTAACTACTTCAATACCAAGAAAATACTTCATTTGGCCTAAGTCCTTACTTTTAAAATGTGTATGTAAAAGTGTTTTTGTTTTTGCTATACCATTTTCAGAGCTCCCTGTAATTAGTAAATCATTTACATAAACAAGAACCAGCACTATACCATCACTACATCGCATAACAAACAAGGAGTAATCATTTTTCCTCTAGCCAAAACAGAGCAGATCTAATCATTAGACCATATAGGAGGTCTCCTATGTCCCCTTGGCCGAGATTCACTATGTTCCAAGGGCGCATCATCACTACTTGCTGCTGGAGGGTTATTCTGTTCTGTTTTATCAGGTTCAGCAGATTCATTTCCCTTATTATTTTGATCATCAATTCTGATTACAGGTTCCTCAGAATCAAACCAAAACATTTTCTTTAACTCTCCATTAATTTTTTTTTGTGTGCAGTCATTGTTATTCTGAAAGGGATATTTGTTCTCCATGAAGCTCACATGCCTACTCACAAATAATTTTTCAGTTTCAATGTCAAGTAAGAGAAACCCCTTCTGAGATTCAGGATAGCCTAAAAACACAAAGGCCCTTGCTCTAGCCTCAAATTTATCAGTAAAGTTTAAGTCTGTAGCATAAGCTGCATATCCAAAAGTTCTCAAGTTAGATAAGTCAGCCTTGGCTTTATAGACAATTTCAAATGGAGTTTAATATCCTAGCACCCTGTAAAGAATTCTATTAACAAAGTGAGTAGCCACTCTCACACATTCCCCCCAAAACCAAATAGGAACAGTAGACTGAAAAATCAAACTTCTAGTGATTTGTATGATTGTCCTATGCTTTCTCTCAACATCCCCATTTTGTTCAGGGGTGTGGGGACAAGTTCGTTCATGTATAATCCCCTTTTCTTGAAAATAATATTTTAGTTCATTGTTGCAAATTCTGTCCCATTGTCTTTCCGAATTCATTTGATTGAAATAGAAAATTGATTTAACATGATGCACAGAAAACAACTTACAGTAGTAGATTTACATCTCATGAGAAAAATCCAAGTAGCCCTAGAAGATTCATCAACAATGGTCAAGAAGAAAAGATATCCTTCATACGTAGGGGTCCTATATGGGCCCCAAACGTCAACATGAATGAGCTCAAAACATCTCTCAGTTTTAATAAAGCTATGGTAAAGGGAAGCTTGGATTGCTCGGATTGAACACAAATCAAACAATCTTTATTCATATGTAGCTTCTCAGTACTTACAACATCCAAATATTTGATTACAGAAATAGGTGCATGACCTAATCTTTGATGCCATATATCTACTTGAGACATGCTACAAGTATTATCACTATTTTGAAAAGCATGAACAGAATTGCGCGCCTTTTCTATTTTTAATATGTATAATCTAGCATACTCTTTACCAATTAGCTTGATCTTCCCATGCGGAAGGCCCTGCATTAAACAAAGGTGAGGGAAGAACGAGGCCATGCAATTATGTTCCTTAGTAAATTTGGATATTGCAATTAGATTAAAACGTAACTGGGCGCATATAGAATATCCTGCAGAATTATATCACTAGCTATTTGTGCACTACCTATATGTGTTGTCGCTCCAGAGTCTATAATCCAATTCCTATGTGAAACAGAAATATTAGGGATAGCCAAACCTATACCGGTGAGTGCACGGACTGTGGACTCCTATCTCGACTACTTTGAGTATCCTTTCATATTGGGCTTGTGTGAACGTTGGAGCCACAACGACAGCTGCACCTACCATCTCTTCAGAACTTGGAGGTGAATTTCTGTTTATAGTTTTGCTTCCTTGGTTCAAATCTTTAATCTGCCTCCCACTGAAATTTGGAGGGTATCCTCTCCTACTATTTGGTAGCAATTCTCCCTTGAGTGTCCTTTCTTGCCGCAATGAGAGCACTCTAGTCCTTCTATGGAGGAGTGTTTTTCAGTGGTGACAATATTGCGCTGAGTTTTGTCTTGCAATATCATGCCATACGTATCATTAATCGAAGGGAGTGGAGACATTAATAGTATCTGGCTCTTTGCTTGTCCATAGACTCATCAAGCCCCATCAAGAACTGTAATAATTTCTGCTCTTGAATCATGTCTCCTTGAGCCTTTGAAGCTTCGCAAGTGCAAGTATGAATTGAGAAGAGCTGACTTCTCCTCCCACAACTCTCTAAGTTTGGAAAAATGCAGAGACAGAAGAACCTGCTTGCTTGAGCGTATTAACTTCCCTGTGTGTTGGGAAAATCCGGGTGCCATTTTTCTTGTCGCAGCGCTCATGAAGATCTATCCACACAAGGAATGCACTGTCGAAAAAGATGATGCCATTTGATAATTCTTTTGAGATCAATCCAATCAGCCAAGAAAGGACGACGGCGTTGCATCGTTCCCACTGGTCATGCAAGGATTTTTCATATGATTCCTTCACGCAACTGCCATCAACGAACCCAAGCTTTTGCCTTCCTCGGAGAGTGATTTTCATGGCACAGCAATACACTGCGTAGTTTTCCTTTCTGGTAAGAATGTGGTGAACAAGAGTCGACACCCGCATGTCCAACGGTTGAAGATACAGAGGGTGTGTGAATGGCAAACCTCCGGCCGTCATCTTCTCGCTTTCGCCGCTCATAGCTAGGGTTTCAAGTTTCAGAATCGCAATTTCACGTCTGTGTTGGAATCTTTCAAATATCGAGTAGCGACAAACCTCCGGTCGTGATCTTCTTGCTCTCGCCGTTGCTAGCTACGGCTTTCGAGTTGCACAGTAACGATTTCACATTCGGGTCGCCATCTTTCAGATTCGGGTTGCGTTCTTGGGGCATTCTTGCCCTTTCCTCATTCGGGTCTCCTATCGGGTCGTAGCATGGGCTCTGGTACCATCACCATGTCAGCCCTTGTGCACACTGGGCCTGGGGAAAACATATTTCTTTTTTTTTTTGCACAAGGGGGAAAACATATTTCACTGATAACCAAAAATGAATATTACTTTATATAAAAAAAAATGAATATTACTTCAATCAAAAAAAGAAAATGAATATTACAACCCCTCGTTGGAATGAGTTCAAGGAGTTGGATACTTTTGTTAAAAGGAAGGAATTCAATCTTAAAGTTGGTCAGGGTGTTGAGGAGACATTCTAATTCTTGAGTACTTAAGTAAACGCTTAAGAATAATAGGTGACTCATTCTGTCCAACATTAGTATTAGCATTACTTAAGAAGAAGAGAAATTTCACCTTACCTTTAGATCAATCGTAAGTGAGTAACCCCTTTCCTAAAATTTTATATTAAAAAAAAGGGTTAAAGTGCAAAAATACACATATGTTTTTCCTCCAGGAGCGCCCAGCACCATATGTTTTTTTTGTGCAAAAATACACACGCCGTTAGGTTTTAGGAGCAAAAATACCACTTCCGTTAGTTGACCGTTAATTGACCATTAGTTGACCGTTAACCATGGTGAAATTACCTTTTTGCCCTTAGTTTAAAATAATTAAAAAAGAAAAGGGTTAAGGGCAAAATGGTAATTTCATCATGGTTAACACGGTCAACTAATGGAAGTGGTATTTTTGCTCCTAAAACCTAACGACGTGTGTATTTTTGCATAAAAAAAAACATATGGTGCTGGGCGCTCCTGGAGGAAAAATGAAAATAAAAAATTGAGTTAATTAGTTGATTTTGTGTTAAATATAAGATATTATTTGTATATTTATCTATATTTTTTTTAATTTACCTATGTTGATATGCTCACTCAATAATAATCAAAGAGAGGGGAGGGAATAAATGAATTAATGAAGATGAGTAGGATATTTTAAAAAATAACGTTACATTAACTAACTTAATTAATTTTTTAAATCTAATCAAATTATATAAATATATTTTATATTAATGACTGAAGTATATGATAAACCAAATTAGACAGAAGGAAATAAAATTAAAATTAACACTTGACGTAACCACGGATTTCACACCTTAAAATCATCACAATAATAATAATGCTGATGGCAACACAGAAGAACAAGCAACACAAGCATTATATTATTACACAAGTACAACAACAACTTCTTATTCAGGCTGTTTTTATTACATACAAAGGAGTTTATTTAACATCCACGCGGACACGAAGGACTTGAGGATTTGAATCTCTCAATTTCTTAAGAAATTAACAGTGCGTGCTGATTTCAATAAAAGAAAACTATACAATATGTGAGAGGTTCACCATCCCACACACACTGTGTATCTTTCTTCTCAGAAATTAACACCTTATAATTGATGCTCTAAGAAATTAACGAGACTCAAATCCCATGCATGACATATGTATTTAAAAATACGACAAATAAGATGGACAGTAGCGAAAGATAAGCCTGAAAAGTGGCTTCTACTGGGAAATAAGATGAGCATCAATGTCTCTAGCAACTTCAGTAGCCAAGTCGATTAGAGAGTGAGGGTCAGGAATGTGACCTCCCAGCTTCTCATATTCCATAGTGACGTGCACCAAACTCCCTTTATCCTTTGGAATTGCATGAAAGGTAAGATTCAGGCTCTTGTAATCCTTGAACACATCTCCCTCCACAAACCTCAAAGTGATCAGATTCTTGTCTGAATCTAGGGCTTCAATCACATGCTTAGCCACACAGTTTTTCCCTTCTGCACAATTTATATATACAACGTAAAACATATTCAATTCTTAGATATAATACATTTTCAAATTCTTTTTAACAAGTATTGACTTCTCTATTAATTGAAAGGGCAGCCTAGCAGATAAAGCTCCCACTAGGTGATGCGTGTAAAGGGATATATGTGCACATCCTTACCCAACCACAATCGGAGAGGCATGTGATCTCTACAATCATATGGTAGCGCAACCTTACCTTTCCTTTGAGACTAACCCTCTTAGGCACTGATCTATTAATACATTAAATTTTCATGCCTTTCATTAGAATATAGAGGTCCTAGGTTCTTTTGGTATGAATAAATATACTGAAGAGAAGTCACTTTTTTTTGCCCCCAGTAACGTGTAGTTAACTGAATTAAATGTGTGTTTGTGTGTGTGTGGGAGAGAGATAGAGAGAGAGAGAGAGAGAGAGAGTTGGGAAGTTACCATGGACGTAGTGCCAGGTGATAACAGAACCGACCTTGCCCCAACTTCCTTCAATAATAGCATGTTTGATTCTGCCAGGAGAAACATTGGGAATATGGTGAGGCTTGCTGCTGAAAATTTCATGAAACTTCTCTGCAGAAGCATTAATGTGCACATCAACTTCCACCTTCCCCATTAACTGTTCTTCAGCTCCCTGTCCTGTGAGGCTCCCATCAATTTCTCTGCTCATTTCTGTCACAAACTGTGTCAAAGAGTGTGGATCTGGAATTCTCCCATGTAGCTTCTCATACTCCAGAGTCCAGTGAGCGACACTTCCCTTTGCCTTTGGATTCACTTGAATTGTCGCCTTAAAGCTCTTGTAATTGTTCAGTACATCTCCCTCTATCACCCTGAAACTTATCAGGTTCTTCGCTGGATCCACAGCTTCAATCACATCCTTCGCCACACAGTGCTTCCCATCTGCGTAGTATCAGATACATGTATATGTATATGTATGTATATATATTATGTATGTATGATCAAGTCCTACATCGAATTAAAGGATTAACCACAACTGTTTAAGTCAGTGGTGGGTCCATTCAAAGTAGTTTAAGTACGCTATTTGATATAAGTGGTAAACCTTAAGTGTGATTAATGCGAAACTCGAATATGTAGTAACAACAAAACTCGACAGTAAATATATATATATATATATATATATATATATTCTTATAACCCTTTAGCCAGATAGTGTCCGACGCTTCTTATAGATCTTATAACCAGGAAAACTACTTAATCCAGATTGAGGCTTTGCGACTAGGAAGGGATTTTTTGAATAAGTTGGAATTCGAAATCAGTTGGTCCACCACTTTACCAGGTACGTAGTACCCTTGGGAAATTTTACATTATATACTCCAAGAAGAACACAAAAGTCAAGCCTGAGTAGGTAAATATGAGAGTTAGTCATACCATGAACGTAATTCCAAACAACGATGGAGCCAACTTTTCCGAAATCACCTTGATGCTTAGTCACACTCTTGACCTTACCAGGAGTAACGTTGGCGATGTGATGAGGTTTACTGCTGAAGATTTCATGAAACTGCTTAGCAGAGGCGTTTAGGTGGACATCGATTTCAACTTTCCCAAGATGAGACATCTTTCTTAATTCTCTTTTGATAGTTTCTCAGAAGAAACCAGATAGACAGATATGTAATGCAAAGCCTATTTGCCTGCACAACGAAGAAGGCTTAAGCCTTAACCCTTTATATAGGAATTCTGAGGCGGTTTGAACAGGTCCATGTGTAATAAATATTACAATTACGTAGTAGTCCCCGCGAACTGGTTTTCGTCAAAAAAAAAAAAAAAATTTAAAAACCTTAGTAAGGAGACCGTCATAACTGATTTATTAGAAGGTGTTTGGAAACCTTCCAAAACCTAGATTTTGCGTAGTATGAGATAAGTATATGAGAGGAGTTTTATCTTAACTTACGCAAAACCTAGATTTTAGGTGTTTTCCAAACACCCCTTAATAGACGGCCTAAATCTTAGTTTTCAAAAGTGTGTATATATATATTTTTTTTTAAAAAAAATATTTTAATAGGTATAGAATAAAAATAAAGATAATCTCCTAAATATTATTGTTTCAGAAAATGATTTTTGATATAAAAACCATCATTTTAGAAAAAAATTAAATCTGTTCAAAATCATTTCTGAACAATCCATACTTGATGAGCTCTTCCTAAAACTTAGAGCCTGTTTGGATCTTCTTATTTTTAAGCTAAAAGCTACTTTTAAGCTAAAGTTAAGAAAAAGAGCTTTTTTAAAAAAGCTAAAAGTTGTTTGATGATAATATAAATTTTTTAGCTTAAAAGTTACTTATAAATTGAAATTTAAAATAAGTTATTTGGTAAAAATTTTGTCATAAGCACTTTTTTAAGTTTAAAAAAAAAAAAAAAGTCACCGACGGTGGGGCGGTGGCGGCCGGTCGCCAGTGGTGGGGTGAGTGGCGGCAGGTCACTAGTGTGTGATGGCTGGCCTCCCCTTAGTGTTTTCTTTTTTAAAAAAACAAATTAGTTTTTTAAAAAAAACAAAAAGTCGACGGAGGTGGTCGTCGACGATGGGGTGGCCGCAGCCGGTCGCCGGCAGCGGCTGCTGGTCACCGATGGCGCCCACGCGGCGTGGGGTGGCCGACCTCCCATTTGTGTTTTTTTTATATAAAAAAAAGTTGTCAGAGGTAGTCGCCGGCGATGGGGTGGCGGTGGCGGTCGGCAGCGGCTGAGGTGGGCAGTAGGGGGGTTGGGGTATTTTAGGTATTTTTTTTAAAAAAAAAAGTCGTTGAAGGTGGTCACTGGCAATGGGGCGGCAGTGGCCGGTCACCGGTCGCGATGGCTGGCGTGGGGTGGCCAGCCTCCCCTTAGTGTTTTTTTTATTAGAAAAAAAAAAGTCGCCGGAGGTGGTCACCGGTGATGGGGCGACGGTGGTAGCCGGCAGCGGCTGTGGTGGCCGGTGGTGGTCAGCGGCTGTGGTGGTCGCAACGTAAAGATTAGGATTCTCTTAAAAAATAAGCTCCTCTAGGAGAGCTTTTTATTTTTAGCTTTTTTCTTCATGTAAAAAAAAAAACTCTTTTTATTATAAAAGCTTTTGTAAAATATTGTTTGGCCTAACTTTTACTTATAAGGAGAAGATAAGCCTAAAATAAGAGGATCCAAACAGACACTTAGTAGGAAAACCGGTTCTGTTAGTGCCCATGGCGACTTGCTTCACGGTGTATTAGAGTTTCCTTATTCTTTTAAGGAAATAATTATTTTGAATTAGCTTTTTAATTACTTCAAGAGGCTTTGTATTTGTTTTCTATTTGAATTAGCGGTGGAAAAATAGATTCATGCAAGTCGATATAAAACTCATCTTATAAATTTATCTCATATATCGTAAATCAAGTTAGAAAAACAGCTTTTACCACTAATCCAAATAGGTTATCACGGTCAAATTAAGTTTCAATCAAACTTAGTGAGCAAATTATTGTTTTCATCCCAAACATGATTTGATTCGTATAGGCCACCTACACCCTGCCAGATTCAATTCGATTCGATTCAATATTACTGAGCAAGGTTTTGTCTGAAAACCATAATTTGAGATAAGTTACACAAACACTCTCAAATTCTGTGAAATCATGGTTTTGATTGAAACCCATAGTTTGGGGGCTCAAAGCCATGATATTACCAGAAACTTTTTTTTTTTTTACTTTTTCAAAATCTATTATATGAAATCATTTTTTTAATTTTTTTTTTCAGAAATTATTCTTCAAAATCTAATCCAAATGTATTGCTAGATTTACGAATTTTGAATGATTGTCATCAACATATGAATTATTGTACATCATGTTGAGAAATCAAACTTGAAATCGATCATCAATCAATCCGTCATCATCAATTCTATATTAGGAAACTTATAACACGTGCCAAAAAGCTTGATTACTTTTTTCCAACCGATGGTTTTCGAGAGTTTTGCAAATTTAACAATGTTAAAAGCTTGATTATATTTCTTAATTCCAGTAAGATAAACAAAAATAAGGTTAGTGTCTTTGCTGTTTGTTACCTTTTGATCGAATTTTTATTTTAATTTCTATGATTTCAAATCCTAACTTTTTATAACTATAACTTCTTCGGACTAAAACGTTAGTCCTAATAAATGTATTGGGACTTGGATATGAGTTTGATAGTGTTAAAATAATGCCGTTAAGTATAAAAATTAACATTAAAACTCGTTATATGGACCATAAACAAAGCTAATTAAAAGTATAGAAACCATAAACAAAACTTGTTAAGATAATAAATAAAAAATTCCTCAAAGAAAATGGGGGGAAAGTCTACATCTGAAATGTTTTCTATGTCAAATGGATCTGGTGCAATTTTCCTCAACTAGCTCAGCTCTTCTTGAGATGTATGACCCAAAATCTTTTAAAAATTGTGGATTGAATTGGATGTTACCCAACCACATGTTAGTTGAATTAATTTGCAGAATGGTTCATTCACCGACAAGGACAAAAATGATGGGCAGGTGCGAGTACGATGTGAACTTCTCCTGTCTCATCAAATAACAACTGACATGATGATTAAGTATTCCTCAGTCTGTGATTTACCCACTCAAATAGGAGTAGGATATAAGTTTGAATTCCATTGTAGATGAAATTAAATGTGAAAATTGGGAAAATTGATTACAGGGCCTAAAGAAGCAAAATAATTACAAAAAAGACCCAAAAAACATTCACATACCAAAAAAGGCCTGACATTTTTTCAAAAAATGTTAGCAACTACATCAGTAGCGGTTAACAACTATATCAGTCCCCATTAATAACTAAATCAGTCTAATTAACAACTACATCTGTAGCAATTAACAACTACATCTGTAGCAATTAGCAACTATGTCCATACATTTTTTTTTGAAAAAATGCCAGAATGGCATGTGAATGTTTCTTGGGCATTTTTTGTAATTATTTTGCTTCTTTGGGCCCTGTAATCAATTTTCCCGTGAAAATTTTATTAGTAAATATTTTATGATTACTTATTTCGATTGATATTATTTTGGTTGTAAGACTTGTCATATAGTTTTAATTAATAATTTTCAGATTTTTAACTCTTCCGAATATTTTACTATTAACAAGAAAAGGGCACAAATTTAACATTCGGATTCTTGCAGAAGTTTTACCCACCAGTTTTAAATATAGAAGCTAAATAACAATTTCATGCGAATTATCTAATTAAAAGTTAAATTATAGTTGTTGATGGAGAAAAAAAAAAGACGTATGTGAAATGCCTTCCTCTTATTCATATACCTTGAAAATTAAAATGTTGTTCATGTTTGTAAATGTAATCGCTTAATAATGGATATAAAATATATTAGGGATTGGGGTTTTATGTTTAAAAACCAAAATTACTCAACTAACTTTTACCAAAAAAATGATACTATAAAAATCTTTTTT
The DNA here is from genome assembly GCA_037074495.1 of Acacia confusa. Lineage (NCBI taxonomy): Eukaryota > Viridiplantae > Streptophyta > Magnoliopsida > Fabales > Fabaceae > Acacia > Acacia confusa. Next base: position 1,598,292 of record CM073512.1, on the reverse strand, counting down.
CTCATTTTCTTCTCAAAATTCACCTTTAGGTTAACAAATGGATTATTCAAATTTAGCATTTTATAAAACTAATGTCGTAGTATTTTATAAATTATTTTAAAAAAAATTATTTGTATTGTAATTATAAATTGTATTGATTAGATTTTAACAGTTAAATTTATTTATGTTTAAAATAATAATTTTATAAAATTGTGAAATTAGTGATTTACAAAAATTCCTTGTATGATATATGTGTCATTTTATAATCTGACGTGATAATTTTCATTAAAAAAAAATAATGATTGCTTAATGTAGAGGGTTAATAGTTAAAAAAAGAAAACTTGCGGGGATTCAATTTAAATTTTGAAATATCAAATGATTATATGCAATTGATCTATAATTTATAAAGATTTTGTATAATTTAGCCTTAACTTTTTTCACATCACCCTGAGATCTTATTGTTTGTTTCAAGAACATTGTTTTTTGCACCAAAACAAAAAAAATTGTTTAAACTAGTTAAAATAAATATATAGGAAACGTCCTTTCTTTTTTTTTTTTAAAAAAGTATATCTTTATTTATAAAGAGGCAGCTGAGGGTGAGAAAAAAAATTAGACCAAAACCGAAAGTAGATCTCATAATGAAGGAAACGGGGTATTTTTTTTTTTTATCTCTACACATTAAATTTTAATCATTAAAAATGGTAAGTATTGCAAATTTCCGACATGTTAATTACATATAATTAATTATCTATTATTGATTATATAGTTACTTAATTAGTTGAGTATGCCTTATATATTTAGGGTTGGGGGAATAAGTGTAGGCAAAAAAATAAATCTTCATGAAAAAAAGAAGACTCAAAATATTTATATTAACTTTTGAATAATAACATTTATAGTCTATAAGATAAACATATAAGAGTAATTTTACCTCGATTTAATTTTTTTTTTTTAAAAAAAAACTGTGGATTAGATTGGGTGTTACCCAAACACATGTTAATTGATTTAATTTTCAGACAGGTTCATTCACCGACAAGGACAAAAATGAGAAGGTGCGCGAGTACGATTGTAGCTTCTCCTGTCTCAATTAACACCCGACATACTCATTAAGTATTTGTCATTATATTATGTCATTTATCTACTCAAATGGTACTACGACATAAGTTTGAATTCGATTATAAATGAAATTAAATGTGAAAATTTTATTAGTAAATTTTTTATAATTACTTATTTCGATTGATATTTTTTTGGTTGTAAGACTTGTCGTACAATTTTAAGAATTTTCAGATTTTAACTCATGTGAATATTTAACTATTAGCAAGAAAAAGGCACAAATTTAAAATCACACTCAGATTCTTGCAGAAGTTTTACTCAACAGTAATTAAATATAGAAGCTAAATAACCATTTCATGGTAATCATCTAATTACAAGTTAAATTATAGTTGTTAATGGAAAAAGAAAAAAAAAAGACGTATGTGAAATACCTTCCTCTTATTCATATACCTTGAAAATTAAACTGTTGTTCAGACACACACACATATATAAATGTAATCATTTAATAATGAATATAAAATATATTAGGGATTGAGTTCTTATCTTTAAAACTAAAATTATTCAACTAACTTTTACCGGGAAGATGTTACTATTAAAATCTTCTTTTTTTTTTTTTCATTTTCTTCTTAAAACTCACCTTTAAGTTAAAAAATGGATGATTCAAATTTACCATTTTATAAAACTATTGTTTTAGTATTTTATAAATTAATTTTCAAAAAAAAAATGTTTGTATTGTAATTATAAATGTTATAGATTAGATTTCAATAGTTAAATTTATTTATTTACGTTTAAAATAATAATTTTATAGAATTGTGAATCTAAACTATCTGTTTTCTTAATCAGATATTGAATATAAGATTCTGAAAAAAAAAAAAAAACAGAGAGAAAAAAAAAGTGAGAATTCATACCCTTTTACTGTTAATCCAGACGCGGTAAATGAAAAAATCTTTATAATTTAAAATCGAATAGAGTGGTCGGGTATACATTTTATTCTAATATTCAAATATGTAGATATGCATACCTCTCAAAGTATTTTCTTTTATTATAACTACATGTCTATATACATGTATTTTTCAAATATTTTAAACGAATAACGTAACATACACGCACCATCTTTGTATGAAAATTGTAAAAACTGTTACTCAAACTGAAAAATTGATGAAAAGTCTATGTTTGAAATTTTATTAATTAAAAAGACCTAGTATACTTTTATACACAAAAAGAATTAATACTTATAACATTTTATATATTAAATTAAAAGCCGGGGCTCCTGAATTCTTATCCTTCTAATAAAAAAAACAGGGTCTTGTCACCATCTTCCAAACAAAAAAAAAAAAAAAAAACAGGATTGATTATATTTGGAAAAATTAGAATGAAAGACTTACAAGAAAAAAATATTTATTAAGAAAGATCATAAAAATTGTAATTATTTAGAATGATTAAGTACAAGAATATAAAATTAATAATACAAAACTATCTTTAAAAAAAATCTTCTCCATTCTCTCCCACACTCAATTTTAAAAAATAATACAAAATTTTAAATTTCAAAAAATTAAATAAAATTTTTCTCAATTTTCATTTTTCAGAAATTGTATGATATATCTATGGAAAAAAATCACATTCTTCAATTTTTTTTCAAAATTATAATTTGCTGAAATAAATAAATTTTTTCATTAAGAATATATTATATCATTTTAACAAAACTCAAGGTGTTTTATAATTTATTGTATATGTTAAAAGAAAACAATTATTTGATTTAATTATTTTTATTTAAAAAAAATTTTAAGTGGATTAAAAAATTCATTTAATGATAATTAAATTGAAAAAATATATATAAATAATATATTATATCCTTAAAAAAATGAAATGAGTTTATTTTTTATATTTATAAAAAGAGCTTAATGTATATCAATATTAATATTTAACAATATAAATCTGAAAACTTGATCATATATTTTTTATTTAAATGATTTATTGATTATATAAATATCTAACTTATTGAAAAAAAAATTAAAAAACCGAGTTTGAACCATAGTGAGTTAAGAAATATATTAATTGTACATAAGTCTCAATCCTAAAAAAAAAGAATGTATAATAATATTATATTTGAATGATGGACGATTTTACTTTTAATTTTAGTTATTTTTTTAATTATGAATAAAGAGATAACATAAGATATTTGATTGAAAAAAATTTAATAATTTTTAATTATATTATAATATTTGATCATTCTAAGTAATTATAATTTTTATAATATTTTTTATTAAATATTTTTTTTTCTAGATCCTTCACTCTAATTTTCCCATTATAATTTACAACACGTGGAGCCTTCATTATGATGGCAGTGGTCACAGTCTCAGTCTTTGACAAAAAAAAAAAAAAAGTTACAGTCTCAGTCAGATCTTGTCAACATAAATTGACCCTTTTCCTCATCTTTACCAGCAGCTGGGTCCCATTTTAATAAATGTAAAAGTAAATTTTAATTATTTTTTATTTATAGGTAATTAGGTTGCAAATTTAGAACCACTCACTTATAAATAAGAAAATGATACTATCTGGAGTAGTATGTTGACAAGGACGTGGGTCAGGGTGTGTGTGTGTGGGGTTGCTATCAGAATTTAGAACCACTCACTGGTAATAATATTGGATTCCAAAATAAGTGATTGCAATGTACCTTCCTGTCACTTAGTTAAACCAAGCCGGTCCACGCTAGATTTTAATCACTAACATACGTATCGAGTGAGTCTCCACCTGTGTACTGGCTATTATTTAGGCTTAAAAAAGTCAGTCCCACACCTTTTAAAGCCAATTTATCATTCTGGTCTTATAAAATAAGTCTATTTTAACTAAATTTTATCTAGAGTAAAAATGTAATTTTATACATAACTTTTATCCCGAGGAGTGTCCAACGCCACGACCTTTTTTTCTGAATCAAAAATACACATAATGTTACATTTTGAGAGCAAAGAGTGCCATGGGCCGTTAGTTGACCGTTAAATCTGACGGAAATGAACAATAGCTCCGCTAAAATTACTATCTTACCCCTAGTTTTAAATAATTTTTTTTAAAAAAAACACTAAAATAACTCATCCCCACCGGTGGGCCCCACCACCGGCCACACCGCCTCCCCCACCGCCGGCCGCCGGCCGCCGTCGGAGACCGGCAGCCACCTCCGACGACCTCCTCCAGCAGCTTTTTTTTTTAATAATTTTTTTAAAAAAAAAATTAAAATAACCCTTCATTCGCCGGTGGGTCCTACCACCAGCCACACCACCCCGACGGCCGCCCTTCCCACCTCCGGCGGTTTTTTTTTTTAATAATTTTTTCTTCATATACATACATACCCACAGTCTCCTTTTTCTTTTGCAACAAAGTTGGAGTTTACTTACATATTCATGCACATGTACAAAACATACATGTCCGACGTTTTTCTTCTTCTCTTAATATATATATTATACACATGTGCAGCTTTTTTTTTTCTTTTTCACTGGACAGTCACAGTTTCAATATATAAAGTTGCAGAAAAAAGAATACTCACACCCATGCAGCACACCCGATACACATATATATACATAATCACTTAACATATCCCCCTTACAGCAACTCCATGGCTAACATAGAAACAGAATGTGTGTGTGTGTGTGTTTATACCTATGTTCAGCGACTCATGACAACAAGAAACAGATACAAGGTTCGCCCAAAAGGACACTAATTCATACTCACACCAATGCAAAACGCAAGGCATACATTGCTACTATGTTTTCACGATGGAAAGAGCACCTATCTAAACACACACCGATCCCCCCTGTTTTCTTCATTTTTCAGTTCAGTTTCAGTTTCAGTGCCTTAAAGCTTGGTTTTCCTTTTGTTTAATATTCACAAACTATCGATGGGAAGATGAAAACTTTGAGAAAGATAAGTTCCATGACTTACCTTAGTTTTCAAGCTTGAATGACGCAAATGGCTTGTTGTTTTACTCCTCTGTTTTCCGACGCAAGAACAGAGAAACATTGAGCTTTAGTTTAAACTCCTACTCCCTCCTTCAGTGACTCTCCCTCTCTTTCACTATCTCACTCTGCGTTTTTTTTCCCTGACTGAATGCCAAATGAAGAGAGTGGAAATGGAATGAAGAAACCATTTAAATAAGGACTAAAAGTCCAGTCAAGAAGTGAGACACAAGCTGAATCCCAATGCTATAGACACAACAGTCCATAAGCATAAACCATCAGATAATCTATGAGGAGTTCAAGAAGCATGGCGTTGATCTCTGCTTCTCAGATTACATGCTGACAAGCTGAATTCCAATAACAGATCTGCTGCCTCCTATTTAATTTTTCTGTGCTTTCGTGTTGGTGGTTTGCGTGTCTTCGGAGGTGAGGGGATATTTTATTTATTTATTTTTTTAAAAAAAGTCGCTGGCGGTGGCTGCCGGTCGCTGGCGACGAACGACGGTGGGGAGGGCCGCCGCCGCCGGCGGTGTGGCCAGTGGTGGGGCCCACTGGCGGGAGGAGTTATTTTAGTGTTTTTTTAAAAAAAGATTATTTAAAACTAGAGGCAAAATTGTAATTTCAACTTAAAACTAGGGGTAAAATGATAATTTCAGCGGAGTTACTGTTCATTTCCGTCAAATTTAACGGTCAACGTCGGTCCACTAACGGCCCTTAGCACTCTTCGCTCCCAAAACGTAACGTCGTGTGTATTTTTGGTCCAGAAAAAAGGTCGTGGTGCTGGGCGCTCCTCGAGGTAAAGGTTATGTGTAAAATTTCATCTTTACCCTTTTATTTATAAGACAATTTTAACTAAATCTTATATGTTAAAGAAATGTAGTTAACTCAATTATTATAGAATAACATTTCAACTTTTCCTTAATTTATAATTGAGTGTTTTTCAACTCTTTCTTCTTACTCTGTCTTCATGAGTATAATTAATATAGATAAAATTGTTATAATCTCATTTATTACATGAAACTACACTTATAAATAGGACTAATTTTTTTTTTATCAAACTGGACTTATAAATAGGATCATAGTAAATTAGTAATATTATATAAGGTTTTAAATAGGTTAGGGCTTACCAGCTTTAAAGAAACTTAAAGACTTATAATTTAAGGGTTTAATGTTTCTGCTTTTGCTTCATAAACATTTTTTCTGTTTCACTCACATAAAAGTGAGTGGATCCCATTATAAAGAGAAGAGAGAGAAAGTATTAGTGGAACCTCCTCATTTTTATGTAAGTGAGGCAGAAAAAATATTTTCGTAGTAAAGACAAAAATATTAAACCCATAAATTAAATCTCACAATGTTATTTAAATAAAATTTAATAAATCTAAATAAAAATTATTTAAAAAGAAAATACAATATAAAACTACTTAAAACAAGTAATTTCTAAATCAAGTTAGTAAGTTGGACAAGTCCTTAATTGAATCACTAACTCATTTTGAAATATCAAAATATAGGTAAAATGAGTTTAAAGCTTTTTCATCTCTCCCCTCTCATTCTTAGAGAGTTTCAATAATCATTACTTGTATCAACCTGATGATTTAAATACTAATAACACAAAATTTATTTTAATACGCAATAAAACAAAATTTAATTCATCTATAATTTAATTATATTAACTATCATATTGTGATTGTGTGTGTGTATATATATAAAACGTACGATAGTTTTAAACAAGAGTTCATTTTATTAACATGAACGATTTTCTCAATAAATATATTTAAGTATAAATTTTAATACATTTTTTCATATATACATTTTGTGGAAAGTTCTATATTTCATATGTAAAGAATTTTATGACATTTTAGGTACATTTAATATCTTTTCATCTGAAATATTCTTAGAAGTAAATCAAATTTACAAGCCTATGATTAAAAATAAATTATGGATATGAATAATTTGTATTAAAAAATATTTTTGTGTTGGGGAAAATTATTCTAGAGTTTGTTTAAATTAACGTTGGATACGTTAATTTTATTTCAATTGATTTTTACAAATTGAAATTGGCATGAGTTATGCTTTCCTTTTTTTGGTTTTTTTCTTACTTGATAAAAATAAATACATTATTTTTTTAAAAAAATAACTTCTTTTTTCTTAGCAATAATATCAATCAATTAATTTTTCAGCTGAAAAAACACTAAATTGACATCAATGGTACTATCATGCATAACTGGTGTTTAATATGGGAAAAAGTTATCTCCAGTAATCTCTCTCTCCACTTCCGCTCCATTTAATTTCTTGAATTACTCAATTTTCTTCTTGAAACATTCTCAATTATCCTTTTAGAATACAAAAAATTCATCTAATTTAGTGAATCATATTTTATTATATTATATATTAATGTTGATTTATAAAGCAATAAAGTCATAGAGCAATAAAACTCTTAAGAGGGGAGAGAAGAGAGGATAGGGCATTAAAGTTATTATACCCACATTTTGAAATCCAAAATTAGGTTAATGATTCAATTAAGGATTTGTTTTACTAACTTAATTTAGAATTTCCTATTGTATGTAGCTTAATTTATATGATATTTTTCAAATTTAAAATACTATTATTTGAGTTTTAAATTATAAAACACAACCCTACTATGCTAATTTAATAATTTTTTGATCTTCAATCAGCATCATGTTTCAATGTAAAACAGATTCAATTCTTTGATCTAATATAGGTGCTCAAGTTCCTTTTAATCAATACTCGACTTGTCTGGCGGCTAATTGGTGCACAAAACTATTATCAAATGGGTTTTGGAACGAAATATATGTGCACAATGTTACCCCTACAAGTAAAAAGACTATTTTTAGGATTTGAACCCGAATGTAGCTCGTAGGATCATATGACAGTAATCTTATGATTGCTTTGAGGCTCGCCCCCTTACTCGACTTGTCTATTAATGCTTAAAATTTTGAGCCTTTCATTGTAATATGTGTATATATGTAGAGGTCCAAGGTTCTTTTGGTATTATTGAATTACTTGTGTGTGTGTATGAGAGAGAGTTCAGGAGTTACCATGGACGTAGTGCCAGGTGATAATAGAACCGACCTTGCCCCAACTTCCTTCAACTTTAATAGCATGTTTAATTCTACAAGGTGAAACATTGGGAATATGGTGAGGCTTGCTGCTGAACATTTAATTTCATGCCCTGTGTGGCTCACATCAATTTCTCTGCTCACTTCTGTCACAAACTGTGTCAAAGAGTGTGGATCTGGAATTCTCCCATGTAGCTTATCATACTCAAGAATCCAGTGAGCCACACTTCCCTTTGACTTTGGATTCACTTGAAATATGATCTTGAAGCTCTTGTAATGATTCAGTATATCTCCCTCTATCACCCTGAAACTTATTATGTTCTTTGCTGGATCCACAACGCAGCTTCAATCACTTCCTTCGCCACACATTGCTTCCCAATGAAGAACGCAAAAGTGAAGCATTATGAGTTTTATAGACTTTTTTGATACATGTGTGCACATTTTGATTACTCAAAGATATGAAAATGTGCATGGGATTTTTGGTTGCACACTGTTGCCTGATTGTGCATATTTGGCTTCGATCCTTGTTAGCTATGAGCTTATGGAGTTTATTAATTTGCAAGGTATACTTGGATAGAAGAATTAGATGTTTCAAGCCATTTCGAAGTTCTTTGGATGGATTTCAGGATCAAAGTTGATTGGCGAAGACATTATGGAAATCAAAGATAAACAAAGTGAGGTCAAACCATGGGTAGAGCACTTCACTATGTTGCAGTACGAACAGTTAGTCTAACGGTATAAGGCGCGTTAGGTTCTAATCTTCAGTTTGAGTTTGCCGTTGTAATTGATAATATGATATAGAAAAGACGCCGGATATTGGTTGGAAGTACGAAAAAGTAAGAGAGTTTGACGTTTTACCATGAACGTGTAATTCCGGATAACACGACGCCGACTTTTCCAAAATATCCTTGATGACTCTAGTCGCACTCTTTATTTTACCAGGAGAAACATTGGCTGTGATGAGGTCTGCCGCTGAATATTTCATGAAACTGCTCAGTAGAGACATTTAGGTGGACATCTATTTCAACCTTCCCCATATGAGACATCTCTCTTAAGTATCTTTTGATAAATTCAAGCTATCTCAAAAGAAAGCAGAGAGATATATAATGCAAAGCCTATTTGCATGCACAACGAAGAATGCTTTAGCTATAACCCTTCATATAGGAACTCCGAGGCGGTTTGCAGGTCTGTGTGATGTAAATATTGCAAGTAGTCCCCACCGAGAGCTACTTCACAAAGTAATTTTTCTTATTTTTTATCCATAATTTATTATTGGGTTAAGGTGTAATTTTACACATATGTTTTTCTCTAAGGAGCGCCTAGCATAACGTGCTTTTTTTGGACCAAAAATACATATGTGGTTATGTTTTGGGAGTAAAAATACCTCGGCCTTTAGTTGACGATTAACTGACCGTCAGTTGATCGTTAATCATAGTGAAATTACTCTTTTACCATTAGTTTAAAATAATTAAAAAAAAAACTAAAATACCCCACCCTCAGCGACTTTTTTTTTTAATTTTTATTATTTAAAACTAAGGGGAGGTTAATAATTAAAACATATGTTGTTTAAATAATTATTATTTAATTATTTTATTTGATTAATTATCAAATATAATAATTAATCATAACTTGTTTATCATTACATAGGAGATTAATAATCTATTTCTTTTTTCCCAAGAATCTAAACCTCATACAGCACAAATTTGCAATTTTATCAAGGGTAATATATAGCTTAAGATTAAAAAAAGGAGGTTAATATTGAGTTACCGATTAATCTCATGATTTAATATTTATGAGTATGGATATTCGCTTCCTACTTGCTGAGGTTTGTGCCGCTGCTTCTTGTGAACGCTTTGATATACTTGAAACATTTGGATCCGTCGCATAGTCATCAACTCCATTACGGGCATGTCTGTTTCTCTGATAATGCTTTCCAAAATGCATGTCCTGGTGCCGCTGAGAGAATGGAGGTATGGGACATGAAGCAAACTAAAACTAATTAATTTAGCGTAATCACACATCAACACATTTATTTAATGTGCAAAGCCTAATATATACATCTCCAACTTATGTCAGGGGATCGGTAATGTCTTATTCAGTAGAAAATACATAAAGTAATATATGATGTGAAGGGCACACACATTTCATGGCCACTTCTTCACCTTCTTCTTGATGATGCCTGGACCATAAGTAGAAGAAACTATTTCAACAAGAAGAGGGAGCTGTAATAATACAAAGAGAGTTAAAGGCACACTAGCAAGCATAACAACAGGAAGAAAAGCCCATAAACTTGATGAGTGATGTTCCAACAAGATGATTATTGTTGCGGAAAAGGCTATCAACATGGTTGCAATTGAGAGAAAAAGTGCAGATAGGCCTATGATCAATTTTGTAGGCAAGGAGTAAAGGAAGTCTTCTTCTGAATAGCGTGATGTAAGGATTCCTAAAAATGTGAGCACAGAAGTAGTAGAAGCAAACATGGACAATGCATCTGAAATTAAGAAAACCGTGAATAATTTTTCCTTCCAAAATGTCGGGTATCCAGATGTTTGATCGTTTCCACCAGGAACAGTAAAAGCCGCTGCAAACATAATAGTGACGATTAGTGCACCAACAATTGAGCAAGAAGAAGCCGTCTCTTTCATCCATTTCTCTGCTTCATTCCTTAGTTCTTTGTGGTTCTTTTTGAAATAGTCCAGAGGAGTCAACCCTTCTTTGTTTAGACGTAGCTCAATTCCAGGATTCACCACATTCTCTACTGCCTATATTTAAAAAAAGAAGTAAAATAGAAGTGCTGACAAGTTGTATCGTACAATATCTGTTGCATCTGGGCTAATACAATCACTGCCTCATTCTTATGATTCTTATTTCTATATTAATCCCTCACACACACACACAAGAATTTAATTTAAGTTCTAACCTTAAACCATTGCCATTCCCTTTGCATTTGCAAAGCAGCACCAGGGATGCGGTTAAGTTGGGAAGCAGGAGCCAACTTGGCTGCCGTGTGCAGCAAGTTATTGTTATTCTCAATGAACATTGCTGCCACCACATTCCTAAAGTGAAACCCACGCAGGAGGTTGAAAAGCTCAGCTTGACGATATTCAACAGCATTGAAGAAAGCATGCCCCTTTGGTTGAGAAAAAGTGACCATTGAGATTAATTCTGGGTTTGCTGTTGATACCTTGAAAAAAAACTCAGCATTCCCTAATTTAGCTGCTGTCAACAGTGCTTTTGCAATCATATGCTTTTTATCTTCACTCATAAATGTTAGATTTTTACAAGCTAGGTTTAGAATTTCGGTAGCTCGTGTATGTTGCAACTTCAGCTTATGTGTTTCCTTCATTCCTGGACAATTAGTAACTCAAATATATCTTAATGTTAGTTGAGTTTAATCATGAGACAAAAAATCTTAAGAGTAACTCCTTCAAATTTTGGGGAAATTTTGAGAAAGCATACTGAACAAGTTATAAGGGAGGGAGATGAGCCACTGTAGTAGATTCAGTCCTATTGAAATGGAATTTGTCAGCCAAACCATTCAAAAAGATAACACACATATGTAAATGCATACGTAGGTCTATCTTCTTCTTGCATTGCATCACAGTTAGGTTCAACTTAAATGCGAACATTAAGCATCTTAAGCATAAATTAAGGTTAGCACTATGCATGGTAGTTAGGTTCATGCATGATAAATAAAATTTTTCTTTACATCTTCTAATGTGTGTGTGTTCTGTTAGATTTGCAATAATATTTTATTTCATCTTCCAATCAACTGAAAGAGAGTATTATATTATAGTACCTTTTGCTTTGTTATTCATCTGGCCTTCTTGTTGCATGTCTACGCAGAAATGATTAGTGGCTGTTGTTGATGGTATTTTGATATCTTCAATCCAAAACGTGATCAAAGAAATCGAGAAACATTAGCTTCTTCAAATAGTAAAAGTGATAAAATTAATAACAAGAAGGACAAGTAAGTTGTGTGAAGCTATTCAATTTTTCTGAGATTATTTTGCTTATTTCATCTTACTTCACTAAAACATACACTATCATGAACAAGAAAATAAGTTTACATATTATGATTTCATGGGATATGTATAAAGGCACGTTATTGTTGTAGCTTTTCTAGACTGTTGGTTTGTCATGGCAACTTTCTTTTCCAGTAGTTGAAAAGATATGATTGTAGGTATAGCTGCTCTGTTCTTCCGAATTTCATGACATATCATGGAATATTTGTTTCTCAACAAGCTTATGGTCGAGCTTTTGAAGATATTTTTTTGGCCAACAGCTGTAAGCCTAAGGATACTCCTTTGGTAGTAAACAAAAAATAATCTGATGTGAATAATATACAAGGCTGATGCATCAAGGCATAAGAGTGTTGTTGGAAGCCTGCTTTACTTGACAGTAATAAGGCCTGATGTGATTTTTGCAGCATGTTTATCGTCAATAATTATACAACAACCAAGCGAGGTTCAATGTGCATTATGTAGCTGGTAAACTGGTGCTGAGGCATTTAAAGGGTACATCAGATTTGGGAGCATGGATTAGACCTGTTACAGATTCCAAGTTAATTGTATTTGAGGATAGTGATTTGGCTGGAAGCTTAGATGATGGGAAGAGTTCATCAGGTTTATGGATTTTCTCATGGTTCTGGTATGTTTTGCTGGGACTCCAGAAAGTAAGAGGTTGTGGCTCAATCATCCGCAGAAGTTGATTATATGTTTATAGGAGTTGAAAATATATGTTTGTAGGCATGGCTACCCTGTTTCTTAATATTGGTTTTTTTTTTTTCCAATTGTCAAGTCATATCAGTCTCGGATATGTTTTTTTGACTTGGATTGTATTTTGAAAACACTGATATATAAGCCAGCTATCGTTAATGAAATGTGAAGTTCATCCTCTCATTTTTTATAGTCCAGTTTTAAGCTCTTCTCTTTACAGAATTATAGCACAACGAAAACAAAATTATACAAGTGATGATAGCAATAGCTATAGCTAAAGCAACTTCAGCTTCACTATCATCACCATAATTCAGTATGGCTTGCAAATAATTAAAAAGAGCAAGCAAAATGTAGAAAATTGTAATGGTGAAAAAGAACATGCAGTTAAAAGTAGTGATATGTACTAACAGTGATAAACCCATTGCTTCCAAAACTGAAGTTGACTTTTGTTGAGAGAATCTGAAAGATAGAATGCTATGTTCTCAATTGTCGAGTACCCATAATCAGCAGCAAAAATCAGGTCTTCACATTTTTGAAGCAAATCCAAGGCAATATCTATTCATGATATATCATAATCACATAGCATAAGATGGAATATCAAAATAGCAACATGAACAAGCATAGAGAAGGGAATGAAAACGAAACATATTATGATTTGTTGGTATAATGATCTAGAAGTAGTTGTAAGTTGTCTTACCAAGATCTCCAGTGACAAAACAGCCTCTGAGAAATGAAGGACCCAGAGGGCCATTTTCTGGTTTGAAAACATTCAAAGGAGTGACAGAATAGAGATAACGTCCCATTTCACTGAGGCCAACACGAAAAGCCAAAGTAACCGGAATCAACTTAAGGTCTCCATTGGGAATAGCAAGAACATCACTGTTTTTATCGACCAAGCATTTAGCTATTGGAATGATTCCCCTATGTGATGCAGCAATTCCAAGTGGAGTATAGCCATGAGCATCAAGTTTTTTAAGGTATTCTGGCGGGACAAATCTCACCAACTCCTCTACCATGCTCAAATGCCCAAATTTTACAGCCACATGGAGAGGTGTTTCGCCTGTTGAAGCAACAAGTTCTTGGTTCATGGCCCTGGGATGGTGATCAATGAATTCTTTCACAGCAAGCCAGTTATTCTCAGATATGGCCTTGTACAAAATAGCCATATCAAAATCTACTACCTCTGTCATCACTGCAATAATGCACAAATATAGCTTGATATCAGCTACGTAACAAAATTGAATTAGGAACTAGCTAAGCCGACCACTTTCTATTAGCTAATCTCTCTATTAACCCATTATGCAAACCAATCTTTTTAGTTGTTCTGAACCTGTGTCGTTGAAATTGGGTTGCTCTGCCATATATGACTCAAGCTAACTCTCTTGTTGGGTTTGAAATTGGATAGCAGTCACGTAATTGAGAGTATTTTGGTGAAAGGAACCAGGATTATAACACACTTACCTGTAGAACTTGGTTGGATCCGCGACTCGTTAATTTCCTTGTTTATGACGGGAACTCTGGAACCTGGGTGAATGGTCATAGGCTTTTTCGTTCGTTTCTTAATTATTCATTTTGGGGGACGTTTTTTCCATGGATTGAAAATTAAGGTATTTCGTTTTCCATAGTGGCAGCTTTCTCTGCATTTTCCTTTCACTCCCAAGTCCTCCATCATTCACATTCAGCGCAGGCGGTGCTATTGGGCCTGTTTGGGTTGGCGGTAGGAGCGGTAGCTTAAAAGCTATCTGACTTTTATAAAAGCCAAATAGGAAAAAAGTCAGGTTAAGTTAACTGATGTGTGTTTGGATTGCGTGTTTGGCTTTTTACAAAAGTGGCTTTTTTTCTAACTGAGGTGTGTTTGGATTATTATTTGAAAAGTCAGTTGAGATGGAAAATGACTGAAAAGGACATAAATCATATTGAAACTACATATACATATTAGTTATATATATTGAATTAATGGAAATTTTAATCTTAATTTTAATTTGGCAAAAAATTAAATATTATATAAAAAACGATAAAAACCTTAATTAAATATATTTAATTGATAAAATTGTTTATAAAATAATACATTAATTTCTCCTATTGTTATGCGTACTGCTATCCCTGACAAGTTTCTCTCTGATCCTATCACGAAGATGATTCATTTGTGGTGCCGATAATGTGTTGATATTTGATGAGGCGCCCTCATCAAGTGGATCATCATCATCTTCATCTTCATCACCCAAATCTCCTTGGTCAGCTTGTTGAAATTCCACATCAGAACTCGAAAATCTCCGGATGAAACTATAAATGTTCCATAGGAATCCATGAGATCATTAAATCAGTTGCTAAAACTATAAATGTTCCATAGGACTTCACAATGGTTCACGGTTATAGTCCCACGTATCACTGTTGCCCCAACAAAATGATGTTTAGATAGAAGAGAACATACAGATACATGAAAAGCGGTATGGGCCCAAGAAAAGGGTTGATAAACTCATGAAGCATTAGTGCTCCGAAAAAGAATTAGGCATTACTTGTAAATCATTTATAGATCGTTCTTGGTCTAGACACTAGATACATCATGTTCATGAATGATATATAGAAACAACTAAATAAGTTTGTGAACCAGCGAAAATCATTACAAACATGGGCTTGGCTAATTCAATTAGAAAATAAATCATCAAACACATGCAGGGACTGCTTTTAATTTCTTTTAATTTTACATTTTCTTTCGTTTTGTTCAGAAATCAAAACGAAAGAAAATGTAAAAGATTCAGGATTTGAATTCAGGAAGCAACAATTTCAATTCCAGAATTCAATTGCATCAACAAGTAACATTCAGCCGAAGAAAGCAAAATAGCCACAGCCCAGAGAAAGAACCAGCGAGACAGGAACTCAAAATCAAACTCAAAAGCAAATTTCAGGATTCCATAAATCAAACTCCAAATCAAAATCATCTTGAAATCAAACCTGAAGGAGGATCTTGGGCCGATCGACTGAGGGCACGAAGAGGCTGATGAACTCACAGACTGACGATGGGCGAAGCATGTGGCGTCTTCAACTAGCGAGATCGGCTATTTGAAGACAAGAAGAGCATGTGCTTCGGCTGGTG
Source organism: Acacia confusa (assembly GCA_037074495.1). NCBI lineage: Eukaryota > Viridiplantae > Streptophyta > Magnoliopsida > Fabales > Fabaceae > Acacia > Acacia confusa. The sequence continues at coordinate 1,582,427 of CM073512.1, read as the reverse complement.
AGGATGATTTGCAGCGGGAATCCCTGGCCCTGATTTGACGAGACGGAGAGGAATCAATGCAAATCTTAGCAAGAGATCACGAGTTCAGCCGAAGATCTGGAAAAGCTGGATGACGAGATTCAGCTGAAGATTCTCGGAATCTGTACGTGGGGGAGGCTCGAATCTTGCAGTGATTTGAAGCTTTTTTCAACAGGGAAGGACGCGTGATTCAGGGAGGGACGCGTGATTCAATAGGGAGAGACGAGAAGGAGGAGGAAGGCCCGAATCTGGCTCTGAGGTTTTTTGCTTCGGCTCATTTCTTCTCAAGGAGGAGGAAGGCTCGAATCCAGGCCTGCGTGCGTGCGTTGCGATTCAGAAAAAGCATCAAAATGAGGCTTTTTAAAAAGTTGCGTTTTGGGGCATTTTTGGTAGCAGCCCAATGAACTCAACTTTCAATCCAAACAGGCTACGTTTTAGGTTTTTGGTAAAAGTGGCGTTTTGGGCTTTTTTTATAGAAAAAGCTGGCTTTTTGTGATCTCCAAACAGGCTCATTGTTGGTGTATACTTGCCGTTGACAAATAATAATATATGTATGTGTATACACGCACTTCGATTCCCAGTATTAAGGTTATTATTGGGGATTATTTTGATACTAAAAATAAAATTTCAATTCTTTTGCACTATCCACAGGGACAAGAGGATTTGAGTTGACATGAAGAATATACAATTAAAATTGACATCTTTCTTATTTTTATTACAAGGCACTAATTAGTAAGTATATTTAATCATTTTTTTAAGAAACTTGTTTTTAAGAAGTATTAATTGTTGGGAGAATTACACTATGATCCTAAGGAAGTGAAAAAAATATCAAAAAGGTCCCTAGGGACTTTTTTTTTTTTTTTAGTATTTACGAAATTTTAACAATAGGAAATGTCATATTAACAACTGGAAATGCTGTATTAACAACTATGACTTTTTTCACATTGGAATTCTGGGACTTTTTGTAATTTTTTGTGTTTCTTGGGATCACAATGTAATTCTCCCTTAATTGTTTTTCCCATGTACACTCATAATTAATAAAAGTAATAGGTGAGAATAACAATTAATATAATATTATAATTTAGTGTCATTAATAGAGGTAATATTGGTAATTACTTAAATTTTATGACAAATTTATTGATTTTAAATTTTTTTATTAATTTGTAAAAATTGTTAGTTGATGCTTTATAATAAGTATCAAAAAGAATATATAACAAAAAAATAAGATATTAATAATAAAATATTTTTTATTCTAATAAAACGACAAAGAAAATGACAATCAATATGGAGATATTAGTTTCTCCCCTACCTAACCAAAGTTTTTAAACTCAAATTGGCCACTAAATCGATGAGGTACTGGATCAATGGTTAGTGGGTCAAATTGAAGCTAACTCAGGACAAAATAGATGAGAACTGAATATTTTAGGATTATTAATATGAAATTCTAAAGAAAAATTAAAAAATTGATTTTTTTTAAAAAAAAAGTGAGTTGTGTTGATGCGTGGATCAGACCGATTTACTGGCAAGTTACCGGTTCGGGTTTCAAAACCTTAGTTTTAACTTATTCACACATGCTAACATGCAATATATCACTATAGTTAAAAAAGTATTAAATTTATCAAAAAATTCAAGTAATTACAAGTATTATCTTTATCGATCCCGCTGAATGTTAACATCATCCTCTTTTGGTCCTATATGTAAGGTGAAAAGAGAAGATTTTTTATCCTATTTATCAAACACTTTATTAAAGTTTTCAGGTGAATATACAATCCCTTCATTTATTATTATGTTGATTTATTTTTATTTGGTTTTGTATATTAAATAGAGATGGAGTTGAAAAATTGTTGAATTTTATGGTAGAGTTAATGAGATTTAATGGGTTTTTTTTTTTTTTGGGTCTATGTGAAAAATGTTGGAAAGGAAATGTCATATTAGAGAAATATTAATTTTTTTACTTCTTTCACTGCTCTTATTAAATATCAACAATTGAAAATATATGAAAAAAATACATTTAATATCCATTAAAACTATCAACACTTGACTATAGTGAGATCTACACCGTTTTCAACGGTTCCAATTTAAGATTTTCAGTTAACGACTTTTAACTATAAAAAGTTCTCTAAAATAACTTATAGTTTAGAGATTATCTTTTTTATAGACATTAATTTTATTTTATTTTTTTTGAAAAAAGTAGAAGTAAAAAAATTAATATGAATCACTCAAATTAGATCTCAACTATCTTAAATGGTGATAAGCTCTTGATATTCATCATGTCCATGAGTACAAAAACTAGTTCCCACCCAATCATATTAACATGCATTAAATTTTAATTAATTACGACAACGATTTTCAAATACAGATAAATATCTGTGGCTACAATATTCATGCACGCATAATTAAGTACATCTTCATCCATTTGAAATGACAACTAAATGGATATCTAAATAATAAGAGTTTATTAATCATAACTAACGAGATCCTTATTCGATGGCTGGCGAGCCAGAAAATTAAACACTTGAAAATCATAAACTTGAGTTATTATAACATGAATAATCTCAAGTATTACATCACACACTTAATTACCAGAACAGAAGCTAATAGCAATATTACATAAGATCCAAAGCACCTCACCAAGCATTACAACTTGTCAATATGAAGCTGCTTTTATATATATATATATATAGAGAGAGAGAGAGAGAACAGAGCACACACTGTTTTTATTCTTATATATATATATATATATCAATCTAGAGGGCAAGATGAGAGCCAATGTCTCTGTCAACATGAGTAATCACCTGGACGAATGTGTGAGGGTCAGGAATGTGACCTTTGAGCTTCTCATATTCCAAGGTGACATGCACCACACTGCCCTTTTCCTTTGGAGTTGTTTGCATTGTTATGTCCATGCTCTTGAAATCCTTCAGAATATCTCCCTCCACAACCCTCACAGTGATCAAGTTCTTGCTGTCATCTATGGCATGGATCACGTCTTTAGCTACACAGTGTTTCCCTTCTGCATCAATTCAGGTACAACACAAATATTTCAGTCTCATGTTCAAAGCCAAGCTTATTCTTCGCACTAATAAAACAGCTTTTGTTTAGTGACAGAATTTATGAAGGACTAGTGGCGGAATCATTGACAAAATTATTTTCATCACTAATTCTGCCAGTAATTACATATTTTTTAATTTAGTGTTGAAAGATCTTGTGTGGTAAAAACGAAAGATAAAATGGCACTTTGGGCCCTAAAAGAGGAATAGGTAACAATTAAGAGACAACAATGACTTGAAAACAAGATATTAAAAACTGGACCGGTCAAAAAAATAATTCAAAGGTCAATAATATAACTCAGTTGATTCGTCCAAAACTTTTGATAAAAAATGATTGGAACTCAATTATAAATGATGAGAGGTCAATCAAAAGCAACGCTTAACTGTTCAAAGTGTCGTTTTCCTAAGAATAAAACCTGAGACAAGTACTGAAGAAAAAGTGTATATATCCGTGCGCGCGCATAAAGTACGTAGTTGAGTCGTACTTACCATGGACATAATAAAAGGTAGCAAAAGAACCGAGCTTGCCCCAGTTTGAGTCTGCAGAAATACGTTGTATGTTGGCAGGAGAGATACTGGAAATGAGGTGAGGCGTGCTGCTCCACATTTCATGAAACTTATCCGCAGAAGCATCGATGTGAACATCAACCTCGATCTTCCCAAGTAACTGTTCCTCACTATGACCTTGTCCTTGAGTCAAGTGTGAATCAACGTCTCTGCTAATATCAGATATAACCTGCATCATAGAGTGAGGATCTGTGATTTGTGAGTGAAGCTTTTCATATTCCAAAGTCCAGTGAGCCACACTTCCCTTTTCCTTTGGAATGGCTTCAATCGTAATTTTGAAGCTCTTGTGATGTTCAAGTAAATCGCCTTCTGTAACCCTACGGGTGATTGAGTTCTTTTCTGGCTCTGTGACTTCATTCACAGTCTTGGACACACAGCTCTTCCCATCTACGTGAAATAAACGTTAATATATATATATATATATATATATAACCAAAAAAAAACAATTAATTAGAGACAGAATTCAGTGGCAAATTAATAGGTGACAGTCTATTTGACAACAGAATCATAATAATATTCCGTCCCTAAGCCACTATTTTTTTTTTGGCAGTATTTAGAATCTGGAAAGTGATGAACAGAAAAAACTATAGTGCTTCTTCGACATTAAAATTTAGCATACCAAGAAGATAGTTCCAGACAATGATAGTGCCAACTTCTCCCCAATCACCTTGAAGCTTAGTCACACTCTTCATTTTTGTGGGAGTGATATTGGCAATGTGATGAGGATTGCTGCATAAGATTTCATAAAATTGCTCAGCAGAAGCATTAAGGTGAACGTCTGCTTCAACCTTCCCAAAGTTAGACATCTCTCTTGGTGATCTTTTGATGATATAGAGATATATAAAATGCAAAGTGCAAACCCTTTATATAGGAAAATTGAGGTGGTTTTCAAGGGTACGTATGTAATAAATTAAAATGTTATCAGTAAGTAGTTCCCACCACCTTCTTCACATTGAATTTCTTTTCTTTCGTTTTTAGACATTGATAGTAAAGTACACCCTATTTCACAATGAATTCAATATGCATTGCAAACCACACGGAAATTGATTTTTGGTTTAAGGTGCAAAATACACATAAGCTTTTTATTCGAGAGTTAGCGTCTAGCACCACGTGTTTTTTTTTTGGAGTAAAAATACACATGTGGTTACCATTTTGGAGCAAATGTCACATCTCACCGTTATGTTATTGTTTACCGTTATTATATTACTGTTCACTTAATCTCTTTTTCTCTCATCACGGTGAACAGTAACATAACGGTGGGATGTGATTTTTGCTCTAAAATGGTAACTACGTGTGTATTTTTACTAAAAAAAATACATGGTGTTGGGCGCTCTCTGGGAAAAAACTCATATGTATTTTTACACCTTAACCCTTTATAATTTAGTCCTTATATTCTATAAAATAAAAGCGTATATATAATAAATACTAGAGACTAAATTATTAAATGGATAAAACTATAAGCACTGAATTACAAACTGAGTTAAAACTAATTTGCATTGAATAAAAGTTTGTGAATTAAATTACAATCAAGTTAAAACTTGAGGGAGCAAAAGATTTGTTTTCCCATAGGTTTGTGCGGTCATTAATAACAAAATTAATTATTGTAGCAAAAAGTAGTTGAGCTGAGGTGTTCTATGTCTGGCAGAAATATTATGGTTAAAATTAGAAACTTTTAAGTATTTGAATATAAAATGTTTGATAATGTAGAAAAATAATTTACAGTTTAAGATTTTAAGTTAAAATTATTTCTATGATTTTCTTATAATTTTTTTGCCCTGCACAATTTTTTATAATTTAAAAACTAGTGTGATAAAATCATAAAAAGTCGATTCTAGATTTTATTGCCTTGATCCTCTTCCCTTGGGTTTAGTTAATGTTACTGGTTGTCTTTGGTCAAAAAATATAAATATCACATTGATTGTCCTTTTTTAAACTTATGATAGTAAATTAATTATATGAAATTACTCTCGTGTTTTATAACTACTCGTAATTAATTATTTTTATTTCTCCTTAATACTCAGAAATTAAAAGACTTAACATAAAAAAATACTTAAGAAATTAATGAAAAAGAACTACTCGTGATTAATTATTTTTACTTCTCCTTAATACTCAGAAATTAAAAGAATATATATTTTTTTTTTTGCTCAGAAAGAAATTAAAAGACTTAACAAAAAAACAAAAATAAACATAACAAATTAATGAAAAAGTAAACTCGTCTTTTAGCCTTAAATATAAATAATCACAGTGGTGTACATGTGTGTGACAACGATGGCTAGACCCTAGAGATTAGTTTTGTTCCTGCACGATACGCTCGTGGCTTCAATTTTCTTCTTTTCTTAAACCAAAAGGCACAAATAACTGAACAATCAATAAAGTAGGAAGAAAAATTGTTAGATAAATTCTTAAACCAACAAGAGCGTTTCCATTGCCTCTGTCCACCTTCATGTATCTCTGAGCAACGGACAAAAACGAAATCAATCCAGGAAAACATGGCTAGATAAATTCGGAAAAACAAAAATCAAATTCACCACCTCTGGATTCTGCGAATGCGTCTCACCGAGTGACTAGATGAGCGCTTGAATCCATCAAACTGAGCCAAATCTGAAACAAAAAAAAAGGGGGAAGGAAATGAGATAGTGAGAGAGGAAAAATGGAAGATTGATGTACGGTGTAGTGTAAAAGTAGAAAGAGTACCTCATGGAGAAGGACTGTCAAAGACAATATGAGGCTGAAGAAGAAGAAGAAGGTGAACAGTAAATGTGGAATTTCACAAAAATTATAATGTGATTAACAAGTTCATAAATGAGATTAACAAGTTTATCCGTCAGGTGAAAAACATGTAACTCTGGTGAAACCAAAATATAAGTGCTATAAATAAAATTTATAATGGGAATAATAAGTTCATGAATGGAATTAACAAGTTCAGTTAAGTGGAAAACACGTAATTCTAGCTAAAAGACAAAAGAATTACTCTTGTCAAAATTATAACATTCATATTATGGTAAATCCCTCAGCTTCCAAACCAACACACACTAATTAATTACACATGACTCAAAAACTTTCATATGCTCGCTGACCCTCAGATTTCAGTGTTCCTCTTCATTTCAATTAATTCAATTCAATAAAAGTCTCTAGCCCTTTTTATTTTGTGCAGAGAGACTAATATTTACAGCTTTACCAGAATCATGTATTTCTGGGAGGGGCTGAGCAAGTGGGTTAAGATATTTAAGAGAGATGTGAAGGATTGGGTTTGGGGCAGGGTTTTGATCACATGTCCGGCTGGGAATTTGTTATGAGGAGTACAGAATTAAAAAGAAAAAACAGAGAGAGATTTTGCCCATTTCAGCTGAAAGCTGGCCTAACCCTGATATATACAGGACACTAACACGTTCTTCCACGAGCAGAAATATTTATAGTGCCAGAACTTTGATGGCCGACCCTAGTGGGACTCTTACGAGACTTTTTTTTTTTTTTTTTTAATTTAAAAATTAAAGACAAAATGATAAATTCACCAACATTTTAAAATTTTAATTTGATCCCTATCATTTTTATGTCTTTTCAAAATTTTAATAGACTTTTTGGGGTTTAGGAATTTTAAATTGTATTTAATTGTCATTTTCTCTAAATTCTTTGTATTGATTACAAGGGTAAAAAAAGTAGGTTTTTTTTTTCCCTAAAGTGCCCATTTTTAGAAAATTATTTACCAAAATGCCCCCTTCTTTGAAACTATTTCCCATTTTGCCCCTCTCTGGAAACATATTTCTTCTTTGTCCCCATTTAGTCGACTAAAACAAGGTTTTAGTCGACTAAATGTCGGGGTTCAATTTTTTTGAAACCCCACGACATTTAGTCGAACCATGTGGTTTAGTCGACTAAATGTCGACAGAAGGCTTTTTTTTACATTGTGATAGCACGTAGTCCACTAGCTAATATCTAAGAACACTAATACCACTAATCAATAGACTTGGTAAATTAAACTGCACTGACCTCATTACTCCCTAAAAAAAAGGTAACTACTTGCTTACATTAAAAAAAAAAATCAGCATACTCAAACAATAAACAATTAAAGAGTTAAATAACTTGATCCCTTTTCTTGCAGAGATCAGTAACAACGTAGAGAAAGAAAAGATGAGATTGTTATCTTCAACACAAAATACAAAAAAAAAAAAAATCTTATTATATTATTTTATTTGTGTTATTTTATTATGAAACTCATGTTATTTGATTTGTTTTAATCATATTTAATAGCTTTATAATATATAAACTTCATACAAATTTATTTGTTGGATATAATTAGTTATAAATGTTGATAGATTTAATTTTTGTTATTCATCTTTAAAATATATTTAAATTAAATTATTTTCATTTTTTATATTTTATTATTTTATTTTATAATTTTAACGCCTATTTATTTATAAACATAAAATTTTATTAATTTATGATTAAGTTTACGATCTGAATTTATATTATTGTCATGTATTTATTTAAATTCTTGAGTTTGATAACTCATGCTTACATTTTATAAACTGTACATCGTAATTAAGATAAGTGTTTGATTTCGGATCGGCTTTTGCCCCTTCAAATTGGCTTATTTACCAACTAAATATAATATCAATTGAATAAAATACATAATTTATATTATTCATATAATCTAGATATCGGAATCATTTGATTTAATTTAAATCTATCTTAAATGGATAAAATATGAATATTTTGTCCTCTCAAAATATCTCTGCCCTTTTATATATTAAAATAACATAATAAGATTCTCTTTTTTTTTCTTTTTGTATTTTAGGTTGAAGATAACAATCCTAGCTTTTCTCTCTCTACGTTATTGCTGATCTCCGCAAGAAAAGGGATCAAGTTATTTAACTCTTTAATTGTTTATTATTTGAGTATGCTGATTTTTTTTAATATAGCCAAGTAGTTACCTATTTTTTAGGGAGTAGTGGGGTCAATGCATTTTAATTCACCAAGCGTATTAGTTATTAGTATTAGTGTTCCTAGATATTAGCTAGTGGCCTACGTGCTATTACAATGTGAAAAAAAGCCTTCTTTCGACATTTAGTTGACTAAATATCGTGGGGTTTTAAAAAAACTTGAACCCCAACATTTAGTCGACTAAAGCTCTGTTTTAGTCAACTAAATGGGGCAAAGGGGGAATATGTTTCTAGAGAGGGGTACAATGAGAAATAGTTTCAAAGGAGGGGCATTTTGGTAAATAGTTTCCTAAAAAAGAACACTTTGAGAAAAAAGCCAAAAAAATAAGATAACATATTTATTAAACTGAACTTTTTGTTGGATATATGCTCTTAGTCACTTAAGCCCTATTGGGCTTTAGTGAGACCAAAGCCCATGAGGCTTAGGGTTAGATTAAGTCTTGCACTTAACTTTATATATTCTAACTTTCTCCTGCTGTGCCTCAGCAGGATAGCTCATCAGAAATAGACCTAAGAGGCAGACGTTCATCATCTGAACGGTTGCCCACACACCCACCCCATCCTACTCGAGAGATAGTCTGGAAGATCGGTCATAAAGCGGACAAGGATTGTTCGTGAACTGTTCATGCAGAGGCTTTCAGACCGGTTTCATCTTTCCAGGTAATCAAAATGATGAAGGTTCTTATTTTCCTACATCAAATCAGTTAAATACGCTTCCGTGTTTTCTGATGAGATTCCAACAATTGGCATCAGAGCCAGGTTGATGAGGAAAAGAACCCAGTTTTGATGTTCTTTTATTTGTCATGTGATTCTTTTAGAATTTTTTTTTTCTTGAAAATATGGCATCCTTTTCTATAATTGTTATTTATTTCATGAAGATTATTTGTTTATAATTCAGATTTGGTTCCAGTTTTAATTTTAAAGGCTTTAATCCATGGTTAGATTTTCCCTGTATTTCTTGACTTGTAACAAGGAGGCTAATCCCATATGATTAGGTTTCCTCCTTGCTATTTTACTTTATTTTCGGAATTTCCATGTAAATTTTTTGAATTTGTGAAAAGTTGTAAATCAAGAAATTGCAAGAAGATGGGCTTTCAACGCTTCTGGGCTACTTTTCGTGGACCTCGGAATTGGACAAACCATATATCGTTGGAAAGAGAATGGAAAGACGAGCGAGAATATAAAAACCCCGACCCCAGATGCTCATCCACGTGCCTCCACGCGCCGCCACAAGGGATGTGCGTGGAATTCACGCGCCGTCAAAGAACCAGCGCGTGACGGCGCGTGGGACCTCCTTTTGAGGTGGTTCCGGCGACCGTGATCTCGTCTCTCCGTGGCGGCCCTTCCCCTGAAGTTTGGTGATGATCTGACTTCGGTTGACGGCGTGGCTTCAATGAAAGCTAGGGTTTCTCTTTTATGTCTTAGGTTTTTTAGCTAATGATTGGGTTTTGGGCTTTTGGGCTCATGGATACCCTAAAAGGGCTTGGACAAATACCATGGACTGGACAAAAGAGAAATTCCAAAGTTGTAAAATTTTTTATCTTTTAATTTTATAGGAAAGTCATGGATTAAAGTTATTTATTTAATTATTTATTAAATAGTATGAATTATATGTGCGATTAACATGATTAGAAATAACATGTCATATAGAATAGGAAGATGCCATATTGTTGCATAATCACATGTCATAAATGCATAGTAGCTATATGTTTTAAATCGACTAGTATGATAGTTATTATGTGAGATTATTTAGGCTTTCCACTAATTAATTATCAATTATTATATTTTTTATTTTAAAATCTAGAATAATAATTGGATTAATTAATTATGGAATTAAAATCTAGATAACCATTAAATTAATTATCAATTATTATGATTTTAAATTAAAATCTAGAATAATAATTGGATTAATTAATTGTGGAATTAAAATCTAGATAAATAATCTAGGAAATTTCCTAAGAGAATTGTAATTTTGAGTAATTTGTGGGTTATTTAAAATGGTCATGTGAAACAAATTTTGCCAAACATGACTAGATTTTAGATTCCTAATGATTTCTCTAAATTGAACAAATTCTTGGAAATTGAAAATTCTAAATTTAAAATATTGAATGGGTGAAGGTTTTAAATTAAGCATTTAATTTTAAAACCTACGGGCTCCAATTGTGGGTTTATTAGTGAGATGGTTATCGCTGAAGCCCCATCGGATAAGGAAAATCGGATTTCACTAGATTAAACCCTAATATTTTCAAAATTTTAGTAAAGTTTTGTATGGCCCATCGTCGGCAACACTTGGATACTAAAGATAATTTTGAAAGTAAACAATGGTTAAATACATTCAACTTTGGTAAAATTGTTAACCCTCCCATCGAGGCACTGGCAATGGAACTGAAGGCCCAAATTAACAATATTGGTTTTACAAGTATCTTGCCCATCGTAAGCCTTGTAAAGATAACTAATGGATTGTTAAACAATAAACAAATAGTAGTTATTAGAATCTACTGGCGATATATTTGTTTGTTGTTAATTATGGTTTGTAACTAGTATGCTTTTCATTTTTTCAGAAAAATGTCTTCATTCAATCCTTTAGCTACTATTTTGAGTCAAAAACCTATGGATGGTACAAACTACAAATAATGGAAAACTAATTTGGATATTGTTCTTCAATACGAAAAGCTCAACTTTGTTCTAACTACCCCTAAGCCAACGTAGCCTGCTGCAAATGCGTCTGATGTAATTCGAACTCAATTTCAGCAGGAGAAGGAAAGATGGGAGAAGGCGAATGTGGCAATTCGCTGCTATATTTTGGCCAGTCTCGCTAGTCACCTTCAGGAGCAAGTGAGCATGATTGAAAGTGGGGCAACAATGCTCCAGACTCTTGATGGCATGTTTGCTACGCCTAGCAGCTCTGCAAGGCAAAATACGCTGAATGCAGTCACCAAGACAGTGATGTCTGGAGGAAGTGTGCGGGATCATTGTCTGACAATGATAGCAAACTTCAAGAAGGCTGATGACCATGGTATCAAGTTTGAACAAGAAGTGAAAGTTGACCTTCTCTTACAATCACTGCCTGAATACTTCAATCAATTCAAGATGAATTATAATATGAATAAGATGAATCTTGATCTCACTCAATTGATGCACGAGCTTGAGAGTGCTGAACAATATCTAGTCAAGCAAGGAAGTGCACTTTTTGTTGGTGAGGGTTCTGTGAAACCTAAGGGGAAACCCAAAGGAAAGAACAAGAACAAGAAAAAGAAGAAATCAAGTACTCCAGTTGCCAAAACAGTTGCAATGAAGCAGCCAAAAGACAAGTGCTTCAAGTGCGGACAAAAGGGGCATTGGAAGAAAGATTGCCCAGGTATGAAACAACCAGGTATGGGTAATTTACATGTGATTGAGGCTTGTTTAGTGGAGAATCATGATGATAAATGGATCGTTGATTCAGGAGCCACTAACCATGTTTGTCACTCTTTGCAATGGTTCAAACATAGCTTGCCTGTAAGTGAAGGACAAAGAGATTTAAAGCTTGGAAATGGGGAGCTTGTGTCTGCACAAGCAGTGGGACAAGTTGTTTTATCTTTTGATAATTGCAGAACTTTGGTTTTAGAAGACTGTTATTTATTCCAAAATTTCAGAGGAATTTAATTTCTGTTAGTTGTTTGGATAAACATGGTTTGACAGTTCAGTTTAATTCCTCAATTTTTATAAGAAGTTCATCTTCTTTTATTTGTTCTGGTATAAAGTTTAATGGTCTTTATTTCCTTAATCCTATTCCCTGTGAAGTTAATCATGTTGAATTAAAAGATGTTGAGCATGTCAATTCATCAAAGAAAAGAAAAGTTTCAAATGAAACTTATCTTTGGCATTTGAGATTGGGTCATATTAACTCTAACAGGATACAAGGTTTGGTCAAAAGTGGGATTTTAAAATCCCTGGACTTTGAACCGATACCAGTATGTGAATCTTGTTTAGAGGGTAAAATGACAAAGAGATCTTTCAAGGCCAAGGGAAAACGTGCCACACTTCAGCTGGAATTGGTGCATACTGATGTATGTGGACCAATAAATGTCCAGGCCAGAGGCGGGTATCAGTATTTCATCACATTTACTGATGATTACTCTAGATTTGGACATGTGTACTTGATGCGTCACAAGTCTGAGGCTTTTGGAAAATTCCAAGAGTTCAAGGCTGAGGCAGAAAAGCATCTTGGTGTTCAAATTAAGACTCTTCGATCTGATCGAGGGGGTGAATACCTATCTGGAGAGTTCAGGTCTTACCTGATTAAAGAAGGGATAGTTTCACAATTATCTTCTCCAAGGACACCACAGCAGAATGGAGTTGCTGAACGGAGAAATAGAACCCTTTTAGAAATGACAAGATCTATGCTCATTTATTCATCTCTTTCTGATTCATTCTGGGGATATGCCTTAGAAACTGCTATGTATTTATTAAACTTAGCACCGTCCAAGTCAGTTTCAAAGATACCAATAGAATTGTGTAAAGGGTGTAAGCCCTCCATGAATCATATTCGGATTTGGGGTGCTCCGGCACATGTCTTGCAACAGAAACCAGATAAAATGGACTCGCGTACTGAAGTATGCATGTTTATAAGCTATCCTAAAGGAATCAGAGGTTGGTTGTTTTATAGTCCAAAAGAAAAGAAGGTCATAATGAGCACTCACGCGACTTTCTTAGAGGAGGACTATATGACAAATTATAAGCCAAGGAGTAAGGTTATTTTTGATGAGTTAGTCTCAGATCAAGTTTCAATGCAACCTCAGGTGGTTCCAGCTTTTATTCCTGTGGTTGTTCAAAGAGGGGAAAATATACCTGATGAACATACACAGGAATCACATACAGAACCAGAAGTTCAACATGATAATGAAGTTCAGCATAATGATGATGTTCAACATGATGATGAACTTATGGAAGAACAAAATCATGAATTGGTTAATCCACTTAATGAGGGTCCTCATCCAGAAATTGTTAACCCACAAAATATAGACCCCCCCGTAGATGCACAACATCAAGTGCGACAAAGTCGTAGTGGGAGAGTGATTCGTACGCCTGCAAGATATCTCTTGTTGGGTGAGTCAAATCAGGATGTCATCTTTGATGAAGATGATGATCCCACAAGTTATGACGAAGCACTAAGAGATGTTGATGCTCAGGAATGGCTTGAGGCTATGAATCGTGAAATGAATTCTATGTATTCCAACTCAGTTTGATCTCTTGTAGATGCACCTGAAAGGGTAAGACCCATTGGATGTAAGTGGATTTACAAGAGAAAGAGAGGATCGGACGGGAAGGTTGAAACCTTCAAAGCTAGATTGGTGGCGAAAGGGTATTCCCAAAGGGAAGGTGTAGATTATGAAGAAACCTTTTCGCCAGTTGCCATGCTCAAGTCTATCCGGATCCTCTTAGCTGTTACAGCAAATCTTGATTATGAGATTTGGCAAATGGATGTCAAAACTGCTTTTCTAAATGGAAATTTGGAAGAGGAAATCTATATGCAGCAACCAAAAGGGTTTATAGCCAAATGGCAAGAAAAAATGATATGCAAGTTGCAAAGGTCCATTTATGGACTTAAGCAAGCATCTAGATCATGGAACATCAGATTTGATCAAGTCATTCAGTCTTATGGTTTTGAGAAAAGTCCTGATGAGCCGTGTGTGTATAAAAGGATCCAAGGTAATGCAGTATCTTTTCTGGTACTTTATGTAGATGATATACTCCTTATCGGAAATGATACAGAGGTATTGTTAGGCATAAAAACTTAGTTGAGCAAGCATTTTGATATGAAGGACCTAGGGGAAGCCAATTATGTTCTTGGTATTAAACTCTTACGAGACCGGAAGAATAGGGTTTTGGCATTATCCCAGACTAAATACATTGACAAAATACTTGCCAGGTTTAGCATGGAGAATTCCAAGAGGGAATTATACTCTTCAGGCATGGGATTCATCTCTCTAAGAAGCAATCTCCTAAAACTCCTGAGCAGAGAGAACGCATGAGTAGGGTACCTTATGCTTCAACAGTAGGTAGTCTCATGTATGTTATGCTATGTACCAGACCAAACATCTGCTATGCAGTGGGAGTAGTGAGCCGGTACCAATCCGATCCTGGAGAGCAACACTGGGTAGCAGTTAAACATATACTCAAGTATCTACGGAGAACGAGAGATTATATGTTGGTCTATTCTAGTGGGAGTCTTGAAACCATTGGTTATACAGACTCAGATTTTCAAGGAGATATTGACTCAAGAAAATCCAACTCGGGATATGTGTACACCCTAAATGGCGGTGCCATTTGTTGGAGAAGTGTAAAACAATCATGTGTGGCTGACTCTGCCACAGAAGCTGAATATGTAGTTGCTTCTGAGGCTGCAAAGGAAGTTGCATGGTTAAAGAAGTTCCTAACGGACCTTCAGGTGATACCAAGTGTTGACTGTCCTATCACACTTTACTGTGACAACAGTGGTGCAGTAGCACAGTCCAAGGAACCAAGGTGTCACAAGAGACAAAAATACATAGAGAGGAAGTACCACTTGATCCGAGATATAGTTAAAAGAGGAGATACTGTGGTAGCAAAGATAGCATCAGACGAGAACCTTGCTGACCCTTTTACTAAGAGTTTGCCAGAACGTGTGTTCGAGAGGCATGTTACATCTATGGGTCTTAGGAGGATTCCAGATTTGCTATAGCTTTAGGTAGCTGTTATTTCACTTTGTTATTTTGTGTTTCTTTTCAACAAGACATTATGACATTGCAATTTTTCTGAATGTTAATAAATGAGGTGTTTTATCATTTATTTCGCACATTATTTACAAACACTAAGGTCCGGATCAATTGTGGAGTATATGATCATATGGATACATTCATAGAGGACATGGTCATAGGTTCTCACAATTGATGAATAAGTTCACAGCTATTAAATTAAGTTGGGCACTTTATTTAGGCTGCAATATTTTATGAAATGGTTTTGTTCGAATCATTATAAAATATTGGTGTGAATTAATTCTTGCATTGAATGGATCAAGGAGAGATTTGATTAAGGTTGTTCTTTCTGTCATAAAGAATCAAATCTCCAGATAACTATAGTCATGTAGTTGTTCTAAATCTTGAGTTTATTTTAAATAGGTAATTAAATAGTTTTCATTCTTTGATTTACCAACGGGTGAGGTTTGATCTATATGACGGCCAATAACTTGGTATTTTGGGATTGAGACTATTTGGTTATCGGTGTTTATGAGATAAACAACATGGAATTTATAGGAAATGTCCCCTTGATATGTTTCGGTACTTGGATATTGAAGACACTGGCCAGTGCATGTAATCCATTAGAGAAACTATCAAAGTCAAGTGAATAAATAATTGATTGGGTTACAGAAGACTAGTCAATCAATTATAAACATTCTATAAAGGAGCGATGCATATACATGTTATAAGTGTCATTAATCTTGGAGATCATGTTCGGGCTTTTAGTGGAGTAGCACCGAACTAGATAATCTTCTATAGATTATCATGAGCCTTGATGAATGACAAATGATAGATCCCTAGGCTAGCTCGATACAAGGGATGGGGTATATAATCAGATGATGATGGCTTATGGACTACATGATCTTGGGTTTACGAACTCAAGTTTGTAACTTAAAAGAGCAAGTGGGAGATTGTTGGATATATGCTCTTAGTCACTTAAGCCCTATTGGGCTTTAGTGAGACCAAAGCCCATGAGGCTTAGGGTTAGATTAAGTCTTGCACTTAACTCTATATATTCTAACTTTCTCCTGCTGTGCCAAAGAAGGATAGCTCATCAGAAATAGACCTAAGAGGCAGACGTTCATCATCTGAACGGTTGCCCACACACCCACCCCATCCTACTCGAGAGATAGTCTGGAAGATTGGTCATAGAGCGGACGAGGATTGTTCGTGAACTGTTCATGCAGAGGCTTTCAGACCGGTTTCATCTTTCCAGGTAATCAAAACGATGAAGGTTCTTATTTTCCTACATCAAATCAGTTAAATACGCTTCCGTGTTTTCTGATGAGATTCCAACAATTCTAATAAGGATTAAAATTTTTAGTTAAAATAAACTTATAAATAGTATCTAAGTCAATATTCAAACTCTTCCCTCTGAACCTCCCAAGTGACGTCGTGCTTATGGTTAAAAAAAAAATAAAATCTGATGCTTCTTCTCTACTCCTCCCACCGCATCGCTTTGTCGAATAAGGGAAAAGAATAAAATAAAATTTTATCTTATTTTTAATTTATTATTTATTTCTATCCTACCCTAAACTATTTCTATTTTGATTTAGGGCTTATCGTTAGTCATGTCACTGGATATAAGCTTTTGTCCAATGAAAACAAAACTACGTTGTTTTATGATTAAAAAAAAATTACAAAATAAATTGAAAATAAATTCTTCTCTCCGCCTCCTAATAAATCAAAAAAGTCACAAAATAATTTCCCAACAAAAAAATCGGAACTAATAAAATAAAATCAACCTAAACTAATCAAATCAAATCAACCTAAACTAAAAACTAAACTAATAAAATCAATCTAAGCTAATAAAATAAAACTAATACTAAACTAATCAAATCAAATCAATCTAAACTAATAAAATAAAATCAAGCTAAATCATAGAATAACTTCTCGGTGAACAAAAAAATCGGAATATAAATTGCTGTCACAATTCTAGGATCGATAATTTATTAATAATTCTTTTGTAATAAATGAAAGAATTATAATTAATTAATTAAGAATTACTAATTAACTAAACTAATAAATTTCAAATTATATAATTATTAATTTAAAAAATAAACTGGAAAAAAAAATTCTTCCCTCCGTCTCACCGTGAATCCAAAAAGTCGCAGAATAACTTCTCAAGTTAACTAAAAAAAAGATCAGAATATAAACTACAGTCATAATTCCAGGATCAGTAATTTATTAATAATATTTTTTTGTAATAAATGAAAGAATTATAATTAATTAATTAAGAATTACTAATTAACTAAAATAATATTTTTCAAATTATGTAATTATTAATTTAAATTTATTACTAGTAAATTATATTTTAAATATTATTCATTTATTTAGTTTTCAATTAAATTAATAAATTACCAATCTAGGAATTGTGACAACAGTTTATATTCCGATTTTTTTGTTCATTTGGGAAGTTATCTGCGACTTTTTCGATTTACTGGAAGACGAAGGGAAGAATTTGTTTTCAGTATTTTGTAATTTTTTTTTTCAATGATAAAACAAACGTAGTTTTGTTTTCACTAGAGAAAAACTTATATTCAGTGACATGACAAACGATAAACCATTTGATTTAAATCTAAGATACTTCGACTAAAAATGGACCGTTATCAATAATGTAATGTTAGACATATTTTATGGAGATTGTGTCACATTTCTTTCAAATTAACCAATTTATTTTATGTCATTAATTAATCTACCCAAATTAACTAATTCTTATATAGATAAAAAAAATTAAGAAAAAAAAAACCAAAGGCTTCAGTTGATCTTGAAACTTGCCGTTTTTTTGTTTTTTTGTCAATTTCCTAACATATCTCATATAATTTATTTCTATTTATTAGAAAAAAATGAAATTTTCTAACAACTCAATATAGATGCACATTTGCACAAAAGATTCTTACCCCCAGTTTTGCTGCCACAGATACTACTAGTGCCTTTGCATACAGACATGAGGCATCCATTTCTAACTATCATTCAAAAGAAAGAAAAATATTAATAGAAGTTAGTTTTGAATTTGTCTGTAACATTTTTTAAATAAAATATTCAGGAAGCATGCATGCTTTAACAGTTTTTCACCTAGTGACCTCTTCCCTTGGGGGACAAGTGTAAGTGTGGCTGTGTCATGTACTCATGTGTGTGTGTTTATCATTTGATCCTATTAAAAAAAAAAAAATTGAATTAAAATTCTTAAAGAAAAAGAAGCACCTAGATATTATCAAGGATGGTGGACCATTTTTGCCCTCATGAATGAGTGAATAGTGGTTGTATATGATGGAGCATTTTGTTTGGATCTCTGCATTTTTTATTTTTATTTTTGAATTACAAGAGCTAACATGAAGGGTCTGAATTACAACTGAACTGAACCCACGACCTCCCATGGGAGGTCATTCATACCACTAAACTATAAAGTCATAATTGGATTTCTTGATTTTAATCAGTAGTGACGCATGAATAAAGTCATAATTGGATTTCTTGATTTTAATCAGTTGTGACGCATGATGTTATATATCTGTTTAAATCCATAATCTCTTTATCCTCAATTGCATTTATCTAATAGCATGGCTTCACTTGCAGAGAAAGGATTTATTACAATGATTTTCAAGGCGACATTCAAGGTTACTTACTTGAACTGAACGAATGTCCTGAACCTTTTCTTTTTTCTGGAGGAACTGTCCTGAACCTCTGTTTCCCAAACAACAGCATAAATTTCATTGGTGCTGAACAAAAAGATCAATTATTTGTTTATATATATACTCCCTCCGGTGAGAGCCCTTTAACAAAATTATGCAGTGATCATCAGATAACAACATAGCAGGGGCGAGATCTAAGGGACAGAAAAGTTGTGTGTATCAGAAGATATGCCCCTTGTCATTTCAAAACAATCATCATACAATCCTACAAGTCAAAACCCCACCTTGACCTAAATTAAAGAGGTCAACAAGTGGAAACAGAACAGTTCAATAAAATCTTAATGGGCGAATCGTGAATGCGTGTTACAATTTGTGAAGAAGTTATACAACCAGAGCAGTGCAAATTCATGGTCCATTGTTTGATGATGGTTTATAATTGAGTTGAATGCAACAGGTATATTGGAGGGTTTTAATGAGGTATATCTTTGTATTGGCAATAAATATGACAAAGCAGGACAATATGATCTAGTAATCCTTTCTAGGTGCATTTCCCATTTCCTTTCTGAAAAAATACTTTTTCCCATACCAGACATTGCCTGAATGCTTGGCTCCAAGAAAAGGAACTAAAGTTGGATCATAGCAATAGTGAGATAATTTAGAGAAATAATGCACAGAAGGAAAACAAACGACAGGAGCGAGACACCAAGGTTAATTCAAGCCCAGCATCAGGACAATGCAATGAATTAGAATCAAGGAGAGAGAAAAAAACCTATCAAACCTTACCCAGTTGAAAATCCAAGACAATCCATTCTCGTCTTCAATAACTGAAGGGAATTTCAGCAACACTGAAGAAATTGAAGTATGGCATATACCAAGCTAAATCATCTGCTGGAGAACTAAATCCCAAAATCGTAACTAAACTGCACTCTCAAGAATGCCCGATGGAAAGAAAGACTTGAAGATCAACAGCAATATTAGATGATGAGACATTCCAATACTAAAATCTGAAACATAAACTATTTTTTCCTCTATACAACTAACTAATACCTAGTACTACCAACAAATCCAAATTTGAGTATTGTTTAGTCCAAATAAAAGTGGTTCTTTTAATGTCATTTTCCTCATCCACAGTCTTCAAATTATTGACCTTAAGCGATATTGAGTCCCTTAAGTTTGACCCATCCACCATTGGTAAACATGAACTGCTTTGAGCTACAATAATTCTTTTGCTAGCTACTGATGACAACCAACAGAACTATAACAAAGAAAATTCCACTTTTAACAGATTCTATCATAGACAAGGAAGGCAAACCCAAGGACAAGGAAGCAAACTTCTACTTTCTAATTTGTAAATTGTAAATTTAGCTAGCCACTGTTTTATAGAATTAAAACAAAAAGAGATTTACATAAATTCATCTATATAGCCTTATTGATTGATTCTTTTATGCTCTATGGGTGCTCAGTCATGCAACGTCAGACAAACATCTTCCTCCTGGTCAATGGAAAGATGATCATATCCGTTACCCTAATGGACAGATCTAGAATTTCTTCATCTATAGACTGATGCCGAGATGCTTTACAACTTGAATCAATAGGAACCTCTAAATGGCAGCTTCAGGTGCTTAATTTTGTATGAACATGTTCATGAAACCAACTTATTGCAGGATTAAATGTATTAAATCGACTTATCTAGATCCATGTCAACAGATTTTATGTGACGTATCCAACTGTGTTAGTATTTTCTCCTCGTCTCTTATGAAATGGCTGCATTAGTCGCTTGGTTTTGCATGAACATGCACATAAACAGTATCACCGCACAATTCAGAAGCATAAATAATTTAGAGTTTCAAATGAGTCTTCAATTACGTAGTCTGTGTAATCAAAATGTACCTCTATATTTATCATATTGATTTGTTGGGAGTCTTTTGTTTATATTATATTCATAGAAAGATTTCAATAATATATTTTAAGCTACATATGATTATCACAGAATTTTGCAAACGATATGATTCATCATTCATAAGCATGTCTTCCAATCTTAGTTTCATATGTATCACAATTTAACAACTATGGTCAGGACCAGGAATGTCCAAAGAAAACAACACAAAAAAGTCAGTCATTTTGCATCTAACAAAGTAACACTAACAAGTCTCTATGCCTTTTTAATTAATCTCAATTCTCAAAACTTAGACAAACACTTAAATATTTATTGGGAAAGACTTGCGCTGCTTTTCCATTAACCCTCCTTCATTTTTAAACAATTCCAAACAAGGAGAATTTATCCCTTCCAGTTCAGCCATTGTCATCCATCCAAACAAACCATTTCTCCTCATCCTCAAAATCTCAACATCTTAGCCATCCAATTCATACAAGAATTCACAAAGTGACATGTCATTCAGCTTTTAAGATCACATCGTGTGGTAGGTGTGTTGAGCCACATCGCGTCCTCTAAGAAACTCAACCCGAGAACTTTGGCTCTTCACACTCCCCAGGATTTCAGATCGGGATGAATAAGCCCAGGATGCTTCTAGTTACTGGGTCATCGCCCAAGCCTTGTGAAAATCGAATAGGGGATCATTATTTGTTGAAGTTAATTAAGAACAAGAAGGGTGAAACACATCATACGCATCATTCTCGAACTCCTATGCCTATGGAAGGATTTTAAGTTTTACAATTTCCTTACTATAAAGCTCAATTTATCAATTCATCTACAAAAATTGCAAAACAAAAGCAAATATTTCTTTTGCGCTCAACCAAGAAACACTTTGGAGTATTTGAGTTGAAATCCTCACTTCAGATTTGTTACAGGAAAGCAAGGGGAAGTTGAGGACAATATTGTACATACTTCTTTCTCTACACTAACTGGTTTCCTTAATAGGCTTCAATTCTTCTTGGTGGGGTGGGGGTTTCTTTCCTCTTGTATAGTAGGATTGGCAAGGAATTTTTCATCATCCGTAAAAGTGCCCCTTGTTTCCGATGCTAAGTGATGAGGAAGGCAATAGGAACTTGGAAGAATATGCAATTTTAAAATCTTCACTTTGTGAGCCATCGGATGAATTGGACGGGTAAGATGTTGAGATTCTGAGGGAGAATCTGCTCCAAACAAACCATGTTTTGGAAACATAAAGAAATGTTCTGCGTTTCTTGTTGCTTGTATCATATGGAAAGGAAAGCAAAGACAGGAACAGGGCAGCAAGACTGGTAACTTCTATGCCTAGTTGCTAAATTAAATAACAATGTACCATCGCCCCTATGGTTTAGACGAAATAGAGAACTAGATAATCAGTGTTGAGCCATTGATGAGATATATTGCTCACACCATCACATTTCTTTTATAGATGTTATAAGATCCAGTACTAGAAATGAATTCAGAAATAAGAGTGAACAAAAGGGCACAGACATGTTATAAACCATATTCAATATAGTGAGAAAAATCCCCTTCCACAGACTATTCCAGATCAAACAAAATAACATTAAGTGCCTATTCTTTTTAATTTCTTCTTCAATCTCACAATAAGGGGTACAAAATCAGAAAATAGAAAAGAAGGTTTCGCAGTACAACACAGCAAATTAAAATCTTCCAACACAGTAAGACACTTATCTCTTAAACCATTCAACTCATCGATCAGCGGAGTCAGTCCCGATTCTTCAAACGCTCGATCCGCTGGTTCAATTGCTCCATCTTAACAACAAGATTGGTGACGGAGTAGAGAAGCCAATAGAACATCAAGGCAGCAGCAATGAGGAGAGCATTGCGCTGGCTCTTCATGATGGACTTCTGGTGACGGAGGTGCTCGGATGGGGAACACGTGTCGGCCTCACAGGAGGGACGCGTCTCGTACTTCCAGTAGATATCCATGAGCAAGAAGAGGCAAAAGGGAACGACAGAGAGGAAAGGTTTGAGAAGATTGCGAGTCACAGCGATGAGGCCCTTGCGGAGGCCGTCGAGGCCAGGGATCGTGAGGAGGAGGACCATGATAGCCTCTGCACCCGCTGCGTACCCGAGCACAACCCATTCAAGCGCCATTGATGAGCTCCCTCTTCCGATGCGAATCTACAGAGGTTGAATTTTCAGAAGTTGCTGGTCGGATTGACGAAACGTGGTAGTAGAAGGAAGGAATGGTTCTCGGACCAGAATCCTCTACATTTCATGAAAATTTTCCTTTATAAAATATTTTATCTCAGTCGTCCATAAGATCTTATGGTGTAGAATTATTTGAATAAGAAATCGTGTATTTCTTCAGGACGTGTCTATGGGCTGGATTAGTGGTCGAGCTCAGTATTTGACCCGATTTGTTCGTTGGTTTTCATTTTTCAAGCTTGGGGGTGGCCCGATGTGATTTATTATGGGCTAGGCTGGTTAGGCCACTCTTTTCAGAATACAGGCCAACTTATAAAAGAAAACTTGGGCCTCAAATAGGTAAAGATCAGTTGTCAAATCACTGGCAAGAAAAAAAGTTGTAAAATATATCCCAAGCAAGCGAAATAATATCAGAAAAGAATGACTTTTATGTCGGGAAATAATATCAGAAAATTCATAATTGAAAAGTGAACAGTTATCGTTAACAATTTATAAGACTTGTCAAGTACCAAGATAGGAAAATATTCGTGCACTAGCAAGAAAAAACATGTCAACAAAAGTTTGTATAATTCGAATCCCCATTAAAAACTGTGCTTAGAGGGAGATAATGCTTCTAATAGAATTGCCTTTGATATACACGAATATACATGTTCCTATGGCACACAAAAAAAAAAAAAGAAAAAAAAAAAGAGGCCTGAAAGAGGTAAAGACGTGTCATCAAATTTGAGTATATATGCCTACTTGATAGGTCTACAGGGGTTTGCGGAGATTATGGTCTGAGAAGAATCAAATTGTAGTCGGACTCTGCTGAAGCGTTGCACTTGCTACTTATTGACAGCGGCTAGTTTCATCCACTGCATTGGGACCTGGAGATCATGCATTCTCGTACGGAAGCTCTGCGTTGTGCTGATCTTCTCGTAGTGGTCAATTCTGAATGAACCTCCATCTTTCTGCCTGGATCAACTACTGCTAGATATAGTTTCACTGTCTCTTAGTTTATTAAGGAATTGTAAGATTTAGCTAGTTTCCTTTTGTGATTTAATTTGTAGTGCGTAGTCTTTTCCTTTTCATAGGATTTGGTGGTGTTAGCCCGTGTCTGGACTATCAAGTTTAACTCTTGTCTTAGTCTTCCAAAAAAAAAAAAAAAAAAAATAAGATAATCAAAATCCATTAGGAGTGAGTGGTAAGGGACTTGCTTTCCCTTAACCACGTCCTCACCTTGAACCATGAGAATAAAGAAAATGGTGTTTGAAGTTTTTCTCCTACGATTCTAAAGCCCGACTCAAGATGAATCATGAATTTGTCAGAGTTGTTTCCTGTGAATTGAATGAAAAACCAAAAAAAAAAAAAAAAAAAAGGAAGAAGAAGAAGAAAGATATGCTCACATTCAGAGCCCAACATAATTTTGAATATGATTGCCTATAATAGAAAGAAGAAAGAAAAAGAAAGAAAGAAAGATATTCTTGCAAAAAAAAAAAAAAAAAAGATGACAATAGAAGTTGGTATAATTTGAATTCCCATTAAAAGATGTGTATCTTCAACTTAATCGCCTCTAATACACCAAGATACATACATGTGCCTATCCCCGAAAAACTTAGCGTAGTTGATAAGAAATCAACCTACATCCTACAAAGATGTGTTCAAATCAAGTTACCAAGAACTTGTTGGTTGGTGATTAGCAACTACGTTCCTCAGTAAACACTATTTTTTTTACCTGAATCAGTAAACACTATCTAAATTCTGAAGTATGTCATGAATTTAATGAGATCTTGAAGCATTAATCACCTCCAGTGATCTAAAAATCTAAAAAATATTAAAAAGACAACATTGGCATAATAAACTATAATGACAGATGATTTTTCATGTGTTTGCGCGCGCAAATCTGTGGCTAAAGTTCATTCAAAAAAGTGAAGTTATGCTTAACTCTAGTTATAATGTTTTTGGCCCCTCTTCAAGTAGACTTTCTCTCATTCTCTTTAGATATCACTATCTAGGACCTTGCTTTTTTCACCCTTTGTGCGGCCAACATCTAGAAGAAGTTAAAGATGAGAACAACTTTTTCCTCATCACTTGATGTTTATATTTCTTTTTTCCACCACGTAGGTACATTAATCTTTACACATAAGCCATAACATAAAGAAGAAAGCTACTAATAATAGAATCTTTGCCTTTTCTAATAGAGCCACCATATTGCAAAACAATCACACCGCCCAGTGTTGGCCACTCCCGCTTAGCACCTTTTTAATAAACTTTTCTAAAAAGGTGTGAGCTCACATGAAACCAATACATACAGTGTTTGTTCATTCCAATGGGTAATTATAAATAGGGTACAGGTGTAAAATAACTTCTAATTTTCACCAAAAATGCTAGTAACTATAAGCTATTTTTAGAGTAAAAGAAACTATAAACTTTTAAAATTAGGGTAAAGTCGCTAAACTCAACTAACTTCTATCTACTACAATAGGGAATATTAAAAATACTGTTAAGAATTGCTTAGGTGCATTTTACATACATTAAAAAAAAAAACTAGTGTCCTTATCCCGCCGACTCGAATCCTAGTGCACCTCTATTTTCTAGAAATATCATCGAGCATCTGCAGTGTCCATGACAGACCCTTTAGAAACTCCTTTCAAACATAAGGTGAGATCAATTTTCTTATGGTAAAGGTTCTTTCAAAATTATGAGCGTCATATAAAGGATTTGTAGTTCCATTTGTTATTAAAAGGAGAGATGGTGCATGGACGCTGTGGATGCCTAATGAGGTTTTTTTAAAATAGAGGCAGAGGGGATGTGATTTGGTAGGGATTGAGACGTAGTTTTTTATTTGTTAATTTATGTAAAATCTACCTAAGTAATTTTTTTATAGTATTCTTACATTTTTTTGCTACATAAGATAACTTAGAAACATCAGGGACTAAGTTATAAATAAGTCAAAACTTTATAGGGCAAAAAATGAATTTTCCCATTATAAAAGATAGAATTTAGTTGTGCTTAACAATTTTGTCTCAGTTTTAAAAGTTAATGGTTATTTTTGCTTCAAAAAATAATTTATGGTTATTGTTACCTTTTTAATAAAAGTTAAAATATATTTTAGCACCTTAGCCATTATGATTATACAATTCACAAATTGGCCTGGGTACTGTGTCAATTTCATTCTTTTCTGATAATAATCATTTTGGAATTTCTAATAATTTTTTTTATGAGATTGACATGGATGTGACCATCAAAGTAGTTAAAAGAGAATTATAATTAAATAGTTAATATTAATTTCATGTATATGATCAAAGTACTTATGAGTTTCTAATTGCGCCCTATATTTTCCCCTCAATTTAAACTTTTATAATAAAATAATTTGTTAGTTGATACCGTGAATAAATTCATTCTGGTGTGATTAGCTGAAGTGATCTTTGAACAGATTATGTATATGAATAAAAAATGGGCTAGATGAAAATGTCTTTTTAAGGAAAAATCTTTTGAAAAGAACTTTAAAAATGTCAAAAGACAAAAATGTGTTCTAAATATTCATAATACTAAAGAGGTGTTATGGTCTAATTCATCATTTTTAAAATTAAAAAAAATGACAAAATTATCATTCTATGTTTAAAATTAAGAATAGAAAGGAAAATGTAATATCGTAAATTCTAATAAAATTTTCACAAGTTTATATGAGGTTTTCACAATTTCTCTTAAGAGTTTCATAAGTTGTAAATTATAATTTACAAGATATAGTAACGGTTTTACATGTTTGGATAATGTTTTCACAAGTTCTCAAAAAAAAAAAAAAAAAAAAAGACAACTTCTTTAAAGAATTTTACAAGTTACAAATTTAAATTTACAATATTTGTTAAGGGTTTCACAAGTTCATATGAGATTTTTACAATTTTAGATAAGATTTTCATAAGTTCTCAAAATAATTTCACAACTTCTTTAAAGAATTTTACAAGTTGCAAATTTTGATTCATAATATCTAATAAAAGAATTCTCAAGTCCTGATAAATATTTCACAAGTTTGGATAATGTTTTTACTAGTTCTCAAAATAATTTCACAATTTCTTGAATTTCACAAGTTGTAAATTTTAATTTACAAGATTTGAAGGTTTTATAGGTTCTGAAAAAGGTTTCATAAGTTTGGTTAATGCTTTCACAAGTTCTTAAAACAATTTCACATATTCCTTTAAGAATTTCACAAGTTACAAATTAAAATTCATAAGATAAGAATTTCAAAAGCTATAATAAATTATTCACAAGTTTGGATGAGGTTTTCACAATTAATTTTGTCAAATGTAAAAAATTAAACTCCAAGAGACAATTCTATCATTTTATTTTAATTTTAAAAATGATGAATGAAACCCTAACATATTTTTGACTTAGTGAACATTTAGAATAACTTGAACATTTAGAATAACTTTTTTTCTTTTAACATTTTTAACTTCTTTTTAAAGGATTTTCCGTTGTTTTCTAATATAATTAATTAATCATTGCAAAGTTATGTGATTTGACATAAATGCTTTCTTTTCTTTAAATAACAAAAAACATTAAACCTTCTTTTCTTGAACATCAAAGTTAGACAGATGCATGACATGTTGGTCAAACAATTTTCTGATCACTTCCCATTATTTATACGTATCATCTTAAAATTGATAGATTTTTTTTTTTGGGGGGGGGGGATAAAAGATAAAAAATGAAATATTATAATTAATTACTGTTAATGGATTCCATGTATAATTATATTCTCTCGCCTGGTTTTATCTCTATATACAAAATCTGTTGTAGAATAAAGTAACTCAGAAGAATTAGAAGTGGGAGCACCAACTACCGTTCTAACACTTCTTGGCTCAAAGTTTATGGATTTTCATGATTTAGCTATTACATTTATTTATTGCTGGTCATATGTATAAAACTAATTTTAGGATTGGAACACATAGTGTAAAAAATCTTTTAGAAGCACGTATTTCTCTTGGAATTAGTTTGGGGCATTGACCTATGTTGAGGGTCTAATTTTTGTATTATTTTATATAACTCAATTCATATGAAAGGTCCTATTGTTAGGTAAAGCCGGCCTTACACATAAAAAATCCTTTTCATATTAAGTGAAAGTAAAGGTCATGAATGGACAAAGTGTAAAAGTTTTAATTATAAATGTACTTTAGGGATGTACATAAGTAAATGAAATCTGACTTAATGAGTTCAATTTTAATTAATTATAAAAAAGGAATACATATGTTGAATGTAAAACGTTTGGTCCTAGTATTCTCAACAAAGGTAGCTAGGTATTTGAGAGCATCTAGTTAAATTTTCTTAAAATTTTTAATTAGCTCTGAAATAGAGAGACAAAGGAAAGTGGGGGAAGCCAATCTTAAATATATTCACAAAAATAAAAACTCACCTCACAGTCTCTAGATCCAAAAGTACATAACAAAATTAAAGTAATGGGAAAAAAGAAGATAGAATAATACCAATGAAATGTTATGTACATATTCTGAGTAATAATAGGTCACTATATGTGTACCCATCAAAGACAGCTTCATTGCTTGAAATATATGTGGCTGTGGAGAAAAAGGAATCATTGAGCTTTATTTTTGTTTTTTTATTCCTTTTTGCTCCTTCTTTCACTTCCACTACTTTTTTTCCCTCACCATATCTTTCTCTATATGCCTTCACAGTTATTCCTTATAAAAGCTACGGAACTGTGCATGAAACTTACAATTAATATTTTCATAGACATTTTCAAACAAAAAAGTGGATTTTGAATACCACAAAAATAAAAACCAAATATTAAAAAGAAAAAAAAAAGTGAGACTTGAGACTGAAGGGAGTAGTATACGTAGTTAAGAAGCAAGAGTCCAGAACTCTTCAACAGTACTGCAATCTCTAGGTCCCATTTTTTATTTACCATCTGCACACACAGACACACACGCACATATATAATCAAAATAATAAACTTAAAAATCAAAATGATTAAAGACAAGCAATTAATTAATCATAATAAAGCATTTAATTAAGGGACCTTTTTGTTTGCCACAGATTTTGGAGAAGAAGGAAATGAAGACAATGATAAGAGCCACGCCAGCAATGAGTCCAATTAGAATCGCCAGCGTCTTCTCAATCTCCTCATCATTTCTGTTGCTATCATCTGCATCACTCAAAATGAAATATCAATCAATGAATTAACTAAACACTTATATGTGGCTCTTTCCATTCTTTTGATGTGCTTTAATTTCTAGGGATTAGGGCAAACAATTATAATGTTGATTATATTATTATTAATTACTATTTTCTCTGGCCTTGATTTAATTTGTTACTTTGCATACATAGGATTCTTCATCAAGATTAATGGACACCGATTCAAAGTGGGACCTTCTTTGCCTATATATGATTAAATATATTGTGTATATTATATATGGATCTGTTTTGATTGCTTCCCCATCAAACAGAATTTTCAAAGTGTATGTCCTTTCGCATCAGAAAATGTCTCTAATATGACGTTGAGTTATTTAGCTTTTGTATTAGGATTCGAACCCTGCTTCGACCATTGGTTCTATTTTTTTTTAAAAAAAGAAAATGTCTCTAGAATATTTC
Organism: Acacia confusa; assembly: GCA_037074495.1. Taxonomy (NCBI): domain Eukaryota; kingdom Viridiplantae; phylum Streptophyta; class Magnoliopsida; order Fabales; family Fabaceae; genus Acacia; species Acacia confusa. Next base: position 1,552,805 of record CM073512.1, on the reverse strand, counting down.
AATTCAATCAACCCTTTGTTAAAAGAAAAAAGCATATCTCTGGATGTGATCAAATTATTGGTTCTTTTTTCTATTATTCCCTTTGCATCGACATCACAACTTTTTTTATAAGCTAAGAATATTCATATCACGCACTAAGAAATAATAATTATCATTTATTAATTAATTAATACTATAAAAGGGGTAGGAAAAAGGTAAAATTTATTTAATTGATTTCTGGTAACAACATTTAAAAATGTAACCCCATATTATATTTTTTTAATTAAATTAAAAGACATATTATTATCCAACCTGCAGTAAAATAATAATTTTATATTTACAATTTATAAATACATAATTTTAAAAAATTATTTTATTAATGTATTGAGAATAAATTTTTATTTTTATTTAAAATTGAGCTTGAAAATTTTAACATTCGATAAGTAACATTAATATGGTAAGAGTTTATTAAAAGCTCATACTTTATACATTCAATATAAAAATATTAAAGTTGACCAAAAAAATATAAAAATATTATACTATTTTTAAATTTATTTATATATTCTCATTAGATATCCCAATTGTAAAAATATTCATATATTTTCCCTAACAAAAACTTATGATTTAATTGAATAATCTTTAGTGCGAATTTGTAACTAACATACCATTCCCACCTGGCGAGTGATTTCGCCGTTCATAGTATCGCGCGTAGCATTTAGCCAAGTACATCTCTCCCCACGCGCCGCCCGAACACTCCATACTCAGCCGTTGGATCGCATCGGAGAGACAATCCTGACACTCGCTGGCACTCAGATCCCCTACGCACTGTGCAACACCCTGTATATCCCCAGAACTCGTAATCCTGAAGGGCCCATCCAACGCTCCCAAACTCGCCAACGCAGCATCTCGCCCATTCAACGAATCAGAAGTCAAACCAATCGACGGTCCGCATTTTTTCAGCACCTCAGTCTTGTCGTCCACCCCAAGGAACGTTGTGTTATCATACTTGACAAAACAGCCTTCCAGCTGCAACGCACCGCCACAAGCGTCTAGGCAGAGTGTGCCAAGTTGGCTGACGGCCCGGGTGATGCAGCGTGAGCAGTCGGTGCTGGTGAGGTCACCGCGGCACTGGAAGAGACCGGAGACGGTGTCCTGCTGGGTGGAGCCTTGGACTGTGAAGTTGTTGTAGTTGGAGAACACGGCTGAGTTGACAAGAGAGGTAAGAACGGAGTTGACGTTGCTCTCGTAGGCCGTCCCCGGCAAGTACTTGAGCTGCGAGCAGCGGCCGAAGATGAAAGAATCGGTGGCGGAAGACGATGGGGATGTGAAGGTTGAGAACACAAGGAGGAGGAGAAACAAAGGCAAGATATGATGATGAGAGATTGACATGCTTGTGTTGTTGTTGTGTGTGGTTGTGAAAGAGAGAAATGAATTTGGTAATGAAGAAGATTGATGTATATTGTGGAAGGTTGTGTGTGTGAGTTGTGTTTCTGTTTGAGAGAGGAAAACTTTATGGTTGCTTTGATGTGAAATTACGTAAGGGGGTGAGGAAGTTGATATGAGTGTAAGAGAGTGATGATATGGTTGTGGAAACAAAAGTAGAAAAGGCCGCTAGAGATGGCTACGAACCATAAATTCACAAACCTAATATGCCTCTACATATTTATTATATGTTCTTTGATTTTAATGGGGGGTTATACATAGTTTGTTATTATGATCACGAGAGGAAAAGCACACCCAAAAAGATCGACCAATATATTAGACGAGAGAATCCTTTAAATTTATGAAACTCTTCCATGTGTGACTCGTGCAATCGTAATTCATAATGCCAGGACTACTTGATTGAAATATATACTCTCTCCATCTTAACATAAGATTCTATTGACTTTATAAAAATTAAATAAGTTAAATAAATTGGCTAATCATACTATATGTTATATGTCATTAGATTATATACCAGTTTATAAATCAAGCAAATTAGCATGAAAAAAATGATGAGCATAAATACTTTAAAATAACTTATTTAATTAGCTTCCTTAATCTTTTAAAAAAAGTTCACTGAGTCTTATATTTAGTACCAGAGGTAAGTTTATTTAGTTATATAATAATTTGCATAAAAACTAGGGAGTAAATTAAAGTTGTTGTTCTGAGAAAAAAAATTAAAGTTGTTGTTAGTATGAAATGAGGATTTAAAACTCACTCTAACTATCAAATCTAACTTTTGTGTAATCGTGGTTTACGTGTGCAATTAATTAATTAATGGGTTGCTTTTGTTAGGATGAATGTGGGGAGGGTTAGTCATCAAAAGTTGAGTAGGGGGTGGGTGATTGTTGAGTCCAAAGGCATCATAATGGAAGGGCAACACAAAAGGTTGGTCCTATTCCTAGAGGTATACCTACTACATTTCTGTTCTTAGAATAGTATTCTTTGATATCATACTTAGATCCTTTGCATGTTACTTCAAGATCTTGGTGGTGAGTGATGACCTTTTCATTTGATTGAAAATCATATCCGAACTAATCAATAATATTCAATACTCCCTCTTGTGTTTTAATTTATATAAGACCAACTTTGACGGACAAATCAAATTACAGGGTGAGTCTTATATTAAGTGTATGTTTGGATTCTTTTAGAAAATAGTTTTTATAATTTACGGGGTAAGTATGTGAAAATAATTTTATCTTGACTTACTGAAAAAGGTTTCTAAAACCGTGGTTTAAGTGTTACTCAAAGACCCAATAAAGATGAGAGTATTATATACTCCCTCAGCCTTAAATGTATGAGTTAAATAATTAGCTTATAGATAATAAAATAATTAGTTGAATTAGTCATTTATAAAAAAAAAATATATGTGTTAGTTTTCTAAAATACCCATTTAATCATTTGTATTGGAAATTACCAAATGATGGAAATCCCTTAATAAGAGTAATGATAATGATATAGATAATTTAGAGACAAAATGGAAGGAAGCATCACATTTAAGACTAAAACAAACACCTCTATTATATATATATATGCGCGCGCGTGTTTAGGTTCGGAGGAGTAGTTTGTTGGATAAGCGAATGATACCCCATATATATGTGTGTGTTTGTGTTTGTGATTTGCTCAATTTAAATCAAATTTGAACAACCTATGTTCAAAATAATTTATAATCTGATATAAATAAATAATCAAAATTAGAAATGTTGCCGAGTGAAGGGGAAAAAGTTTCCATTTCATGAGAAGCTAGGGCCATTTGGAAGTACTAGCAAGCAAAAATGAAGAAGAAGAAGAAGAAGAAAGGAAAGTGAAGGGGGTAGATAAGTGATTAGTAAGTGGGAATGAAGAAGTTTCCAGGCTTAAATGTTAGCAATACAGTGGGCAGTATAATATTGGAAATTAGTGGAAAACCTTTTGACCTTTTATTTGGTTTCAGTTTTTTGTGGAAGGACAGATCAGAAAGCTACGCTTTCCAACAGGTCTCTCAGATAAGGTCTTGATAGCAACCCTTGTTTTTCTATATGTGATTCACCTTGCTTCCACACACATCATTCAAAAAAAAAAAAAAATCAAATTAGGCATATTTTTTACTCATCGTATGAAATTGATTTGAAAATTGAGTTATAGTACTTAAAGGTTTAGGTTTGCATAGTAAGTTTTGCAATAAATTTTATATCGTGCAATTATATAAGCTACTGTTTTGCTTTAATTTTAAGAATTATTCTGTATATTTTATAATATAAAGAGAAGAGATAATCTAGTAATTCTGATTCAATATGCATGAGCATATTTTACAATTAGGGGTGTTTACTTTCGTCCTCCTAAGACATTTTGGGATGGGACGGTCTCGTCCAAACAACATTTGGGACAAGATAAGTTATTAATTTAATATACACGACAAGCTTTAATCTGTTTCATCTTTTTGTCCCGAGAATCATGTTGTTATTAATTTAATATATATACAATATATCTAATATTTTTATTATAGATATAACTAATAGTAACTTTTTTAAATAGATATTAGTTATATAAAAATATATTATCATGTAATCTTTTTTAGATAGATTTTAGTCACATAAAATAATAAAATATAGTATAATATTGGTTATATCTTTAATACAAATTATTATAAATATTTAAAACTCTCGCAGTTGCTCGCACTCATCACCCTTATTAAATTTAGGTTTTAATTATTTCTTTATTTTGATGATGCTTTCCATCTAAAAATGATATAATGTGATAATTACATATTTATATTATATATTTTCAATCATTTAGGTTTTCATCCAACTCATACCCATACACATTTCTATTATAAAATTGATGGTTCAGATCCTTAAAAAATATATGGGACATCCTATTCTTTGTCCTCGTCCCGTCTCGATCCTGGTCTTGTCATGATCTTAGCGGGAACAGGATATGGGGCACATAACATTTTTTCTATCCCAAACCTTTTGTGGGATGTGACATGGAATAGGTCTGTCATGTTTCCGTCTCTTTCCATGAACACCCCTATTTCACAATAATGATTGATTTTATTTTTTTTATACTTAACTACAAACTTTGGTGGCGTCACAATTTAATGGTAATTGCATGATTAATATCGCGGAAAATAAGGATATGGTCTATTGCCATGTGAACACTCTCTATTCGTTATGTACTTATATATATATTTTTGATATGCCTCAGGAATTCTATAGAAGACTCTCTATCACATACTTCTATATAAATATAAATATAAATAATGGTATACCTCCAATTCTTAGTATATAAGCTGATTGACTAATATAAAAAGATTAAAAAAATTAAATAAATTACTTAATTATAGCACGTGTTACATGATTTCTTTGAAATGTTTATGTATGTTATTATATTATATATCAATTTAAAGTCAGAAAAATTAATTTGAAGAAAAATAATAATTTAAGAGATAAAATGAGAAAATATCTTGTATTATTACTAAATTAATTAGACTAAAATTTATTATAAACTATTTTTTATATTTATGTTCACAGGTAGTCAAAAGCCTAACAAATAATTTGATAAGGCATGAATAGTACAAATGTATTTGTTTATTTATTATATTTTAGTCTTTATATGATACCCACATATTTGAGCATATATTGATTTGTAAGGAATAAGTATTATTAAAATATCAAATTTTGGACCAAAATTATAAAATTAATATTTTTTATTATCAGCGCTTTATTTCATATCATATTTTTTTCATATAGTTATCTAACTTGAGTCAAATTTATTATCATACTTTTGATTACTTCATCAGTGTTATATGGTTTATAATTCACTTTATGGGTCGCTTTAGATTGATCAAAGAAATCAATTTTTATGGCAATATGCGACTTTTTAGAATTTTAAGGATGTCCACCTAATAGCTGCCTCACATTTCCATCGCTAAAAAGTTGCTTTGCCCTTGGAAATCCATATTACTATAAGATAATGACAATAATTAATATTAATCCTATCAGTATAAAATTTAAAATTTATAACAAATCATACTGTTCAATATTCATAAGCTATTAATAAGCGTTACATATATCTTTTCCCCCCATAGACTTATTGCTTATTAGAAATAAATATGTGGGATACATAGTATTATTTGAAAATTGAATAATTTAGTTAAAATATGAGAACGAATATGCTAATTGTTGTTCTTTCAAAACATGGAAATGACAGCTGCCGGAATAAAAAAAATTAAAAAAAAGAGAAAATAATAAAGAAACTACGTGACAATATGTAAGTTTCATAATCTCTTGTAGCTAATTGAGCAGATCACAACATAATAAAAGACTGTCAATTGTCTGCCCGGTCCCACAATTAAGGACCCTCGTGAATGATCCAAAATAATTTGAGATATAGATGTCTCTGTTTCTTTTAACAGTAGCCCAGGAAAAAAAATATAGCGAAGATATAGTTTTTTTTTTATAAAGAAAAAAGTGCATAATAATTTAACAAAAGAAAACTTTTAAAAAAAATATCAGTGTCATAATTGACTTCTTTTTTTTTTTCCAAAAAAGAAAAGGAGGAGGAGTACGTTACATAAACTTTTTTCTAGAAAATAGATGTCTTTTTTAATTTTACTTAATTTCATAACTCAATATAGTATAATTAATTCCAAAAAGGGTAATAAAATGATAATGATAACAATCATCCATATACTCTAAAACAAGAAATATTATTGATGCTTAAAATTTATAAATATTAATTATTAGATTAGGATGTTTCGTTTTGTATATATGGTGAGAAGTTTCATATCTGCAATAATTATGAATAACGACTGAAGAGTCAATTCAAACCAATAAGACTTTTTCATTTGGGCAAAAGGGACGAAGTTGATGGATAAAGCCACATGTTGGGGAAAAAATAAAAGAAAGAAAAAAGCCCAGACACTTTAGGACAACCATACTTATATGAAGTTCTTTAATTATATTTATTGACATCAAGTTCTCTAATTAACATCAAGTTCTCTAATTAACATGGTCATGGGTCCTATTTTTTTTCATATAAGTTTATAATTAAATGATAATAATTTACAAATAGGAAACATGGTTATATGTGATTGGAAAACTTGACAAAATGGATATGAGCAACTTGACCGCCTAAGTATTTGTTATGACATATATATAATATTACACTTTTATTAATAATGAATTTCATTTCATTATTGACCAATAATAGTTACGCTATTTTGGCCCTTCTTTATTCTAAACATTATTGACCGATTAAATTGGTCATAGAGCTCTTTCGTTATTTCAATATTTTTCCTTTTACGGGAAAAGAAATTTCACTTCAAAACCAAATTGAGGGGAAAAAACTTCAATATAACATGCAAGGAGGGTTATACTTATAATAAGTAGGGCCCAGTTACAAAATGATGCACATAAGTAGGGCCCACTTTGACATCTAATGTTAGTAATTACCTAGTCTCTAACAAAACAAATTTAATAAATATTAAGAATATTGGGTCCAATAAAATATGAAAATGCTTAAAATTTATATTCCATGAAAATAGTATGATGACATACAAAGCTATTTTCACAAAGATAGAAGAATATTTAATGCTCTCCAAAATAAATAATGCACAAGTTTTTAATTGACTACATATCACTCTTCAAGACAACTAACATGCAATGCTACTTATTTTTGTTTATTCTGTTTCTCTGTGTCTCTCACAAACATTATTGGCTACTGTTGCATTATATCACACACACACACACAAAAAGAAATAATTAATTTTAACCGTTAATATCTATGTAAAAAAGTATAGATTTATTTTTTATTAAAAACAAAATATATGTTAATCAAATTCAAACTGTGCATTAAAATGGGAGGCATTTTTGTGGTCACATCATGAAAGAATCCAAATTTGATTGGAAGACAGATAGGAGGAGGAAGGTCACCTCTTCTTCATTATGAAGAAAGCTATATTTTCTCCTCCTTTCACTTTACATGCCTTTGTTGGTTTACATCACTATTCATTTCACATCTCCGAAATTAATAATCAATCTTTTCTTTTTATTTTTTGGATCTTGTAATTTTTATATGTGACAGTGCCATATAAAAAATAAAACTATGAAGACCTAATTACAAGATAAAAAATATATGTGACAGGGAGGCATTTTTCGTTTTTTTTTTTATCATTCATTTTAAATTACAAGGACATGATTAAAATCAGATAAAACTATGAAGACCTAATTACAAGATAAAAAATTATAGATATTTGATTAAAAATAAGGTAAAATTATAGGGACTTGCATATTCATTTTTCCTCAATTTTATATACAAAAGCTTCAAAAATCCCTTTATCTATCCCATTAATTAGTGTTGATGGAATCTTTCTGTCTCTACGATTTAGCTTGGCAGGAGCTCATGTCCAATGATAATTGGCAATCGACACAAACAAGAGGAATATAATGGGAACCATACAAACAAGATAAATATAATTGAAAGCTCCCATACTGCATGCATGTTTTCTTATTTTCTTTTTAACATAATTTATCTGGTAACTTCATGGGCTTGAAGATTCTTGAAGAAATAATTTTTTCTTAATTTTTTTATACAATTGATATTATGTTGTCCATAACTTATGTAACTAAATCATTAACTACTAGTTCAAGTATTGTAATTTCAACGAGTTCCTCACAGTTTTTAATGATTTTATTATTTATATTAGTATTAAAACTTAATATCCTATCTGACTGTAGCTTTTAAAGTCATTGGCCATCCAGTGAAAAAATATCAAAATGATTTTTTTTATTAGAGCCAATAACGATTTCGTGCTTCTTTTTTCGGTTTAAAAAAAATTGTCACTGTGGCTGTGGGCAAATTCTTGAATCTGTATATAGGCCTAGTCACCTTATCGAATATCTGGCCTTACGTTCAGGGCCCAGGAGCCAGGGAATTTAATTCCAAGCCCAATCATAATATTGCATCTATTTATTTATTTATCATGCATTTTAAAGTGCGTCATCTTTTTTCTTTTGTTTTTTTGTTCTTTGGAATGCTAGCTCTCGAGCCCCGTACCTCACCGTTTTAAAGTGTGTCTTTAAGAGTGTGTTTGGTTTGAGGGGGGTGAGCGGGAGGGAAAGGAGTAGAAAGTAAGGAATTGACAAAATTGTCATTAATGAAAAAAAATATTCTTTTTTGTTGAAAGTATATTTTAGGAATATTAAAAAGTTTTCATGGACTTTTTAGTATGAAGAGGGTAACAGATCTCACCCTCTCTCCAACCAAACTAGCTGTAAGTGAGGAGATAGATATCAATGATCCTGTGAGCCTAATCACATATTTAAGCACAATAATAAATGTATCTCATTGTTATATATATCAGAAAAAGAGCGCAGCCGATATGTAAAACCGTTTTTTTTTTTCATTTATATTTTTATATTTATCATTTTTTTCCAAAGTAATTTGACTAACTTACAAATTGATAGAAGACACCCCAAGCAGGTAAGTTGCAGATAACCTTTCAAACATTTTAAAGTTTAAATTTAACACTCTAATCTTTTACTTTTACTTTTTTTCTTTTTATCACAAACCATTGCTGTTAATTCTCCGTCATCTTTTTAATGTAAGTTGACATGTCAGATTGACAAAAATACATGGCATTCTAGATGAAATCTTACGTGACATTCTAAGTGATCTAATCGTTTTACAGTGATGATATATTTTTTACCAAATGGTTTAGTTGTCATTTTAACATTAAAAAAAAAAAAAAAAAACCCCTCGTTGCTCCTCTATCTCCTTGCCAACCACAAGGCTTCTTTTTATCTTTCAATTTTTGCTGCACTTCTCTTAGAATTCCATGGTTTGATGGAGCATCCTCTTCTTCGTATTCTTCCCTTCCAACATGCTTCATTCTTCCTCAAATAGTTCTTCACTCTCTTCACAAATGACTCTGTTGCGATCTGTATCTTGTTAGCTTCCTTTTGTTAATTTATTTTTTCTTGTTAAGAAGTTTTAAAAAGAACTTGAAGATTTCATCTAGGCATGTGTATTATATCGATCTGATGTGTCAACTTCCATAAAGAAGATAATGGTGAATTAGCAGTTTGTGGAATTGTGGTAATTAAAAAAAGAAAAAGAAAAGAAAAAGGTCAACGATTGGAGGATAAATTACAACTTTGAAATGCCAAGAAGATTATATACGACTAACTCAAAGCTCTAGAGGTTTTGTATAATTGAACATATATAATATAATGTCATATAAAAAGTATTTCAGGGAGATCATGTTATATATGTTATAATTAAGTAATATATTTAGCATTTTAAATCTTTTCAAATTAGAAAAATAAGTTTTATATTAAGAGTAGAATAGTGCTAATTTCAAAATTTTACTTTTTTATATCCAAAAGGAATTCTAAAATATATAGATACAAACTCTAGATATGGTTATAAATTCGGAATGTGCCCTATTCGTATTAAGTTCATCATATGATGAGTCAGCTGTGTTGAATCGTGTATTTTTAAAAAAGGAATGCCTCAATGGTGACACAGAAATCACCTGTTGTAACCTTCCTAATAAGTCATGAATTTATACGCAGCTATTTTTAAAACAATCATGCATCATCATCATTATTATTATTTATGCACAAAACAAGCAACAGATTATAATTAATTATCACTTCTTTTCATGTCACATAATACATTAAGTTATAAACAACCCTATCCATTACGTGAAGCAGTTTTATTTTATCACTTCACGCAACTAAATATAAAATACTACTCCGTCCCTCCTAGACTTGGCTTCAATGTATTTGCCATTTAAAATAATGCGTCTAAATTAAGAATTCTATTTTATTTTTTGCCAAATAAAGACAATCTTATAATAGAGAAAATTATGAAAAAAATATAACAAAAATAATAATATTTAATTTTCGAATAAACATTTTACATGTCATGTACAGCAATATATAAAATCCAAGTAATTGAAACATACAGATTCAGTAATACTGATACAAACATGATGATATTCAAACAGTGAATTTAGAGATCAAATTAAATGTCTATATAAGAACAGCATTATGTTTCATTTAATCAATTGAAAATGTAATTGAATAATTTAATTGAGTTGAATATATGAATCGATCACTACTTTTTCTGAGAATTGTGTTGCTTCTCTAAGAGCTGAAAGAGGGTTCCATCATAAACAGCTCGAACTGTGTCTTTCTCCAGCAAACCATCTTTGTCTTTCCCAAATTTATATAATAGCTTCCATTCTCCCTCACTTGCAACCCTATTTGCCATCATTAATTCGCGCCAAATTCTTTTAATTAATTCGACTTAATTATATTTGATCAACGCAAAAATTCAAAAAAAAAAAGAAAAAAAAAGAGGAATAAATATATACCATCCTTGATAATCTCTAGGAGCTCTATTTTCTTTAAGCATTTCGTTCAATTCATCAGATGTTAAAGCATCTGGATGCGTATGTGCATGCTTCCTGAATATTTCTTCAAATTTTGAAGGAACAAACCTAAAATGTACATAAAGATGGGTATGTAGGGATCAGGAATAATAATAATCATAATAATACATATTACCAGAAGAAAATAAATATATGATATGACCCAAAATGTAAAATACATTGAATCATATATCATGAGTAGTGCAGTTTATTTTAAAAATTAATTAATTCTATACAATATATAGGACTCACTGAGTAATAATAACAACAATATGTGCGCGTATAATATTGGAGGAATAAAAGAAAGAAGAAATACCTTCCTTCCTTATCATAGACTCCAGTGTCGCTGCCATGTTTACCAAGTTTGATGTCCTTAACTTCAATGGGAAGTAGGGGAGAAGGAAATTTTCCCTGCTCCAGCAGAAAAATAATGTTAAATTAATTATTTTTCAGTAATCCCCTAAATTGGGTAAATCTCCATTATAATATCTCATGTTGCGACAATTATTGGTCAAAAGTATTGAGATCCTTGAGCAGATGCAACTCTTTTTCGATTGAGTCCCCAAATTGGGAAAATCACCATAAAATCTTATATTACAATATTTATTAGCCCAGAGTATTGAGAATCTTGAGTTAGTGCAACTCTTTTTCGATTTTGTGTAACATATATTTAATAATGTGTAAATATCTTCCGTTTTGCATATAGTTAAATATATATAGATTGTATAAAGATGAAAAAGAGTTGTATCATCTTAAAGATCGGTTGCAATTAGGTCTTTACACAAATTTTAATTACCTTTAAGTGATAAATTTTGTAATAGGGTTTTTTTAGTAATTTCACCTATAAAACTAATTAATGCTCTCGACGGTGCATGTGACTAGACGTACAACATGCTTGATCTATTATTATTGATCTTGCGTCAATTAATATTTTATTTCTTTGAAGTGTTATTATTTGATTGCCATTCATTTACGAAAAACACCCTTAGATCACAAGGCAGGAACAGAAATTAAACTTGATGAAGTAAAATATTCTCCTAAAATAATTAAATATAAATCGGATAAAAATAATCCGATGGATATACTTAACTTAAGCTATATGTTAAATAATAGAATTAATATAAAAAATCGGCATTAATAAATATCTTGCATTTCCCAATGCTTTGCCTGATCAAGAGATTATATTGCGGCTTCTACGCATGAATATGGGGATGATAAAAAAAAAAAAAACAAATATTGAGATCATGTAATTTATTTGAGGGTTAGCAATCATGAATATGAGGATGATAACTTTTTTTTTTTTTTTTTTGCTATATATGACCCCTTTGAATTAATTTTTTTCTCAAAGTTATAGTATGATCTTTCAGAACTTGTATCTGAATGATATTTTTAATTAAAAAAATATGCATAGTGGAAAATCTAAAACACGTTTGTAATAATATGAATTATGAAGATGATATTGTAATTGTAAAAAATTGATAATATAATGATAAGCTTAAGTAGAGGATGAGTAATTAAGATTGAAAGGTTGTAATTAGGAGAAAAGTACAGGACGAGTTTTGAAGCTGAGGTTGAAGTGGATGAAAGCAGCACTTGCAATGGAGAGGAAGAATCCAGATCCAATTGCACGAAACCCTGTGAATCAATATTAAACAAACGCAATTTGGTATTAATTAATTGAAATAAGGAATTAATTAAAGAAAGAGAAGAGAATTATAAGGATTTATATGGAAATAAAAAGAAATAACCTTGGAAAGTTTCCCATGGGTAAATAACACCGTCTTTGTTCCTATCAAAGAACGAAGCGTGCTTCTGCAACACACTTTGTCCCTCACCATTATTTACTCCTTCTGCTTCAATAACAACAACATTAATAAACACTTTAACATATAATTTATTGAGTAGTTGTTAGTTTAATTAGAACGTAATATTAAACTTTTCATATAATAACGGCCTCTTTTGTATTACGCATACCTTGGGGAGTATTGTTGTTGGTTAATAAGGAGGAAGAGGAAGCCATGGACGATCGATATAACAGTACAGAGAGATCGAGAACCTAACGAAAGAGGAAGAGTATTGAATTGGATTCGTTGTTATGTGTGTGGGTGTCTATATATATATAAATTTGTATATATACATACATAACAGTTTCTGAAATTAAGTTTGGATCATTGCTTCTATTTGAAAAAGTTGGGGAACACATCACGCAAGGTCCAAACCACACGCATTTATGAGACTCGTAAAAGCAACCCCACTTTTTATTTTTTATTTTTCATCAATATTTTTTGAATATGATATTATATTTGGTCCTGAATATAACACATAGTTGACTTTCTTCGGTGAGATTAAAGAAGTTAAATAAATTATTTGGTTATATCACATGTTGTGTATAATAAAATTATATATTAGCTTATAAGTCAGTCAAATTAATTTAAATAAACACACACACACTTTAAAAAAATTTAACTAACTTCTTTAATATTTAAAAAAGTTAAATAGATCTTATATTTAAGACTAAAGGTAGTAATTTAGTTCACTTATTTATCTCCCATGTTTATAATTTTTTAGTACAGTGACCGAGGATACCATGAATGGCATAATTGACAAGTTTCATTTGTTGTCATTCCTCTCCTCAGTCTTTTCAGCTAGGGGTGTTTATAGGTAGGGTATGGTACCCAACCCAAAAGATAAGGAGCATATTTGTGTAATACCCGGGTAATTACTATCTGGACTATTATGTTACTATAATAAAAAAAAAATGTCCATTTATGATTATGGTCTCAAAATAGTGTATAATTAGTCTATTTTCAAAGGAAAGAAATTATGAAAAATTCAAGAAGGCCTGGAATAATTATTAAAAATTAGGAAATATATTATTCTTAATTTAGACAATTTAATAAAATATTTCCTATGAAAATTAAAAGGAGGAAAATTAAAAGGTATTCTAGAATCGAAATTGATTCTATGATTTTTAATAATTTGCATGAAGCTTAGATTTATTGATGTCTATAAAATGGTTGTGAGAAAATGATAAGTTCTAATTAAGAAAATTATTAGGAATTATTAAAGGATTAATTAAGTAATTTTTGGGAATTTTATAAGCCTAAATTCATTATGGACCAATAGGGAAATTTTGTGGGAAATGAATAATAAGATAAATGTAATATATGTGGTTGGAAAAAAAAAAAAAAAAAAATATATATATATATATATATATATATATATATATATATATATGTTGGCCGAAATTTTAGGGGGGGATAAGGATGGATTAGATTTTTGTGATATAATAATAATATTAAATAAGACATGTGGAAATTATGTGGTATATTAAAATAATAAAGAAAGGTGAACAAGATAAATGAGAACGGATAGAAAATAATTCCGTTGTGAGAATCTGGGGATGGGTGAAGTAAAACCAGAACATATTATTGGTCAGTGGATTTTTATCCAGAAGTTGGTACCGGCCGAAGTTATTTCTGTAAACGGTCACGAATACCGAGAATTTTCGGCAGATAACAGAACATCCTTAATGAGAGTATAAGGATAGGAAAGCACAGTATTCTTGAAAAGGAAGAAAAGATCTTCAGAGTGTTGTTCCCGGAATTTTAAGTCTCTACAGAATTTCATGATCCGGACATCGAATCAGGGATTTTATCAGATAAAGCAAGAGGATAAGTTTTGATGATGCAGCTAGGATGATGTCATTTTTTTGTCTTTTTGAGGAGAAAATTTCGGCCTAATAGGTGTAAGGCCAAGATGAGACCACCTAGCAAAAGTGCGATCCGACGGTCCAAATTTCGTCTAACAAAGCATGAATAGTAACCAAACTTTCACTATAAATACCCCTTCATCCATTTGCAATTCTCACACCACCCCTCTTGTGATTTTCAAAAATTGGGAGAGAAAGGAAGAAGGAGGAGTCCGGAGAAAGATTCTAGCGAAGCTCTGAGTAAGTTTTCGGTCCCTAGTCTTTAGTTCGGTAGTTCTTTCGGTAGATATAGTAGAAATGCTAGAATAGTCTTTAATTATTCAAGATAGTTTAGGAATCATGTTTTAGGAATAAATATAATATTTATCTTAGAAATATGATAAAAGAAAAGCTATAGCAAAAATTCTGAGAGTTTAAAGTCAAAATAGTGAAGCGCTGGCAAAATTCCGCCAAAAAGTCAAACTAGGGGCAAAATGGTAATTTGTACCTAAAATGCCTGTTATGGTCTTAGATATTCATACTAGTGATATTATCCATATAGGATACCCAAAATCACGAACCGCTGTTTCCGCTGTCATACCGCCGTCGAACCGCTGTCAAATGTACCACAACGCTACCGGAGTACCCGAAATCGTCAACGGAGGTACGGACACGTATTGTAACATTAAATTTTATGCTGCTCATATACATATATGTGGTAGATATGTTTATATACTGAAGCTCCGTTGAGGGCTGTCAGTCATACATACAGTTTGTTACGGGTTATAGTCTTGATAACGCCGTTGGGTTTTCCTAGCGCTGAGGACACGATGGGAGATCGTGGCACTGGTTTATGTGCAGACATAGTGTGGGGCTTTACATATTGTTGTGTGCTTATGTTCTGTCCATTGTTGATCATGCATCTACTGTGTGCTTATGTATTGATGTGCTGTTATGTTGTTACGACTATCTGTTGCCTATATATGATTTATTTGAGCATAAGGTTAACCGTTACCTGAGATCCAATCGGGAATTGGATCTCAGCTGTAGCTTCAGGTTCAGGAGGATCCAGGGTGGAGGAGAGCGGCAGATAGCCGATGTAGGCAAACTGGGAGAGCCTATATGTTTAGTTTTGAACTATTTTAAATATTGTCTTTTTGGAAATAACAGATGACTGTATAAGGATGATTACACTATGGTTATGTATTTCTAAATATTCAGTTACTCGTTTAATCAAAATGCTCGACTCTGATCACGGTTTGTTTAAAAAAAAAAACTTTTCGGTATTTAAAATTGGGATGTTACAATTTGGATTAGTGGTGAAAGTAGTGGTTTATTTTCTTTGACTTTTGCAGAAGTTCAATAAGAAAATAGTCTGCTTGTAAATGTGATTTGTGTTTAGATTGACAATGACAAAAATGACATTTTTTTTTTCATGGAGATGTGTTTGGTTTAGCAGTTGGAAATTCAGTTGAGATGGAAAATGATTAAAAAGGGCATGAGTCTTATGGACTAAAAAAGAAAAATAAATGTAATATTTCAAACTATATTTAAATTTAAATTTATATATATTAATTTAGGATAAAGAATTTACATAGAATGATTTAAATTTTGGAGGTATAGTCCCAAATTATGTTTTTGGAAGAAAGAGAAAGAATATATATATATATATATATATATATATATATATATATATATATATATATAAATTATTAAAAAGAAAAAAAGGAAAAGAAAAGAATTAAAAAAAAAACTTTGTAGTGGTGTCTACACCAAAAAACTAAGAGCTTTTTTCCAAAAGTTACCCTAGGGAGCTTTTGGCAAACAGACCTTTCTTTTCAAAAGCTCAGTGGAATAAAAGCCAACTCAAACATCTTTCACTAGACTTTTTCTCTGCTGATCGTTTCACTGGCTTTTTTTGGATAAAAAGCTATCCCATTGAGGACTCCAAACAGACCCAAGATGAACAAGGAGCATTTTGCAGGTTGATGCCTAGTCTTGCCTGATGAAAGCTCAAGTAATTTAGGGTAGGGTTGGGCAGGATAGGCTTCTGTGTCTGAAAATTTTTATACAATTGAAAAATGAAGAAACATCCAAAATATAAAAAATATAGTTTAATATTTCAAAAAACATATTATGTATAATAATCCATTTTAGATTTTATTGTTTATTTTAAATTCATGGGCTAATACAAAAAATTAATTTAATATATATTATTTTCTTATTATTATTAATTTAAAAAATTCTTAATTAAATATGTTTATGTAAAACATACTTTTTGAGTTTATAAAAAAATATGTTTATTCATTATATTCTAATTAAATGGTAAGTAAATATTTTTTAAATTTTATTAAATAATGAATGTATGTGTATATTATATATATATATATATATATATATATATATATATATATATATATATATGTTTTAAATAAAATTTTATATACACTTTGAGCAAGGCTAAATGGGCAAGGCAACATACATTGCCTTGTGTCTAACCCTACCTAATATTTGGCCCAGCCATAAAATGTCCAAATAATTTATTGACTGAGTTTTTAGGGCCAAGCTCGGCCTTTTTTGACCGAGCTTGGATGGGCATTTGAACTTTATGAACACCTCTACTTTCAACATTGGTAAGAAGCCTATATAATTTCACATATTATAAGGTAGTTCCAATTCAAATAATTAAATAGGATATTTTAGCAAAAAGTAATACCCCTTTGGTCCTCAATAAAAGATCTATTTACTTAATTTGATTATATTTAGAAAGTTAGTTAATATGATTTATATTTTCAAAAACACTCTAGGTAGTCGTCTTTTTTAATTCCTTTATTCCTTATCCTCTTTGATTATATTGAATAGAATATTAATAGAGGTAAATTAGAAAAATATTGACAAATATAAAAATTGTGTCTTACATTTAAGACTAAGATAAATTTTCTAAATATGTTTTATATTAAATACCTGGAGAGTACATGTTTTTTTTTAAAAAATAACTATTCTATGTGGTCCTTAATATAAGACGTATTTATCTAATTTGATTAAATTAAAGAAGTGGGTTATATTAGTTAATATGACATGTATTTTCTAAAACAATAATCTTCTTTAATTCCTTTATTTCCATTCCTCCATGAGTATCGTTGAAAAAGTATTAATAAAGATAAATTAAGAAAATATTAATAAATATAAAAAATACATCTGATATTTAAAATTAAGATCAACACTCTAAATAGGTCTTACATTTAAAAATAAGAGAGAGCAATATAACTAATTTTCATAACATTTATAAATTAATTATCCACCTTTTTATTATATTACAGACAAGAGAGCGTATGTTAATCAAATTGGAGTCAGTTCGTGGTCACATCATCAAGGAATCCCAATCTAATTGGGAAATAGAGAGGCGGGGAGGGTCACCTCATCTTCGTTATGATGAAAGCTATTTCCTCCCTTCACTATACGAGTATGCACACCTGTTGGTTTACATCACCATTCATTTCCCATATGCGAGATTAATTAACAATCAATCTTTTCTTTTTATTTTTTTGGGTC
This sequence comes from Acacia confusa, assembly GCA_037074495.1. Lineage (NCBI taxonomy): Eukaryota > Viridiplantae > Streptophyta > Magnoliopsida > Fabales > Fabaceae > Acacia > Acacia confusa. The sequence goes on along the minus strand of CM073512.1, from coordinate 1,534,680 downwards.
TTGTAATTCTGATACTTGGCACCATCAGGCAGGAATAACACTTCCATCATCCATAATTAATTAATTAATTTGAGTAGATTAATTGTGAAAATGTAGGTTAAAGTGAAGACATATGTACTTTCAGTTCTGTATATCTTGGGAAGCAAAGCCATAGCGTCTAACCCTTGATTTGTGGGCGGATCCAACACCTCTCCTAAAATTTTTTATCAAAAAAGAAAAAAAAGGTTACTAGGTTGAATTCACGTTTAAACAAGATGACGGATTTAATCTCACTAACATTCAAACACAATAATAAATTTAATTTTAAAAAAATTGATGAAAAGGCCTATTTAAAAATTTTATTAATAAGAAGGACCTAAATTTGAATACTGTATTTTGGAAAGTAGACATTTTCAATAGTTGTAAAGTTGAAAATTTGTTAAATTTTAGGTACAATCAATGTCTAAAGATTTTTTTTGTTATGATAAAATATGTTAAAAGTGACTTATAAATATAAGTAGGAGACTAAAGTTTTGTTATTCTAAATAACAAGAAGAAGAAAAATACCCCTTGCATTACACGGAGAGGAATAACTTTAATGGTAAGGATATATATGGATATATATAATTACTGTTAGAAGAAGTTTAATTAAACAACTCAAATTAGATATAATATAGGTCCTAATCTCTCAAAAGTTAAAACCACTATTAACTAAAAAAACTATACCATTTAAGTTATCGTACCAAAAATAAATAAATAAATAAATGAATCTTGAACATTTATAATCTTTTCAATACATAAATATTATCATAAGTGGAATATATGGGAAAAAAAAGAAGAGAAAATCTCTTAAAAAGAATTTCAAAACTATCAAAAGATAAAAAGGTGTTTTGAATTTTTATAATATTAAAGAGGTGTTAGGGTTTGATTCGTTCTTTTCAAAATTAAAATGAAATAATAGAATTATCTTTCAGAGTTTAATTTTCACTTTGATAAAATTAACTCTAAAAAATTTATCTGAATTTGTGCAACTTTTATTAGAACTTACAAAACCCTTGTCAAATTTGGTGAATTTTGATTTCTAACATGTGAAATTCTTTTGAGAATTTATGAAAACATTGCCCAAACTTGAAAAACTTTTATCAGGATTTGTGAAACTTTTATCATATATTCAGAATAAAAAATTGCAACTTGTGAAATTTTTTAAGAAATTTGTGAAATTCTTTTGAGAACTTGTGAAAACTTTACCCAAACTTGTGAAACCTTTATTAGAACTTGGGAAAATTTTATCAGATATTGTGAATCAAAATTTACAACTTGTGAAATTCTTTAAGGAAGTTATGAAATTATTTTGAGAATTTGATAAGACTTTATCAGATCTTATAAATTCAAATTTTCAACTTGTGAAATTATTTTGAGAAGTTGTAATAACCTTAACCGAACTTGTGAAGTCTTTATTAGATCTTGTAAATTTTGTTTTGCAACTTGTAAAATTTTTATGATAAATTATGAAAACTTTTATCAAAACTTGTAAAATCATGGTTTCCTCTTTGTTCTTAATTTTAAATTTAGAGGAATAATTCTATCATTTTTTAAAAAAATTATGAAAATCACGAATCAAACCTTAACACTTCTTTAGAATTATGAATATTTAGAACACTTTTTTTATCTTTTAACATTTTTAAACTTCTTTTTAAGGGATTTTCCTTATGAAAAAAGTTAAAATTGAATTTTAAAGTTTTAAAAAAAAATGCTATTTAAGCATATAAAAATATATGTCAAAAGCAAATAGTACGGTATAAATAAAAATTGATTTGAATTGATTTAATATTCCAATAGCAAAAATTTTAAGATTAAACATCCCCCCCCCCCCCCCCCAAAAAAAAAATCTAATAGAGTCTAAAAGTTAATTTCTAAACCCAATGCACAGATTCTTCCAAACTTTTCACTTTTTGCCCCCTATACTGCTCTCACTTTCAATTAAAAAAAATAAAAAAAATAAATAGATCTCGAACACTTATAATCTTATCAATACCTATATAATATCATAAGTGGAATATACGGAAAAAAATTTATAATTGAATTTAAAATTTAAAAAATTTTATTTAAGCATATAAAAATATATGTCAAAATCAAACGGTACAATATAAATAAAAATTGAGTTGAATAAATCATCATCTCTTCAATTAATGCCGCGCATTTCATTCCTAATGACTGCTTTCACTTTTAATTGTGAATGTTAGTCTTCCACATTATTTCAAAAGTATTTATTGTATTTAGTGTTCATTGGCCGTTTTTTATTGTGGCCTTTGTCATGTACCTATCCATCAAGGCATCAATTGTAAATAAACATATTTTAAAATCAATTATTTCAAGAGAAAATTAGGGAGAAGTACCAAGGAAAAAGTATTTATTAATAAGGATATTAAAAATTGTAGTTAGTTTCAAAGACAAAAAAATTAAAATATAAATATTCAATTATGAAATTAACACTAATCATACTTCCTAAATCTTCCCTAACCCCATTTTAACTATTTGATGGTTAGTTATCTATTGATGTTCTCTAGTCTCCCTCCGTCTATCTTTTACGAGTAATAGTTAATAATTAGCATAAGCGCGTTAAATTATGTTTCTCATATAATAATTTATCTCATAAGTGATAATTTAATAATTAGCATAGGAGCGTGGAAAAAAAAAATCAGCACCACAAAGACCCCCGTAGCCAAAATGGTTTTAGTAATATTGGTTCATAAGCCAAAACCTTTATTTTGTTAATAATATTATTTTAAAATTTATTTATTTGGAATTTGGTATAGTAATTTGATTATTTTCAGTTTAGATTAGTAATATGATTATATGATAAATATCTCACATCTTTATTTTCTTAGTTAATTAAAAATTTTATTTGTTTCTAAATGAATTCACACTAAATATATCCCCATGATATTAGCCGCGTTTATTTGTTACTAAAACTTCATATGTCCACGCTATGTAGATGGATAACAATAGGTAAAATGATTGATATCCACCTGATATTGGCCGTTTATTTGGGAATTTATAGTTTAAATTTTTGTAGAATTTAGTATTTTTCATTTTTATAACACCCTTCTTAAAGTGCATATCGTGCTCGTTTAAGCTTTTTTTTCCCCATGAAAAATCACATATTTTTAAAAGAGATATATTATAAACAATTTTCTGTGATTTCTTAATTTTTTTTAGAAATAATCAAAACCTAGAAAGAGATGGATTTCTAATTATTTCCAATAACCCACAAGTTCTATGAGGAAAAAAAATCTGTGACTATATTTTGGGGTTAGCCAAGTTGCATCAATAATACTTATCATATTCCTTTTCATAGTTAAGAGCCATCTTCACTATATAATTGACTTATATAATAATAACATTCAACAAAAACAGCATCACTGTTCAAAGTTCAGTTTCTCTAAATACATGAAGACCTTGGTTGCCTTTAAATATATATAAAAGAGTCTGAAAAAACAGTATAAAGTATATACCAATTGGCAGAGGAATGCCTCCATTAATTTCTCTCTCCAACTGAAAAGAGAACGTATGCACTTCCTTCACCATCCAAATAACTCTTACCTATTCAAAGAGTTGCAAAAGATGCCAAGTAGATGAAAGGAGGTTCCAAATATATCAAAAATACTTATAAAATTCAAAAATACACAAAAGCTTTAGTATCTCGATTGGAATTCTATATCTCATCATTGCCCCATATTTGCTTATTGTTACTCACTAGTATCTACATAACAGATTGTGATATAAATGTTTTTTACTCACTGAGAAACTAAACATGTGAATTTAGATTAATTAAGAAGAATAACCCAAGGAAAACATTAAGAACTGAAACCCATTGCCTAGTCACAACAATGACGTCTTACCACCCGTTTTCTAAGAAATGGAAGTACTTACAATTTGACTTCGAAGAAGAGGGAGAGAAAAATAGGGAAGAGAGTGTAAAAATAGCCATACTTGTTCCCTCACTATCATCTCCATATCTGCAAAAAAAAAAAAAACAAACAAAAAAAACAAAAACAAAAACAAAAACAAAAACAAAAAACAAAAACAAAAAACAAAAAACAAAAACAAAAACAAAAAAAAAAACAAGAAAAAGGTGAAGGGAATTGAAGAAGATGGAGTTGGGATAGGACTGAGAGAGTGATTCCAGTGAGGAAGTGTAATACCCTAATTTTTATAATACACTTAAATATATATTTAGATAAATAATACTTATTGAAAATAGGTGAATGTGAGGTTTCAAAATAGTGTATAATTAGTCTATTTTCAAAGGAAAGAAATTATGAAAAATTCAAGAAGGCCTGGAATAATTATTAAAAATTAGGAAATATATTATTCTTAATTTAGACAATTTAATAAAATATTTCCTATGAAAATAAAACAAAGGAAAATTAAAAAGTATTCTAGAATCAAAATTGATTCTATGACTTTTAATATTTTGCACAGAGCTTAGATTATTAATGTCAATAAAATGGTTGTGAGAAAATGATAAGTTTTAATTAAGAAAATTATTAGGAATTATTAAAGGATTAATTAAGTAATTTTTGGGAATTTTATAAGCCTAAATTCATTATGGACCAATAGGAAAATTTTGTGGGAAATGAATATAAGATAAATGTAATATATGTGGTTGGAAAAAAAAAAAATATATATATATAATTATGTGTTGGCCAAAATTTTAGTGGGGGGATAAGGATGAATTAGATTTTTGTGATATAATAATAATATTAAATAAGACATGTGGAAATTATGTGGTATATTAAAATAATAAAGAAAGGTGAACAGGATAAATGAGAAGGATAGAAAATAATTCCGTTGTGAGAATCTGGGGATGGGTGAAGTAAAACCAGAACATATTATTGGTCAGTGGATTTTTATCCAGAAGTTGGTACCGGCCGAAGTTATTTCTGTAAACGGTCACGAATACCGAGAATTTTCGGCAGATAACAGAACATCCTTAATGAGAGTATAAGGATAGGAAAGCACAGTATTCTTGAAAAGGAAGAAAAGATCTTCAGAGTGTTGTTCCCGGAATTTTAAGTTTCTACGGAATTTCGTGATCCGGACATCGAATCAGGGATTTTATCTGATAAAGTAAGATGACATAAGCTTGTTAATGTCATCAATTTTGTCTTCTTGTGGGGGGGGGGTGAGGTCGGCCAAGGAGGTGTATGGCCAAGATCAAGTCACCTAGCAAAAGTGCGATCCGACGGTCCAAAATTCGTCTGACAAAACATGAATAGTAACCAAACTTTCACTATAAATACCCCTTCATTCATTTGCAATCCTCACACCACTCCTCTTGAGGATTTCAAATTTTGGGAGAGAAAGGAAGAAGGAGGAGTCCAGAGAAAAATCCTAGCGAAGCTCTGAGTAAGTTTTCGATTCCTAGTCTTTAATTCGGTAGTTCTTTCGGTAGATATAGTAGAAATGCTAGAATAGTCTTTAATTATTCAAGATAGTTTAGGAATCATGTTTTAGGAATAAATATAATATTTATCTTAGAAATATGATAAAGGAAAGGCTATAGCAAAAATTCTGAGAGTTTAAAGTCAAAATAGCGAAGCTCTGACAAAATTCCGTCAAAAAGTCAAACTAGGGGCAAAATGGTAATTTGTACCTAAAATGCCTGTTATGGTCTTAGATACTCATACTGGTGATACTATCCTTATATGATATCCGAAACCACGAACCGCTGGTTTCACTGTTTCCGCTGTCATATCGCCGTCGAACCGCTGTCAAACGTACCACAACGCTACCGGAGTACCCGAAATCATCAACGAAGGCACGGACGCGTATTGTAACATTAACTCTTATGCTGCTCATATACATATATGTGGTAGACACGTTTATATACTGAAGCTCCGTTGAGGGCTGTCAGTCATACATATAGCTTGTTACGGGTTATAGTCATGATAACGCCGTTGGGTTTTCCTAGCGCTGAGGACACGATGGGAGATCGTGGCACTGGTTTATGTGCAGACATAGTGTGGGGCTTTACATACTGTTCATCAGCACTGGTTTATGAATATTGGAGTCGATTTCAGGAGCTTTTAAATAAGTGTCCACACCATCAAATTGCTGATGAACAGTTGATTCAATACTTCCATGATGGCCTTTTACCTAATGAGAAGGGCATTTTAGATGCTTCAACTGGAGGTTCTTTGGAAGATTGCACGGCTGATGAGGCATGGGCTCAAATTCGAATGAGAGCTCAAAATACTCAACAATATAATGTGAGAGAGATAAGAGGAGTTTGTGAGATAGGCTTCAACCAAAGGATGGTCTCACTTGAGTCTAAAATGGATAAAGTTACTTCACAACTTTCTCTTATCACATCCGAGCTTCATAATTTGAGTATTCAACAAGCACCTCATTCTCATAATTCACAAGCTCTTGTTGCACCTAGTTGTGATAGTTGTGGTTCAATGATGCATGTTACAAGTCTGCCCTAATCAATATGAAGAACTCAATGCTATGTATCAAGGAAGGCCTAACCAACAACAACTAAGATGGGATTCTAACACTACCACCTACAATGAAGGTAGAAGACCTAATGGTAATTTTGGTTGGAGAAATCAAGAAGGGTCATCATATCAAGTCCAACCATATGGGTTAAACCGTGGGCAAATGGTTCCTCTTCAAGAGTCTAAGGGTGATGAGACCAATCAATTATTGAAGAGTATGATTGCTAAACTTACTAGCATGGACAATCGGATGATGGAAGAAAGAACTTTCAATGAGAGTAAATTCTCTTCTATCATCACAAGCCTACAAAATCTACAAAGTGATAGGGCAAGTGATAGTACTCAAATGTCTCATGTGTGCAAGAAGTTGGAAGAATTGGAATTGAAGAACAACACTATGCAATCTCACTTAACTCAACTCTCCAATTCTTTGAGTGATGTGCATGCTAAGACAAGTGGTTCTATTCCTTCAAATACTGTCATCAACCCTAAATCACTTAATGCTATTGAGTTAAGGAGTGGTAGGAAAGTACATTTCCCTGAAGAGATTGACAATGATGTGGATGAGGAAATTGAAGTTGAAAGTCCACCATTGACTCCAATGAAGCTTCCTGGTTTTGAGAGTTCCAAAGAGAAGGCTATCTTTGAGAAGAAAAAGGCAAAAATAGTTGAGCAACCTCAAGTGGAACAACAACCACTTCTGAGAGAGGTGGGCTCCAAGGAAAGAAGCACTTTTGAGGAAGGTGAGACAAGCGAGCAAGGCATCCTATCCAATACTAATGGTAAGGAGGTAAAAATTTCTCAACTCCCTTTTCCTAAAGCTTACTTTCAAGGCAAGAAAATGCATGAGGAACAAACTGAAAAAGAAATGTATGATTTGTTTAGCAAGCTGAATATCAATGTTCCTTTCTTTCAATTGGTTAAGTCTATGCCTAGTTATTGCAAATTCTTGAAAGAACTTTGCACTAACAAGAGGAAGTTTAGGCCTAATGAGAGAGTGCAAATTAGCTCTAATATGTCTGCCCTTTTTAAACCCCAACTCCCTGTTAAGTGCAAGGATCCTGGCTCATTCACTATACCTTGTACCGTAGGTAATGTGCATATAGCTCAAGCCTTGTTAGATTTAGGTGCAGCCATTAATGTCATGCCTAGTGCCATTTTTAAATCTCTTGGTGTGAAGGAGCTTAAGAGGACTAATGTGGTTCTCTAACTAGCTGATAGGAGCATTAGGCACCCACAAGGCATCATTGAGGATTTGCTTGTCAAAGTCAAAGACTTAGTTTTTCCTGCTGACTTCTATGTGTTAGACATGTCTCAAGAGTCTAGTGAATCCACCCTTATCTTAGGGAGACCTTTTATGAGAACTGCTAGTACCTTGATAGACATGAGAGATGGTTCAATCACTATGGAAGTGGGCAATCATAAGCTAAGTTTTAATATGTATGAAGCCATGAAGCATCCTTTTGAAGATTACTCTTTATTAGGTGTGAATTGAATTGACTTGGCCATTGATGATAAGGTTAATGAATATAAGCTTAAATTCCACACTAATAATTGTGATCTTGACTATGGTATTGCATTGGATTCATGTGATGATAAATTTCCCTCTTCTTCTGTTGAAAATTTTGATTCACTTGAGAGTGAGATTTCCAACCTTAACTCATCGATGGTTAATTGTTGGTTATCATCCCTTGATGATTTTTCTCTTACTTCTCTGAGTTCATTTGAGCTTAATTCTTCCAATGATTCATTATTTAGTGATGATGCTTGTGAGGAAGGTGCTTTTGTTAATGTTTCAGGTCACAAACTAGTGGAGGAAGCTGAGTTTGAAGTCGGTAGTCAAGACTTGGATGATTTGTTCTCCAAGGGGATAGCCCTCACACCGACTAAGACATCCTCTCATGTGACCCACTTTAGATCTCAAAACAATATGGTTACAGGGCCACTTTTTAACTCAACGCTTCATCATAGAACCAAGATAACTCCTTGTGAGGTAGGTATGAAAGAGACTTTGTTCCCCAAGCCTGTTGCTGTTGTAGGCCAACCTGATATTAGTTCAACACTTGGCAGGACCAATAAGCAAGTGATGAAATCTATGGAGCTTAGCACAAGTCATGTACCTTCTAAGTCTATAAAGGGGAGTATTTCTACTACCCTTGATCTTCATAGAATAATTCCCTCTATTGTTCAACCCCCTGATTTAGAGCTTAAGCCTCTCCCCTCTAATTTGAAATATGCTTTCCTTGCTGTGGATGGAAAATTGTCTGTTATTATTTCAAATTCTTTGTTTGTGAATGAGGAGGAGAGATTGCTTGATGTTTTAAGTAGAAATCGAAAGGCTCTAGGTTGGACTTTAGCTGACATTCCTGGGATTAGTCCTGCTATTTGTACCCATCAGATCCTTTTGCATGAGGAATCCAAACCTCTTAGGCAACCCCAAAGACACCCCAACCCCCTAATTTTGGATGTGGTTAAGAAAGAAGTAACCAAGCTATTGAGTGCAGGTATCATCTACCCAAATTCTCATAGTGAGTGGGTTAGTCCGGTACATGTAGTGCCTAAGAAGAGTAGGATAACTGTGGTGCAAAATGAAAATGATGAGTTGATACCTACTAAGGTGTAAAATGCTTGGAGAGTGTGCATAGACTATAGGAAATTGAATGAAGCATCTAGGAAAGATCATTTTCCCTTACCCTCATAGATCAAATGCTTGAAAAGTTGGCGGGTAAGAGTCATTATTGTTTCCTAGATGGTTATTCAGGATATTTCCAAAGTCCATTAGTTCCTGAAGATCAAGAAAAGACCACTTTTACTTGTCCAATTGGTACCTATGCCTATAGGAGAATGCCTTTTGGATTATGTAATGCACCGGGCACTTTCCAACGTTGCATGATGTCACTTTTCTTTGATTTTCTTGAAAATTTTATGGAGGTTTTTATGGATGATTTTACAGTGTATGGCAATTCTTTTGATGCTTGTTTAAATAGTTTGGACAATGTTCTTGCTAGATGCATTGAGAAAAATTTGGTTTTGAATTATGAGAAGTGTCATTTCATGGTTGATCATGGAATAGTACTTGGTCATTTGATATCTAGTAAGGGCATTGAAGTTGATAGAGCTAAAATTGAGGTGATCTCCTCATTGCCCTACCCCACTAATATCAAAACACTTCTTTCTTTCTTAGGGCATGTGGGTTTTTACCGGCGATTCATAAAAGATTTTAGTAAGATAGCTTTACCATTATCCAAACTATTGCAAAAAGATGTTGACTTTGTCTTTGATACTTCTTGCAAACAAGCATTTGATGAATTAAAAGCACACTTGATATCTCCTCCTATTCTGAAAGCACCAGATTGGACTTTGCCTTTTGAACTAGCATGTGATGCCTCTAATTCTGCTGTGGGGGTCATGCTAAGACAAAAGCATGGCAAGTTGTCCAATGTGATCGCTTATGCATCCAAAACGTTGGATAGTGCACAAAGGAATTACACTACCACTGAAAAAGAACTGTTTGCTGTGATTTTTGCATTAGATAAGTTTAGACAATATCTAATCAATTCCAAAGTGGTTGTGTACATAGATCATGCAGCTGTGAAGTTTCTCTTCACTAAGCCTCAATCAAAACCAAGGCTCATTAGATGGATGCTATTGCTACAAGAATTTGATATAAGCATCAAAGATAGGCCTGGAACTACAAACCTTGTAGCAGATCACTTGAGTAGACTACCGGATGGCACAAGGGGAGTACTTGATTCTGATTTAATTTGTGATAATTTCCCTGATGCATCCCTTATGTCTATATCTGTTTATGCTCCTTGGTTTGCTAATATAGTGAATTATATTGTGACCGGTCTCATTCCTGAGCATATGTCTTCCTTTCAGGCTCAAAAACTTAAACGAGAAGCTGAACACTACATTTGGGATGAGCCTTATTTATGGAGACTATGCAATGATCAAGTTATCAGGAGGTGTATTCCAGAGACAAAGTCCAAGGACATACTTTTTGCTTGCCATTCAATGGTTTGTGGCGGACATTTTAATGCTCATAAGACCTCTAGGAAAGTGTTAGATGCTGGATTTTATTGGCCTACCCTTTTTAAGGATGCATATCTGTTTTGTAAGGCATGTGATAAATGCCAAAGGTTTGGAGGGTTAAGTAAACGGAATGAGATGCCACAACAACCCATGCTCTTTTGTGAGGTATTTGATGTTTGGGGCATTGATTTCATGGGTCCTTTTCCACCATCATCTGGCTTTACCTACATCTTGTTAGCCGTAGATTATCTCTCTAGATGGGTAGAAGCCATTCCTACTAGGAAAGATGATGCCCAAACGGTTTCCAAATTTCTGAAGTCTCACATCTTTTGTAGATTTGGAGTACCAAGGGCTATAGTAAGTGATAGAGGTTCCCATTTTTGCAATAAAGTTATTGATAACTTACTTGTTAAGCTTGGGGTAACCCACAAAATGTCCACTCCTTATCACCCACAAACGAATGGGCAAGCGGAAGTATCCAACCGAGAGATCAAACATATATTGGAAAAGATAGTCAAGCCTTCAAGGAATGATTGGAGCTCAAGGTTGGAGGAAGCACTGTGGGCCTACAGAACTTCCTTCAAGACACCAATAGGAATGTCTCCTTACCGGCTTATCTATGGTAAAGCATGTCATATTCCGGTAGAGTTGGAGCACAAAACTTATTGGGCGGTGAAAATGTGCAACATGGATGTGGAAGAAGCTGGTTTGGAAAGGAAGTTACAAATGCAAGAACTTGAGGAAATGAGATTAGAAGCTTATGAGACTTCTCGCATTTACAAAGAAAAGACCAAGCTACTTCATGATAAGAAGATTATCCGAAAGGATTTCAAAGTTGGTGATCATGTTTTGCTATACAAGGCTCGATTCAAGTTGTTGAGTGGGAAGCTTAAAGATAAATGGTGTGGACCTTACACTATCACCAAAGTACATCCATTTGGCATGGTAGAGTTGCTTGATGAGACTATTGGGAAGGACTTTCAAGTCAATGGACATCTCCTCAAGCTCTATCGTGATTCATCATCAAAGCCTCCTTGAGGCCAGGTTGTCTCTTTCCTTCACTTTCATTTGCTGTTTTGGATTGTTCAATTCACTTGTGATTCTGAATGCTTGAAATAAGAGTGGGGGAGAGACTATCTTAGTAGGAAAGTAGAAGTAGTATAGTTTAATAATTTGAATAAAAACTCCTAATGTATGCTTTGCATCTTAGCCATTACCTTGCTTAATTGCCATTGTGCCTCTTCACTCTAATTTTCTGTTATTATGACTTGTTTCTTCTTTCTTCTCTCTTTATATGATGTTGATGTGTTGTGCTTCAATTGCAATTGGACTTCACAACTTTCCACTTCATTAAGGAACAAGTTAGAATGATAGAATTGCTTTCCAAACATTGAGGACAATGTGTTGATTAAGTGTGGGGGAGGAGAATACATTTTGAATCCCAATTAATTGGTTGTTTTTGAATGAGAAAATGCCAAAAACTTAAAAAAAAAAAAAAAAATTCTTTGAGCCTTCATGAGATCTAGTGTTTTGGCAACATTTTGAAACCATGTTTTGCTTTTCAAGTGAATGGGAAGAGAAATGAACCTACAATTGGATTTTTGCTTACTCCTTGTTTTGAAAAAGAGAGTTTCTACATCACTAGTGCTTTTAAGGATTGAGCATTATCATAATTGATTGTGTTTGTAAGGCTAACTCTTGTAATAATTAAGTAGATGTTTTGTTGTTAGCTTCTTATGCAATTGATTGTGTTAGAGTGAGCATTAGAGAAAAACCTTGTTGGAAGGTTATTTGAGCCTTAATTCCTTTCATGAGTGTATGTTCATTTGGTTTTTCACCTTCTATAACTTGTTTCAACTCTTTTTCAAAACAATGTTTGCATTAGTGTGATGAAGAGGAAAGAGGCATTCATATTTTAATTCCTTTTACCCAAACACAAACTAACATTCATATGCCTTTGCTACCCATTTTGAGTCATTCCTATGTTGTATGCATTTCATTACTTATAATATTCATAGCATTTTAAAAATCAAAGGAAAATTGCCAAAAAAAAAAATGAAATGCCATGTATATAGAAAAGAATGAAAAAGAAGTAGAAAAAAAAAGTATTGAAAAAAAGGGGAGTGTTTAGTATTAAAAAAAAAAAAATTCAAGAAGGCATTTGTTCATGAATTTCCAAAAATTGGCAAGGTTTGAAAAGTTATTTAGATGCTATGAATTAGGTCATTAATGTTGACTTGCATATCAACTATTCAATTTTCTAATTAATTCATTACATCTAGCCTTCATCCAATATTACATTAGTTGCTATTAATTATGGAGATGTTAGAGTGGTTGCAAGCCTATCGTAAGGTGTGAATTGAGTGAGCAAGAGTGAAATTATTTCAATAAGGTGAGATGAGTGAAATAGTAATACCTTGAGAGTCTCTTGTGCTTCATTTTAATATACTTGGTTGTGTAGTTAGCTAATTTCTTCACATCATTTGATTATGACTAGGGTTGGCTTGATGAGTTTAGTTAATTAATGCATTGGTTTATAATTATGAGATTGCTCGATTATCAAATGTATTAGTGATTTTGACTTGGGATTTTGTACTAAATTATCTCTGTTAGTTTGATATTTGTAGTTGAGATTGGATTTTGTAGTGTGATTTTTATATGTGAATGAATTTCTTTGTGGTTTCAATGAAGTTATGTTGATTAGTGTAGTATTGTCTAATTAATGTGGTTGATTTGTACCCTTTTGAGGGACTGTTTAGTACTCAAATTTAGAAGTCTCAAGTTGCATAATTCCAATTTCAATTACGCATTAAGTGGGCTCAAACAATTTCTCAAGGGGTAGTAGTTAGCTATGGTTATAGGAGCTACTATTAATTGTGAATATTGGACTCAAGTGGTATCTTGAGGTTTTTCTTAAAACTTAATGAATTTTAACTCCCATAATCTTTTAAAAGCAAGGATAGTCATTTCTTCATTACTAAGAGCATTAACCATTTAATCTTATTTCTATCCAAAGTATTTTTCTTTATCTCCAAAAAGACCAAAAAATATAGGAATAGTTTTTTATTTTTCCTATGCATTTTAATTAGAGAAAACTTATTTAGGAACCCCAAATTTCTAACCATGTTTATATCACTTAGTTTATCTTAGGAAATTCAAAATAAATTTGGCTCCTTGATTAAGAGAACGATCTCGAGTTAATTGCACTGTATTGCATTTAATTCGTGGTAAATAGTGATTCGACCCCGAGGCGACTAAGGTTGAGTCGAATTAATAATGCCATCCTTGTTCCTATCAAAGAACGAAACATGCTTCTGCAATGCAGTTTGCTCCTCACTACCAACTCCTTCTGCTTGAGTAGTAATCATAATGAGAAAATTACTAATCAATTTACCCCCCACACACACACACACACACTGAGTTGAAGTTACGTACAAGGTCATAACATGAGTAATCACATTATTACCACATACGTCGGTTTTGAATAAAATATATGTTGTAGCGTTTTGAAAAGCGCAACAACTTGTTGCGATGGCTTATGTATTGCTTTAAAAGCACTACAAATATTTTTCAAAAATGCGCGACAGCTTTGATTTTCTATAGTAGTGAGAATAACAAAGTTATTTTACACATTTCATACATAATGTGTGAAAGACTGCTTCGTTTTGTATTAAATCAGGTGATAACAAAGTGCAATGAAATGGAATAACCTACAAATTTATAATTCAGGTTACAATTTTTTAATTAATCTTACACGTTAAAAATTATAAAAAAAAATAATAATAATTTTCTTAATTAACAAAAACAATGATGGGGTGGATGGGAAGAATTCAATTTTTTTCAAAAAAAAAAAAAGCAAAGTTAAAAACATTGTGAATTTAAAAACTATATTAAAGTAATTTTTTTCTAAATATAACTAAAATATTGGAATCTCGTTGGATCAAGTATATAAAAATAAGAATAAAATACTCTGACTACCCTCGTATTTTTCTTAACTACACATACATCCCCTCTATTTTGAAAACTCATATAAACCTCCTTTGAAATTAAAATGTATGTTACATAAATCTTCCTTATATTTTAGTTGATCATTAATTTTGACTTTTGAATTTTTTTCTTACCAAAATGTCATTCTTCAATATTATATGGGCTAATAAAAATTTATACAACCCAAAATTTTATTATAATAGATTTTCTAACTTTCTAACTTGTTAAGAAATTTATTAGTTTTGATATTATAAATTAATTTTGAATTAAAATATATATTAAACACATATTTTTATCAAAATAAACTATATACGTTTGATCATTTAAATTTATGATTTAATACTTTTTTCAAAAATATTTATTAACACATTTGACCAATCACATGTTTATTTAAAAACCTACTTGAATATTCAACATTTGTGATATTTACATTAACTAATGCTAAAAATAGTAACTATATGTAAATATATAAATAGAAATTAAGGAATAGGTAAAAAAAACTCTTAAATTCTTTAAAACAATTTTAGTCAAAATGTGCAAGAAAAAATAAATACATGCAAGATAAAAGTAAAACTAGGGATTTAGTATTAAGGATAAAATAGTAAAAAAAAAATATTTTTACATCAACTTTAATTTCAAAATATATTTTTGAAATCTATTTAAAAATTTTTTAATAGAGTTAATTGTTTAGACTTAAATGTATGTTTTTAAAATAGAGGGAAGATATATATAATTAAGGTAAAATAGGAGAATGACCAGAATATTTTACCTTAAAAATAAAAAGGGATTGCGTTTACGTGATCCATAAAAGCATGTGATTGTCCTTACTTGTTGTGTTCACCAACTTTCAAAAAGAAGCAATGATAAATTTAAAATCTAATTTCAGAAATCGTCATGTATGCATATCAATAAAATTACACTTTGACCGCCGCTCGCTAGCTAATATTAATAAAATAAAATAACATACAAAATTAGATAGGTTATTTGTTTTGGTGAAAATATGAGAGGACCTAACTAGTAACATATATAGTAAACTAATAAGGATGTTATGTAATTGTTAAGCAAAACCAACTTAACTTTTGTTTAGTTGGGATTCTATCAAACTAATTGTAATTAATTCGTTGTGCATGTGAATATGCCTTTTATGAGGCAGCAACATATTAAGACAATCAAGTAATATTCAGAAAGTAGTATGATATTATACGTGCACGTGTATAATTCATTGACACAAGTTTTATTCAACGATAAAATCGATTAATTGGATCTTATCTATTTTTTCTTTAACATGTAGAAATTATTTTAAAGAAGATATGATTTGCTTTCTTAAGGAAGAGGAAATACGTTTTGGACTTTTGACATCACACGCCACGCGTTAGAGTTAATCCACCAAAATTGGAAACTTATTAGTTATTATATATATGTGTGTGTCCAGAGTGGCACTTTTTAGTTGATATGATTGTTTTTGTTTTAAATATAAGTTCTCAATTCATATTGTTTACGAAATTTATAATTTTTTTTTAAAAAAATTAACTAAGTTGATTATATATAAGATAGAGGGTTTCTATCAATAGAGTAATATCAAATTAAATGAAATATTTTAGGAAACCTATATACTTTTGTTAAAAATAACTAATATTACTACTTTTCTTAAGAGAGAGTATTAAATAATAAATATTACTTGGCGTGTTCCAAAAAATAAACAAAAATTACTTGACGCCAGCATCACATCCTGATTTCTGAGAAATCAACACAATTTACAAGCAATTCGATTTTCCCAAACGAACGTGCTAGCTATGAAATGGATTCCATCTATCTGGGATTTAATTTTAATTTCATTGGTGCAAATAAAAGGAAGTGGTTGACCGTCTTTTGCTTTCTTAAGGAACAAGAAAGCAATCATCTCACTCTCGCGCACCTCAAAGTTGATTAATCCTCCAAATTAAATACGAAAGGAAAGAAAGTGACATTGAAAATTAAAATCCTTAACAAACAAAAAAATATGAATATTTTTTACTGATTTGTAAATAATAGAGTGTGCATTTTCATATTTGATAACTGGTACTCCCTTTGGTCTTTAATATGGCATACATTTAGGGAGTTAATCATGATATTAAATATAAGACATGTATTTCATACTTGTTAATATTTTTCCTTAAATAGATAGATAGGAAGGGTTGTTTCACAAAATGTACTTCTTAGTAATTGCTCCATAGATCTTATATCTATCTATATAAAGAAGAAATCATGTAACGAGGGAGATTCTTATTTGTACAAATGGTACTTCAAACTTAGTACGAACATGAAGAGATTAATGATACTTTATCTTTTGAGCTGTTTTGCCAGATTAGTCACTCAAGACCTTTGGTCTCCACTCAAACCTAGTGAAAAAAATGGGATCACTTCTTATGGATTGGTTGAGAATGATTTTGATCTAGCTCATGGCCTATTAGAAGTAGAAGGCACTTTGGTGGGATCCTTATGGATAGAAAAAGATTGCAGTCAATTTGATAATGATCGAGTGACATTGCTTCTTCGGCCCGAACTAAGGAATCCCTTAAATATGTTTCAAAATGGATCTTGTTCTATCATTGATAAGAGATTTAGATTTCTATACAAACAATATGAATCGGAGTTTGAAGAAGGGGAAGAAGTCCTTGACCCACAACAGATAGAGGAGGATTTATTCAATCTCATAGTTTGAGCTCCTAGAATATGGCGCCTTTGAGGCCTTCTATTTGATTGTATTAAAAGGTCCAATGAATTTGGATTTTCCTATTGGGCCAAGTCATTTCAGGGAGAGAAGATCATTTATGATGAAAAGGATGAGCTTTAAGAGAATGATTCAAAGTTCGTGCAAAGTGGAACCACCAAACATGAGATCTTCTAAAGAGCAATGTCTTTTTTGAAGAAGCCAATTCATTTGGGACCCTGTAGATTCACTCTTTTTCCTATTCAAAGATCAATCATTTGTCTTTGTGTTTCCCATCAAGAATTCTTTATAGATGAAGAGATGTCAAGGGAGCTTCTTACTTCCCCAACAGATCTTTCTATCTATGTCTAAATGCTAGTTTATCAATAATATATAAGAAAATCATTTCGAATTGTTGATTCATCGCCGGAGATGGCTTAGTACTGTGGTTCATTATCTAATGGATTTTCCCGTTCTAATTATCTATATGAGAGTTATCAATATTTATCAAATATGTTCCTATTTAACGGAATGCTATTGGATCACATGACAAACATTGTTGAGAAAAATATGGTTTTTCCCAAATTAAATGAAAATAGGATTCATATAATAAAAGAAGAGTTTCCCATTCCTTAGCCGGGAAGATATTTGGCCATGAAATAGAGATTGAGTGAAACCGAATTGATTGGGTTGTAGAGTCGTGGAAACACTAGTTTCTTCCATTATTTGGACCTTAGCTCCATGAAACAATATGCTACTATACAAACATGGAAGAATTGGGATCTTAGATCAAAACATTGTGTATGGATGGTATGAACTGTCTAAACAAGAATTCTTGAAGAAAAAATAACCAGATCTATTACTCATCACATCAAAAAATTTCCATTAATGAAAGATGAAAATCCATTGGAAAAGTAAAAAAATGTGTATATATGTCAGATGAAATGGATGTTGCTAGATGCTCTAATAATGAATCATTGGTTTAACTGAATAACTAAATAAAATACATAGATCTTTCTTTCTCTTCATCTAAGGTCAATGAATCTTCTCAATTGAAAGATCCCCTATATGGAACTTTCAATTGAGCAAGCCTAATTCTAATAATTTTGTTCTTAAGCAAGATATCCAAGTGGCAATTTGTCCTACTCCAATATTCACAACCAATAAGTATTGAATTCTCTTTCCTTTTAGATAGACCTTCAATGGGGAAGGAAGGCTCGAATGCCAACATGCGTTTATTATTGAATTCACCCAACCTGATAGTTCATTACCCATTTTGGGAATGTCCAATGCCAAATTCGCATTGAATGGGTAAGTCACCAATCCCTAAAACAGACTATGTAATTTACTTTATCCATTGGGTTATGTGTGGGCATTTTACCATAGGTTTCTGTTGTATCAATCTACTTCTATGTGATTCCTGTTGAAGCATATAAGGGGTGGGTGTAGGGCATAGGGTTTCAAAATGGACCCCCCATTCATTAGGTAGAGAAGATCACCAAGATTTTGTTATCTGCTGCCGAACTTATTCCAATTCAATAAGAGATCTCGATATTATGCCTTGAAGAGGACTTGAACCTCTACGCTCTTTAGCACGAGTATTCGCCTCGCAAATGTATAAGTCATGCAAGTAATAAAGTGATAAGTAAAGTATCGTTCATACGAGGACTTAGTATCCACAACTTTAGTTAGGTATTGATTTTACACTTTCGTTTAAGTTGAGCTAAAACAAAGCTTTGATGAAAAATGACAATTTTTAAGGACTATTCCTAAAAATAAAAATTAATAAAAGCAAATCATTTTTTGGATTTTCAAACATTTAATAAAAGCTAGGATTCTTCTTCCCTTATTTGCATTTCATAATACTTGATCAATTTCCTCTCTCTTAGTATTTTCATATATATATGTATTAGTATAAGGTTCACAAATACTTGACAAGCTCTCTCAAATCATTATCAAGTTTCTCTTCTCATTAAAATTGCACAATCTCTTACTACAATTAATGAGAATCAATATTAAACAACAACCTTAATGTGACAATGCAAGATTGGTAAATATATCTCTATTTTACCAACAAACTATCCATTTATCAAGTAAACTTCAAGACAAGCATGATTTCAATCAAGTTTTACACCTAGATTAACTTTCTTAAGTCAAACCTAAGTGAATAAATCATCTAAATAGTGGCCAAATCAATTAAAAACATTAAACCTAGATTAAAATCAACATATAAATATTTATTTACCAAAAGAGAGGATTATCCAAATATTAATCCATACAAAAAGGTTTAAAAGAATACTAGAATAAAAAGGTTAACTACTTATATCCAAAGAACAGCAAATTAAATCTAAGTTTAGAGACATGAGGAAATTATAAGAGATTGGAGCTAGACAAAACTAGAGTAAGTGAGATAGCACCATAAAGAATGAGAACAGAAAATCAGCAACACCCTCTGCTCCTTCACGTTTTCTGGATTTTTCTGTTCTGAGTGTGTTGCTCTTCCAGATTGATTAATTCCGTTCAGCTTCTCTCTGTCCAGCGGCGTCTCTCCTTCTATTTTTTCATTTCCGCGTGGCTCCTCTGTAATACCTGAAAAAAAATTATTAATGATTTTTCGAAGTTAGGCGAAATTTTACCCAGAAATGCTGAATTAACGTTTTTTCCGAAAATTAAGTGGAAATAATTAGAAATAAATCCTTCAAGGGTAAAAATGTCAAGTGTGGCCAAGATGTCTCTTGAAATGTTGTTTGAGAATTAATTGAAACAATATTACCCTTTTAGGATAGACTGTGCTCGCGTACCGTCAACGAAACATGCCCAACGACCCGTTAAACTCAGGTACGGACGCGTATTGTAACCTTAACTCTTATGCTTATGGTTTGGTTATATATGATAGATGTTTTCACATGATGATACTCTGTTTTGAAAAATTGCTCATGAATGTTGAATTGTATACGGGTTATAGTCTTGATAACGCCGTTGAGTTTTCCTAGCGCTGAGGACACGATGGGCCGTCGTGGCACTGGTTATGTGCAGACTGGGATAACATACATATTGCAGTGGTTGTGTTATGTTATTGCCTTACATGTGGATATTTGTTTGAAACTGTGATTATGTTGTATATCTGTGATAACTGTCATATACTGTTTACATAAGCATGAGGTTAACCGTTACCTCAGGTTCAATGGAAATTAAACCTCAGCCTTTGCCATAGTCTTAGGATCCCGGGAAGTGATCGAGGACAAGGGTAAGAAGCCGGTATGAGGACCCTGCGGAGGCATCGTCTTTTTGATACTTATGTTAGAAGTATTAGACTTGGATGACTGTATTAGTTAACATTTAGTTAGATACACTACATACAATGTTATTCAGTTACTCTTTGTTTATGTAAAATATTTTCAACTCTCAAGCTTCAGAAACGTTTATGAAAAACGAGATGTTACATCCTCTTCTTCAGCGTCTCGGGTCTCCGTCTGTTTTATTTCTCCGCGCCTCCCCACCTTTCTCTGCGTCCAGCCCCCCTTCTCTTTAGGTCAATGAATCCTTCTTTGATTCAATTCAAAATGTGGGCCCAATCCCATTTGAATTCAAAGTCCAATTGCCATTCTAATTAAATGAGAGGGCCCACTTCCAATTCATTGTCCAAATGGTCTACTTAATTCAATGCAAAGAAAGCCACGTACTCCCTGATGCTTCTTTTCTTCTTTCCATTTTTTTGTCTTCATTCAATCAACTCGTGGGCCCAATCCCATTTAATTGAATCAAAACCCACCCAATTAATTGGGCTCCCTGTGCTTCATTACGGAAAATAAAAGAAATCAAATATTAATAATAGTAATAATAATAATAATAATAATAATAATAAATTTTTATTTTCTCTTTTATTTTTTTTAGAAAACTTCTAATTACTATTATTTATTTCCTAAACTAAAAAACATTTATTTTAAATTGAAATCCTACAAATAATGCACCACTTTGATTTGATCTTACAATAACACAATCCCATAGAAATCTTACAAAATTGTTTAGATAACTCTCCAAATATCTCTAAAATGTACCTTAAATATATAAAATATGGAGAGTTATCAACGAGATTTTGAGTCACTTGTCTATCATTTTACCACTAAGGCATCTTAAAAGTGAGTCGTATTCCATGAATATAATATCTATCTAGTGTGATGTATGGAATATATGACAGAGGTGGAGTGTTAGAGTATTTTTATTGATAGGTCATGTCATATAGGCCCAAGTCAGACATCCAATTGGTTCAATTTAAATTATCTGAAGGATACCTTATATATATATTTTATCAAAAAGTTGGACAATCAACCTATTTTTGTATTCAATAGAAAAGCTCAAAGAGGTGAATAAGGTCCTAATAATGAGAGATATGTAAAAAGCAGGTTTGATTATAACGCTTATTCCTAATCCTACATGGAATGGATCGGAATGGAACAACGTAGGGATCTATATGTAAATATAGTATCTATTTGGATACACTTGAATTGCCCATTCTCATAATGCATAAAAACCTATTCCAGTCTAGTTTGGTATGGAATGAACTTATAATCATGGAATCAACTCGATCATTAGATTATAAATTATAAGTTCATAACCCTACCCCATTTCCATCTTGGGTAGAACAAATCTACTAATTCTTTGATTCCAGTTAGTAAGAGAAGAGGGATCTTGAACTAAGAAATAGATTCTAAGAGCTAAAAAATGGTATCATGAGCAATTTTAATAATCAAGTTCATTGATATTCCTAGTATAGTAGATGCTATCACACATACAATCATACTCAATTAAATGGAATTGTTTGATTTGAAAGGGGACCCTCTATAATTCTGCATGTGAGGAGTTATTTATTGGTTTATTTCGTCTAATCATTAATAACTTGATTATTTTTAGATAATAGTATATAGAAACAACACTCGTAAGGAGTTATATTAAAACCAAGAAATATAGGCCTACCTACCATCCATACTAGAATAAATAAAGTTTTCTGAAAAAACCTACTAGTGGAAAAAGACTTACTAAGGATAAGAGACATAAGGCTAAAGAGAGAACCAAAATAGGGTCTCTCGTGTATAATCTCGAATGTTATCAATTCCGGTACGTAGACTAAATAATACGATACAAGCAAAAGTTCTTAGATTCATGGAGATATAGAACAATATATAAGTTATCATGCTTGTATATATACCTTTTGAGTCTCTACCAATTATTCCAATGATTACATATCCGATTTGACCTATAGACGGATTCACAAGCATACGTTTCATGTTACTTTTATTGACACCCTTCAATAACAATTAACGAAGAGATGTAATTAAGGAAGATAATTACGGTGTTTCAAAAAATATATGTTATATTAACTAAATTAATTAAGTTTTTTAATATACTTAAATTAGGTAAATATATTCCTTATATTAATGACTAAAAGAAGTATTACCAATTGGGCTTCCTTTGAATACACAGTGCGGATATTGAGGTGCATATTAATTAAAGTTTAGCTTTGGATCTTCTTAAGAAGTTCAGATAAGCTGAAATAGATTATCTAAGAGCTTGCAATATTGTGTAGACTCTCTAATCCTTGTGTTTTTTTGTTTACATTTGTTTTTTGTTTTTTTGCCAGATTTATATTTGAATAAGTTTAATAGAGGTCTTGGAATGGATTTTCAGGAACTCTTCCTACAAGGTGACCTATTTATATATTTCTCTTTGTGTGTGTTTAATAGAGGTCTTGGAATGGATATTCAGGAACTCTTCCTACAAGGTGACCGATTTATATATTTCTCTTTGTGTGTGTGTGTATTTTTATTTTTTATTTTTTGGGTGAAAATGTGTCCATGTATTTGCTTTGGCTTTTATGGAGTGAAACGACGGTTGACCAAAAAAACTTTTAACGATTAATTGCTATGTGACTTTGCTTTTTTATATTATTATTTGACATTATTTGGTTCAAGATTAGAAGTTGCCTCTTATAATATGAGTGACTCATATAATACTTAAATTTGAGTCCTAAAGAAAACTAATGGAGCCTTTCACCACTAGTCGTTAGACCAATTCTAGATTGATAATCACTGTGTGATTTTTTACAAGTTAAAGAAAGAAAGAATTGTACTTGAAAAATCATACAATTATTATAATGTATATTAACTTTTAAAGTCAAAAATTTGTAATTAAATCTTTACAGTTCAACTAATATCAAATTACTTTTTTTTTTCCTGGCATGAGGGAAGGGAAAGGGAGGGGAGGGAAAATAATTATTACAAAAAAAATTCAGATTACCAACAAAATTACCAGTGGAATTCTGTGGATAATTCCATGAGTAATTATTACTGATAGAAATTACCCACAGAATTTCGTTAGTAATTGAAATTACCCATGAAATTCCATGGGTAATTTTTTTTGCTATGTTTTTTTCCTCTAATGGACATTTTTCATCGGAAATCTAATTAATGACAGAACTACCTACAGAATTTCTATTGGTAATTAGATTTTCGATGGAAAACATTTATCAAAGAAAAAGAAGGGTCTTTTTTTTAACCATAAAATGATAACATGGATGTTATATAGAGATAGGTGGAAGTAAAGGCAGCTAATTGGGCAAGATTTTAAATCAGAATTGAACCGAAATTTCAAAGTTCTCCTTAGAGACCTATTTACCATTTCCATTATTTAACAGACTCTTTTAAGGTTTCTCAAATTCAAAAGATATTTTTATTTGAATTTTCCCTTTAGGTTATTAATATTAATATTAATTCTGTGAATTGGGGATTTACTAAAATTGAAGCTAGGGTTGGGAGCAGTGAATTGGACCGAAAGAAAGAAAAGGGCGAGTCAGACTTCAGGCGATTCGATCTTTCACCAATCATCAGCACATGTTTGTCTTCACTAGCATCCCATTTAGTCTGTTACAAACTCAAAAGCTCTAAGCTTGAATTGGTTCTTTTTCATTCATTCCCATTTAGGCAGAAAAAGATTGAATTTTTTTCGGCCTTCTAACTTGTGCTATTTGTCGTTATCCAAATCCAGATGGTAGGCTTGGAAGAAGCATTCCTCTTTCTCTGATATTCCAATCAACATAAACACCCAAAATTGCCTCAAGGAACCCCACCAGGATGATCTCATCTGCACAAATCGAGAGACGAAACCCAAAAATAGATCAAGTAGCTTAATTTAGTAAACCCAGACCCATAAACCAAAATATTAAGAATAAAAATAAAGTAGAAGAGAAAGATGCCTTTTATGGGTGCTCAGAAATTGGTAACAAAATTATCCGGCAAAGAGATCGAACGTAGCAGCTAATTCATTGATTTGTGTCGAGCCTCTACTTCATGCGCGGGACAAAATAGTTGAAGCTGAACGGAAACTGACTACGGTGGTGAAAACGTTTAACTCATCTAGTGATTCTGTTCATAAGACGGTTTTTTTTAAAAAAAAAAAAATTATAGTTCACATCAATAAACTCATCATTAAATTAAAATTTTCATTTAAACTTACTACTTAACATAACCTAATTTAATTAGATTAAGAAGCTTAATTAATATAACATGTATTTTCTAAAATATCATAGTAATCTTTTTCAGTTCTCTCATTCTTCTCTTTCTTTATTGATTATTGTTAATGGAGCATTAATAATAGAGATAAATTAGGAAAAGATGGTCAAATATAAAAAATTATATATTATATTTAGAATCAATATTAACTTTTCAAATATGTCTCATGAGTATAATTTTGGTTTTAATTGGCTCCTTGAGGCTGGGTGTTTATGATGATTGGGATATTCTGCAACTTCAAAGGGTTAGAAGGGACTAGATTTGTGATAGAGAAAGAGGAATACTTCTCCCACAATGTTAAATACGATGGTCTTGTTTGGGGCTGCGGGATAGTATTTTTCTATTATTGGCTTATTAAGGTTGTACGCTTGATGATGAAGAAATTTCATGTGTGACTGCATTTGGTGTTCAGGAATCTGCGTTTAACAGGGGGATTTTGAGCTTTGAATTATCCAGGTTGATGGGTTCTGAGTCTTGGTTCTGAAGATGGGTTCTGAATCTTGCTTCTGAATAAAGTGGTGGCAAGGAAGAAGAGTCCGTCGTGGTTGTGGTGTAAAGGATCTGGACGGAGAGAGCTTGAAGGCAACAAAAGGTTTAATGACCGCGACTTCCCAGGCAAGGGGATGAAGGAAGAGGGAGATTGGTGAAGCTTCAGGCATGAGAGGAGGTGGAGATGGCCAGGTTAAGAAATTTTAATTTCTTTAAACTAATAAATTAATATTAATGGATATAGTTGGGTCGGCTTTAAAAGTTTTCACAAATAGTCAGCGTGTATTTTTTTTACTTTCGCCAAAAAAAAAAAAATTAGGGTGAGACGTTCTTTTAAAAAAATCTCATGTATAGTGTTGTATTTAACTCATTAATTTTTCTTACCATTTTTTCGTTCTTCTTTTCTTTATTTATATTTTAAAATCCCAGTTCTCTAATTTTTTTAATCCAATTTAACATTTTCTGCTCCTACCCTTCGAAGTCCTTATACCAAACAGTTCCTTCCTATACGATCATACACATTCCCAAATAACAAACCAAAAGCGATGCATAATTGAGCCACCCTGCAAGTACAATTTTTTCCCGGCTTACGGTTTGCAAAAACAACTTTAATTAGATTTAAATATATTCTGTTGTAGAACAATAAAGATTGAACTTGACCTAAGATTGAATCTCAGGAGCTTACGTACCGATGTAAGGGATCAAAGTCCACGTAGTTCACTTTTATAGAATAGGCTCGTAGCTAGGAGTGGGGTGTATGCTCTGTGTGTACTGAATCATAAAAGAGTCAAAGCGTATCTACCTTATTAGGGTTTGAACCCTATTTATAGGTTTATTTGGGCCTTAAATTGGTGGGCTTCTATCATCTTATCACTTTAAGATATAAGATATCTTTAATGATAAGATCCTTGGTTTGAGGGTGGTTAGGATCTTGATAGGATCATGATAGATTAATTAAGATCTTCTTGATTTGGGGAGACTGTTAAAATTATAGGTAGGTTGTTGCTTGTTGAGCCATATTCATAATGGGCACATAATTTAGATTCGAAACAGTTGCCCCCAGCCCGGTAGCTCAGGTCTCTGATCTGCCGGGATGAATTTGTTTCTATGAGTTATGAATTGCTTTTATTAGCCCGGGATGTCTTATCTCAACATTCTGGACCTAGGCCACATCTTGCCTAGGGTTGTTTTAAATTTCCCAATAGTGTGGCATGTAGCTTTATTTATTGAAGTTGGATATTGCCGAGTTGTAACACCCTAAATTTGGAAATTTGAAATTTAATATTTTATGGGAATGAAATTTTGGAATCTTGGGAAATAAAAGTGTATTTTCCATAAATTATTTCAGGAAAAGAATAAATTCAAGGAAATATTTGTAAGGAATAATTTTAGGCATAAATATTACGGGATAAATATTTTATGGCCTAGGAAAAATCCCTATATTAATTAAGGATTTAATTCCATGATTTCAAAGAAGTTAATTGTAAATAAAATGTTGTATCAAAAGAAAAAAAAAGAAAAAGAAGAAGAAGAAGAACAACAAAAGAATAATGGGCCACGTGCGAAGCTTGAAATTATCCCCATTGAGGTGTTTTAAAGCCCAAGACCAGATCCCATCTCAGCTAATGCATGGCCACACGAGAAGCATGTAGATTGCTTCAATTCAATGTCTTTATTCAGGCCATATTGCCAAGCCACCTCCAACCCGTTAAGACGTGAGTGAGAAGCACAGAAGCAGAAAAAGGCCACGTATTAAGCAGCGCAAAATCCAAATATAATCAGGATTCAGCGTTCTTTTCGGATAAGCAATCAAATCACGATTTAAAGAGGCAGTGCAGAAGGATCAGTGAAGGCCATGTCTCTCGAGCCTTGTGTCTTTAACCACTGAACCTTGCGTCTGGACCGATGGTTATGGACTGATAGCTTTGTCTGGACGTTGAATTTGTTTTCTGTTATTTAAACCATTCCTCAGCCTCCTTAAGCCTCCACCGTAAGCTAGAGAAGAGAGGTAACCGAGAGAGAGCCTGAGAGTGAGAGTTGCAGGAGACAAAAAGGAAACTGAAGCTCAGATTCTTCAGCCCATTATCTGATCCGGTTCCTTCAGTCCAAGTATTTATAAATCTCGCCAAAACACAAGAAGCAGATCGTGTTTAGCAGTGGTGAGATTATGGCAGCGCCATTTACGCAGAGAAGCAGAGATCACAGCAGAAAATCGGGTAAACAAAGATCTCAGCACCATGCTTTTTCCCTCACGTCTCGAGCACCGTGTTCATTACCCGATGGATTATTCTCCTTGGACCATCATGCTTTGTTTCTCTGCTCCTCCTATAAATAAGTCTCCATTCCCGTTCTTTTTATCCAGAGAAGAGAACTAACAGTGGAGAGTTGAGAGAAACTGAAGCCTAGCGTGATCTCTGTTCTTGCATCGGTAAAACAGGGGAAATCATTCAGCGAAATCCTCCATCATTCTCACTAAAGCAGCGAAGGTAAGCCTAAGTTCCTTCTTCCTTCTTTTTCTGTTATTAATTCGCGAAGCCTGAAGATAAAAAGGAGTAACACAAACCTTACTGAAACCGAAGTTGAAAACTGAACATAAAAACAGGGGGGGCTGTTCGTGTATCTGTCTGTGTTTTCTCTCTGCGTCTAGGTTCTGTTTTGGCTAAATAAAAAAAAAAAAGAGAGAAAAGCTGAATATGTATAGATGTTTGTGTGTGTATTATCGCGTGTGTGTCTGCATGAAGAAAAGGAAAGATATATATATGATCATCTGTGTGTACGCCGAGAGAGAGAGGAAGAGAGAAAACAAGCTGAGTATATATATGTGTGTGTGTGTGTGTCGGGTTGCTGAAAGAAGAGAAGGAAGAAGTAGATCAATATATATATATGTGTGTTTCGGTGGTGCAGTGGAAAGAAAAATAGGTGTATATATATATATTATTGTTTGTGTGTGTGTGGTTGCTGCTTGCGAGAAGAGAAGAAAACCCAATATATATATATATATATATGTTTGTGTTATTTGGACGGCAAGGATGCTGTCAAGGAAGAGAGAAAGAAAACAAAGGATATGTATATATAGCTCTCATCCCAGCTTGTGCAGTGTACATGTGTGTGTGCCGAGAGAGAAAAGGAAAGAAAGAAAAAGGAAACCTTGAGAAATATATGTGTGTGTGTGTGCGTGTGTGCGTGTGTGTGTCGTGACTGTGCTGTGAGAAAAAGTAGAGTTATTTGAGTAATATATAAGTGTGTGTATTTTGTGGGTGTGTGATCTGCCAGGAGAGAAAGAAAAGAAGAATCACATGTATATATGTTTATGTGTTGCTGTAATGTTTCTGGGAGAAAAGAAGCTTTTGGGGAATATAGAAATTAAGTATATATGGGTGTGTACGTGTTGCTGTTTCAGTGTAGGGAGAAGAAGATTTTTATTACCTATATGCTATATGCTGTTTTTGGTGAAGAAAGAAAAAGGTTATCTTACTACCTATATATTATGTGTTGTATACGTGTATGGATATATGAATATATGGGTGCAAGATAAATAATTAGCATGAACAAAATGTTGCTGTGGATTTGTGCAAAATATATATGCACTAAAATATATTTTTGTAGTGCTATTTTATACAAAATAGTATTTTCAAAATTTATGATCTTTGGGAATTAATTTGCACAATACATTGTTATATAAATATGCTCAACTCAAAATGAGTGAAGCATAAATGATGGTTGAATTAGTGTAATTAAGATTTTAAAAGAAACCATGAGAAACATTAAATAAATAAATAGACAAAAATAGTTAGAGGGAAATTAGTATTAAGATGATGATAATAGCAAATAATGTTATTATTATAAGAAATGAGTGATAATGTCAAATATTAGATGGGGAGATTATTATTATTATTATTTGGAATAATAATGATAATGATAATGATATTGATAATAATAACAATAATAATAAAATTATTATTGTTAGAGAAAAATTAAGGGATTAATAATTATTATTAATCCTTTAAACTAATTTGCGTAATTAGTTTATTTGCGATTCGAATAAGTGACTGACGCCGATGATAAACACTTTTAGGTAGATATTGACATCATTTATCTGATCCCAACAACTTCAGTACAAGGATAAGGATCCAATGTTGAGGTAGGTAACTTTAATTTTATAATAATGTATGTGAATGTTATGCAAATTATTAGCTGATCATGTATGCTGGATGAATTACTTGTTTATGTTTTCCTGGCCATGGATTTGAGGCTGTGATCTCATGGGACTATGTGTCCTAGACAAGGGTTACGGTCCTTGGCCGTTAACGGCGATTACAGTTAAATGTAATTTCTTTCATGCCTTAACATGTGCTAAATTGTCATTTATATTTTCATACATGTGCATAAGATTAACTGTTACCCTGGGGTCCATTCATTTGGACTCCAGACTCCATGAAATATACAGGCACCGGTTCGGGATCAAAGGGCAAAGAGCAGCTGTAAGGGCTACACCAATTGGAACTTCCTGGAAAAAAATAGGAATAGTTAGATGGTATATTAATGTTTATCATTCGCTTAATCTTGGGATTATTGTATTAACATCCAATTATCAGATGAATTCGAATCGCGAAAAATTAGTCTGTATTTTCCGAACTAAGATATTTTCAAAAACTTCTATTACGAAATCAAGTCGTCCAAATCACCTCGATACACGTACGCGTTAACTCTGATAAATAAAGGCCCCAAAGGTCGGGCGTCACACGAGTTCTTCTGGGTTTTAACCGGGTTATCGTGGATCGGCATCATTACCCCCTTTTGAAACTCCATGGGCAGGTTGGTTGTGATTCTTCCATCGAATTCCAACTTAGTTTTGACCGACTTGCTTACCTTTCTCTATTAAGCAATGAGGGTCATAACTCAATCAGGTTTTCTTTGTCGTAAACTCTTGATTCGAGTGCTGATTTGATGTTTTGATGGTTCCGAGAAATTGAGTACCATCATTGCCCCATGATAGCTGGCGTTTGTAAACCGACGTGGTAGTGGAAGTGTTTGTATCGCCTTTATTGGTATTCGTGCGCATTAAATGCTCGTATTTAATACACACATCCTTTCCGCCACGTTAGCAATTCCACTGAGGCCCTTTAGGCCTTGCCCTTTCAATTTCTCTGCTTTCCCCAGCCGTCTTCGCAAATATAGTTGTTTATTTCCCTCTATTCGTCCATTTGAATGTTCACTGTCTCTTCACTATCTTGAAAGGAACTTCTGCATCTTTCTTCTGTTCTTTTGTTTCTCTGACTTCCTGGCTTGTGCATTTCCTCTCCCACTTCGTTATTTAAAACCAGGTATTTATCTGCGTCCTTTCTTGGTTTTCTTTGATTTTGGTCCTTCTTTCCTTCTTTTGTATTCTTGTTCTGGGTATGTTTATAGTCATTTAGGCTTCTTGTTTTCTGGGAAATCTTTGGGTGTTCATCGCACTCTTCTATGTTTATTCTGAAATTTCTTGAGTTTTGGTCGGTTTGATTTCGATGTTTGGACATTAGGGTTCCATTTCCTATTTTTCCACCAAATTGTCACCTGTCCTTCTTTCTTTAGTTTTAATGAATTCTGATAGTTCTTCTTCGCCTCCTAAAACTAGTAACCTTACCCCCGAAGAGGAAGAACTCCTTTAACGTATTCCTCTTAGGTTGGCCTAGCCTATTGGCTTTTTGGGAAGCCTTAGCCAAGGAGCAAAAACTTGAAAGCATACTCCGAGGTTATAGTGGCGGAGTAGCAAAAGGTCAAGTCGGCCTCTCCAATCTAGGGAAAGTTCTAGAGCCCGATCTTAGTTTGTAGAGCCTGTGCTCCAGGGTCAGGGGGTAACCACTACTAGGGCTACCTCCCTAGATCCGGGTTCTATGAGTCATGGGGGGAGGGACTCTTCTTGGTCTATTGTCCCATTAACCTCAAGAGTTGAATCTTCGAGTATTCCTTCCTGCCCAATTGGCCCTTGTGAGGAGTGCTCTTGGTGTGTTTCCGAGCTCATGTTGGTGGGTCGATCGTGGGAAGCTCATTAAGTAGCTTCATCATGTCGACACACTTTGTCACAAGGCATCCCGGGCACCAGTAGTGCCATTATTTCTTCTCATCCAGACTTGTCAATTTCAGGTATTTTGAATATTTTGTTCTGATTTATTTGTGTTTTTCTTTTTAAGGTAGTATGTCATCCCCAACGAGTCTTGCTGAGGACTCTTGTACTGGGGAGTCAGGTGCAGCATGTCCCCCTTGGCATTTAGCCAATAAATATGATTGGATGGCTGCCGGGGTGCTGTCAAAGTTGTCCACCATTACTGCAAGGCAGATAGCCGAGCTCCCCCTTGGGGATCGACACCACTGCACTATTTCCCCTCCTAGTCCCAATGAACCGGTTTGTACAACCCGGGAAGGAAATCAACGTTCATTTTTCTTTTTCTATCTGGACTTTGTAACCCGACTTGGTCTACGCTTCCCGTTCAACAAGTTCCAAATAGAGCTTTTAAACGTTCTTCAATCCTAAGTTATAGTACTACTGTTTTTAAGGGTCTATTACTTTGTTTCACTAATTCAATCAATCAAACAGTAACCAATTTAAATGTCGTTATTCCCTCTCCCATGGTATCTCAATCAATCCTAAGTTATATTACTAAAGTATACTTTCAATCCTAAGTTATATTACTATCTTTTTTAAGAGTTTGTTTATTTGTTTGACTAACTCAATCAATCAAATAGTAACCAATTTAAATGCCTTCATTCCCTCTCCTATGGTATCTCAATCAATCCTAAGTTATATTACTAAAGTATACTTTTCAATCCTAAGTTATATTACTATTCTTTTTAAGAGTTTGTTACTTTGTTTAACTAATTCAATCAAACAAATAGTAACCAATTTAAATTCTGTTATTGCCTCTCCCGTCATATCTCATTCCTTTAATCCTAAGTTATATTTCTATCGTTTTTAAGAGTTTGTTACTTTGTTAACTAACTCAATCAATCTAACAGTAACCAATTTAAATTTTGTTATTCCCTCTCCCTTATTATCTCATTCAATCCTATACTACTAAAGTATACATTCAATCTTCAGTTATATTACTATCATTTTTAAGAGTTTGTCACTATGTTTAATTAATTCCATCAAACAAAAAGTAACCAATTTAAATGTTGTTATTCCCTCTCCCTTGATATCTCAATCAATCCTAAGTAATATTACTAAAGTATACTTTCAATCCTAAGTTATAGTACTATCGTTTTTAAGGGTTTGTTACTTTGTTTAACTAATTCAATCAATCAAACTGTAACCAATTTAAATGCCCTTATTCCCTCTCCTGTCGTATGTCATTAAATCGTAAGTTATATTATTAATGTATACTTTCAACCCTAAGTTATATTACTATCGTTTTTAAGAGTATGTTACTTTGTTTAACTAATTCAATCAAACAAATAGTAACCAGTTTAAATGCCGTTATTGCCTCTCCCGTCATATCTCATTCAATCCTAAGTTATATTACTATCGTTTTTAAGAGTTTGTTACTTTGTTTAACTAACTCAATCAATCTAACAGTAACCAATTAAAATTTTGTTATTCCCTCACCCCTGATGTAATACCCTAGATTTTTACTTTATCTTTTTTTATAATAATAATAATGATAATAAATACTAATAATACTAATATTAAAATTTATAATTTATAATAAAGTAATGTGTGTGTAGATATATATATATATATATCATAATAATAATGATAAATGGATAGGTAAAGATAAAAATTTAAATTAGAATCTAATAGGTGATTTGCCATTATTTATTAAACTAGTAATAGTTAAAACTCAACCCACAGAGCCCAACCCATAGGAAACCCTAATTTCAACTATAAACTTAGGACTAGTCATCTAACCCTAGCCATCACCTATCAGTTCCCTCTCTAAAAAATTTTTGCGGCAGAAATTCTCTTCTAGGAGCTCTGCAACCACGGAGGCTAGGTAATCCTAAACCCTAGAACACTTTTTCCTTCGTCTTTCCTATTTGCATCAATTATCGTGAATCCCTGTTGTTCCTTCCGTACTTCCCTTCCTACTACCTCTCCTTAGATATATTTTAGGGTTCTACTTTTGTTGTGGGGTCATTATTCCCATCTGCTTTCCTTTTTCTTTTATTCAATGATTAAAATATTGAAGTCATGCACGTCTCTCAAGGTACCTTTTCCTTATGCCTGTACGCATGATCTTGTTAACAAATTGCAATGGATATTGAATCCTTATAGATATATAAATATTGACTTTCTCGTTTTGCCTTCCTTCCCTGAACAACACACATATGCACAGGATTATATATAACCCATGTATATATGCTTTCCTTCTCGAACTGCGTGCGTGAATAAAGATCTGCCCTATATGCTTTCGGTTTTGTCTGTACGTTTCTTTTATGTTTGATTGGAAATTATATATAAACATTGTCTTTTGTGAATCTTCTTGTGACCTGATTGCTTCATAATTTTTTTTGTGAATCAAGATTGTGTAACACCTAAAGGCTTACTTTTGTCTCGATTTAGGAACCCACTTGTCATGAAAAAAGGAATTATTCACACAATTGGTTTACGGATACATATGTTTCTTGATTCACTTGACCGAATATTGAAAAGAAAAAAAATATAATTAGGAAATTATATGAGTTTAAATTATTTAAAATAAATTAATAGTGGGAGGATAACTTTAGGATGGTGCCTCCTAAAGTGATGAACACACTTTTAAGGCTTATGCCTTCGAGAATTTTTTTGATGTGAACCGATATGTCCGTTCTTCCCAAAGTGGTGTCTGGCAGGGTTTCCCGGGACACTAGTAGCAACTTTGGGAAGAGGTGTGCACACTAGAAAGAAGATTACGATATGGCCAATTTTGATGATTTGTGACTGGCAGGGTTTCCCGGGTCTACCATAGTTCTCTTCCCACTAGAAAACTCTAAAAACCATGACACCTTTTAGTTTATACATATACACATATGATGCCTTTATGCTATTTTATTTTGCAATTAATTTATTTTTATTATTTTATTTTATGTTGGAATTGATTTATTTTACAATTATTTAATTTTATTTCTTAATTAATTTATCTTATTTAATAATTATCTTATATTGGAATTAAATTAAATTATTTTATAATTTATTTATTTTATTTTAATTCATATCAAATTTATTTATCTATCTACTTATTTCTGTTCTATTTTATTTCATTTTACCCTTAATTAATTAGGATTACCAGCGTTTGCTGATGTGCGTATTCTTGGGCTGCGATGATCCTTCGGGGGAGCAGAGTTTCAGTGAACAGGTTTCAAAAATTGGGGCTAGCCGTGAGAAGTGAGGATGACGGACAATAAACTCTAGTTATCTACTTTCATTTATTTTCATTAATTTTATTTTTCGAAATAATGTTTAAGTTTAGAATTATTTCCTGTAATAAGAAGCCTTGCACTTGTTCCATATAAGTGCGGCGGTGACACCTTCCGGATGTTGATTATTTTGGATTTCTATTATTATTTATGAAAACCATTGGAATATTTATGTTATTTGAACTTTAGAAATCCGGGGTGTTACACCTGATATCTCATTCAATCCTAAGTTATATTACTATTGTTTTTAAGAATTTGTTACTTTGTATAACTCATTCAATCAAACAAATAGTAACGAATTTAAATGTCGTTATTCCCTCTCTCGTAGTTTCTCATTCAATCCTAAGTTATATTACTATCGTTTTTAGGGTATGTTTTTTTGTTTAACTAATTCAATCAATCAAACAGTAAGCAATTTTAATGTCGTTATTCCCTCTCATGTAGTATCTCACTCAATCCTAAGTTATACTATTAAAGTATACTTTCAATCCTAAGTTGTATTACTATCATTTTTAAGAGTTTGTTACTATGTTTAACTAATTCAATCAAACAAACGGTAACCAATTTAAATGGCGTTATTCTCTCTCTTGTAGTATCTCATTCAATCCTTTTGTTATATTGCTAACGTATACTTTCAATCCTAAGTTATATTATTTTTGCTTTTAAGAGTTGTTTACTTTGATTAACTGATTCAATCAAACAAACAGTAACCAATTTAAATCTTGTTATTCCCTCTCCTATGGTATCTCATTCAATTCTAAGTTATACTACTATCGTTTATAAGAGTTTGTTACTTTATTTAACTTACTCAATCAAACAAACAGTAAGCAATTTAAATGGCGTTATTCCCTCTCCCGTCGTATCTCATTCAATCCTAAGTTATATTACTAAAGTATACTTTTAATCCTAAGTTATATTACTATCACTTTTTACAGTTTTTTACTTTCTTTTACTAATTCAATCAAAAAAACAGTAACCAATTTAAATGTTGTTATTCCCTCTCCCGTTGTATCTCATTCAATCCTAAGTTGTATTACTAACATATACTTTCAATCCTGAGTTATATTACTATCATTTTTAAGAGTTTGTTACTTTGTTTATTTAATTCAATCAAACAAACAGTAACCAATTTAAATGTCATTATTCCCTCCCCCGTAGTATCTCATTCAATTCTAAGTTATATTACTAAAGTATACTTTCAATCCTAAGTTATATTACTATTGTTTTTAAGAGTTTGTTACTTTGTTTAACTAATTCAATCAAACAAATAGTAACCGATTTAATTGTTGTTTGTAACATCCCGGATTTTAAATGGCGGAATTTTTTTTTCTTTCAAAGGAATAGTAATCAGAGTCAAGCATTGTAGCAAGTGAGTAACTGAATTTAAAGATATATGTCCACGGTGTAATTGTACTCATACAGACATCCATTGCTCAGAAAGGGTAGCGTCTAACCAGATTTAATAGAGCCACAGAAGTAAACTCCTTCTGCCATCCAATGCCCGCTACCTGCCCTGAACCTCAACCCTTGATTTTCCCGAACATGAAGCTACAGCTGAGATCCAATTTCCAATTGGATTTCAGGTAACGGTTAACCTTATGCTCAAATAAACAATATATGGCAACAGATATTCATAATAACATAACAACATATCAATACTAAATCACACAACAAGTACCACAACCAGTACCACAACAAGTCTGCACATATCCAGTGCCACGACGGCCCATCGTGTCCTCAGCGCTAAGAAAACCTTACGGCGTTATCAAGACTATAACCCGTACAAAGCTGTATGTACAACTGCCCTCTCTCGGCAGAGTCTCAATAAATGACATATCAATCACATATATGAATATAAGCAGCATAAGTGTTAAGGTTACAGTACGCGTCCGTACCTCCGTTGACGATTTCTGGTACTTTCGTCAAATTATGGCATGTTCGACAGCGGTATAACAGTGGTGACAGCGGAAACAGCGGTTCGGTGTTCCGAGTATCCTATAAGGTTAATATTACTAATATGAGTATTTAGAACCAAAACGGGCATTTTAGGTACAAATTACCATTTTGCCCCTGGTTTGACTGTTTAGCGGAATTTCGCCAGAGCTTCGCTGTTTTGACTTTAATTTCTCAAAATTTTTGCTATAGCCTTTCCTCTATCATATTTCTAAAATAAATATCATATTTATTCTTAAAATATGAAAATTAAAGACTATTCTAGCATTCCTATTATAACTACCGAAAGAATTACCGAACTAAAGACTAGGAACCGAAGACTTACTCAGAGCTTCGCTGGGATTTTTCTCCGGACTCCTCCTTCTTCCTTCTCCTCTAGATTTTCGAAAATCACAAGAGAGAATGGTGTGGAGAGAAATGAGAGCTATTTATAGAAAAAGGGAGTGGCATTTTCGTAATTTCGCTGAACTTTGTCTGGTTGAATTCTGACCGTAGGATCGCACTTTTGCTAGGTGGTTTAATCTTGGCCTTCCATGTGTCTTGGCTGTCCTCCCCCTTCCAAAAGTG
Source organism: Acacia confusa (assembly GCA_037074495.1). Taxonomy (NCBI): domain Eukaryota; kingdom Viridiplantae; phylum Streptophyta; class Magnoliopsida; order Fabales; family Fabaceae; genus Acacia; species Acacia confusa. The sequence goes on along the minus strand of CM073512.1, from coordinate 1,497,535 downwards.
ATGTCACCCTTGCTGCATCATCCTCTTACTTTATCCGATAAATCCCTGATTCGATGTCCCGTTCACGAAATTCCGTAACACCTTAAAATTCCGAGAACAATACGCTGAAGGTCTTTTCTTCCTCTTTAAGAATATTGGGTTCTCCTTCCCTTATACTCCCAGTAAGGACATTCCGTTATCTGCCGAAAATCCTCGGTATTCGCGACCGGTTTCATAAATAACTTCGGTCGGTACTAACTTCTGGATAAAAATCTACTGACCAATAATATATTCTGGTTTTTCCTAACTCATTCCCAGAATCTCACAACGGAATTACTTTCTATCCGTGATTATTTATCCTGTTCATTTTTCCTCTGATTATTATATTATTATCTAATTAACACATGTTTTAATTATATTATTATTTTATTTAAGATCTTCTTTCATATTTATCCTCCCATTTTCTATTTATTTTTTTTTCTTTTTGGCCTAATTTTCAGCCATACACACACACACACACACACACATATATAAAATTATAATTTTTCCATTAATCTTAATATCCTATTTATCTTATATTTATTTCTCCCAAAATTTCCTATTGGTTCCTAATCAATCACATGGATTTAGAACTTGTAAAATTTCCAAAAATTACTTAATTACTCCTTTAATAATTCCTAATAATTTTCTTAATTAAAATTAATTATTTCCTCACAACAATTTTGTTATCATTGTTAATTCACCCTTTAAGTAAAATATTGAAAATTATGGAATCAATTTCCATTCTAGAATACTTTTTAGTTTTCCTTCTTTTTATTTTCATAGGAAATATTTTATTAAATTGTCTAAATTATGAATAATGTGTTTTTCTAAATTTTTCATAATTATTTCATGTTTCTTTAAATTTTCCATAATTCCCTCGGAATGTTTTATGGCCTTAAATGGTATTTTTCACATTTCCGACAATAAATTTCCTTTAATTTTTCTTAATTTATCCCAAAACTAATCCTATAACATGTTGAGACAAAATCTTCATTACCGGACATTTTATTATTATAATATAATTTTCCAGATAATGATTATCCGGGTATTACATCGTTATTCCCTCTCCCGTAGTATCTCATAATTCAATCCTAAGTTATATTACTATAGTATAATCTCAATGCGTTTGTTACTTTGTTTGACTAATTCAATCACAGAAACAATAACCACTTGAAATGCCGTTATTCCCTCTCCCGTAGTATCTCATTCAATCCTAAGTTTTATTACTAAAGTATACTTTAAATCCTAAGTTGTATTACTATTGTATTTAAGAGTTTGTTACTTTGTTTAACTATTTCAATCAAACAAACAATAACCAATTTAAATCCTGTTATTCCCTCTCCCGTAGTATCTCATTCAACCCTAAGTTATATTACTAAAGTATACTTTCAATCCTAATTTGTATTACAATCGTTTGTAAGAGGTTGTTACTATGTTTAACTATTTCAATTAAACAAACAGTAACCAATTTAAATGTCATTATTCCATCTCCCGTAGTATCTAATTCAAGCCTAAGTTATATTACTAAAGTATACGTTCAATTTGTTTGTTATTTTGTTTGACTAATTCAATCAAACAAACAGCAATCAATCAATTGAAATGTCGTTATTCCCTCTCCCGTAGTATCTTACTCAATCCTAAGTTATATTACTTAATTATACTTTCTATGCTATGTTGTATTACTATCGTTTTTAAGAGTTTGTTACTTTGTTTAACTAATTTAATCAAACAAACAATAACCAATTTAAATGTTGTTATTCCTCTTCTGTAGTATCTCATTCAACCCTAAGTTATATTATTAAAGTATACTTTCAATCCTAAGTTATATTACCATCATTTTTAAGAGTTTGTTACTTTGTTTAACTAATTCAATCAAAGTATCAAACAAACAATAACCAAATTCATTATAGCCAGATTCAGTTTTGGGCATCTTCCTTTCTTCTCTAGTTTTCTTGACTTTCTCTCTCTCTCTTTCTCTTCTCTCTCTCTCTCTTTCTCGCTCTTATGTTAGGCGTGCATATGAGACTTTACCCTATGTTTGGATGAGATGAAAGTTAGAGAGACAAGAATACTATAAGGAAAAGTCTCAAATATAATAAATTTTTTTAATCATTTTTGGAAATTTTCCTTTTTAGTATTCCTTTCCATTTATTTTCCCACACTTTTCTCTTCAGCCAAACATAGGTTAAGCGACTGTGACTTTGGGTGGGGTTTCTGAATCATCACTCTCTGTTTGTGATCTATTCTGAGTTCTGACTTTGAATTTTCAAGAGGCTTGTGGCTTGCGTGCCAATACTTCTTTTCCAGCAATAAGGATAGGCCTTGGCTAGTTTCTTTATTGTGTTTTAGTCTTGCTTGGTTTTCTTGCTTTTCTTCTGGTATTTCTTGTTGTTGAACTTTTGTTTGGCTGATAATATATACTAACTATATTTGCACACAAAGAAAGTCTCTGCTGTGCTTGTTGTATTTTGTGGAACCCTGTGAGTGTGAGTGAGCTCAGAAATTTATTTCAACTCACTATCTTGCACAAAAAGTAAGTCTCTTTTATATTTAGCTGTGGTGTTTGTTATGTTTTGTGGAAGCGTGTGAGTGAGGATGAGCTGAGAAATTTATATCAACATATTTGTAGAAGAATAGAAGAACAACGTGAGATTTATATCAATATATTTCTTGTTGTTGAACTTATATTTGGCTGACAATATATATAACTATCTTTGTACAAACATAAAGGTCTCTTTTTTATGTATAAACACACGGCGGTTCAATCTTTGTATGTGGGCACGTTCAAAGATTAGATTTCAATCTGCAGTCGATCATCGTTATCATCTTCCCCCTCCTTTCTTTATTCAACATCTCCCTAGACCTTGAAGGTCCTTGTTAGAAGGCTGAATTAGTTAAGATGATGTGTTAATCACTTAGTTACTAGATAACACTAAAGCTCTATACGTATAAAGGTTACGAATAGTGAGAAAGGATATTGATCCCCGCCTATGTGTATCTTTCTAGAAAGGGAAGTATCTCTCAAATGCTTCTCCGAGGTTGGTTGATCACTCTCATGTAAGGGGTGATCATTATTAAACCCAACTGAATTGATTTGTCTCTTGTAAATAACCATTTATTATTAATAAAGGTTCTTCTTGATTTACTTATGAGTCCTTTCAGTGAGCATTAATTCATAATGTTTTCCAAACATTTATTCAGACACATCTTCCACCACCTTATTATCAAATCACTATGTATCCCACTGCTGCTTCTGCCTTATATCTCTCAAGAGAGCGGCATATTATTTCTTTTGACTTGGTTCTCAAGTGATGTCTTGTTAGAAGACCCGGATGGCTACCACTTCGTCAGAGACCAACACTTGAGCAAAAAGTATTCCTCACTTTGGTAAATTCTATAGTTATATATGTTAATGAGAACCTACATTATATTTCTAACCTTTTGGTAATACCAGCTAGTGAAAGATCAAGTGATGAGAACTCGAGAGCATATAGATGGGATACGTGTTATGCTTTGTGGAAGCCAGTGAGTGAGCTGGTTAATGAGATTAGAAATTCATGGCCACTTGTTTATGGGGGAATATATAGAACAGAAATACCCCTTTGGTCCTTAATATAAGACCCAATTGATTTTTTTTTTTAGAAATTAAAAAGTTAAATAAGGTAGTTAATCATAAAATATATCATTTATCATTTGATTATATATTAGTTTATAAGTTTGATAAATTAGTTTGATATAAAAAAAAAGAATATAAATACTGTAAAGTAATTTATTTTGCATCCTTAATCTTTTTAAAAAGGTTAGCTGAGGTCTTGAATTTATTTGTAACTTTTATAGTGCTATTCCAATTCTTATTAACCAGTGTTTGATGACCCAGTAAGTTCAATTATAGCCAGGTTAGCAAGAACCAACAACTTTGTTATGATTTTATAATTAAGGAAAAATAGCTTTGATCTTTTGTTTGTTTTTTTCTATAAAAAAAAAATTAAGAGGTTTATTTTTCTTTAAATTAATATAAAATCTGAATTATTTTAGATGAATCATCAACTAATTAAGATTATAATGACTCAAGTTGTTGTATTTTTTATGGAAGAGAGTTCAGATGTGTATCACACATCTAAGCATATTTTTAAAATTGTAAATGTTATGGTTACACGTTTACACCAATTAAGTAACATGGAGTCTTAACTATCCCAGGGATCATTGACCTAAAACAATTACAGACATGATCGGTGATTTTCTTTTCCAATCATATTAATGTTCGAATTCTATCCATGTCAACGAGTAAACTATTTCAAAATATTTGTCACATAAATATGATTTGATTGAAACATCCTTAAATAATGAAGAAAGATATTGTTTGAGAGCGTCGTCTGTGTGCCACGGGACACCACAGGATCTGTGAGAACTACTGTGGATCCAGTTTTCGTGTCTATCTTAAAGATAGGCATCATTTGCCTATCTTATCTAGACTGTCTAGATGAGATCTGGATAATCCAGATTTAATTTTCTTACATTATATTTTTTTAAAAAAAAAATTATTTTAATCGGTAGAAAATCTAAAATAAAAATAATCTCTTAACCAATATTTTTTCAAAAAATGATTTTTTTATTATGAAGTCACTATTTAAAAAAAAAATCAAAATCAAATCTGGACCGTCCAAATTAGATAAATAGTGCCAACTGGATCCGAACTACTATATTCTCGGAAGGAGAAACATGACCCTGTATAGTCTTCATGATATTCCTAGATTTTCCCTCCCCGAAATCTTAGATTTAAATGACATGTATCTTTTCTTGGACTGAAAATAGGAAAGAGATATCTACTAACTAAGGATATTACGTGATAGAAACGCCGCCGTAGAGGACGGCTGAAAGACGTGGCTGGTGATCGGACTGCCCTGACGTTTTCTGGAAAAGTTTAGTTTGGCTTTGCTACCTCTGAACCTCAATGTGGCTTCGTCATAAGCTCTGGCAACCGCCTCCGCCGTCTTAGACGTGCCAAGCCATACCCTCGCTGCCCTGTGAGGGTCGCGAATCTCGCCCGCCCACTTACCCCATGGCCTCTGCCTCACTCCTCTGTTTCTCCTCCTCCTCTCCCCTGTTTCCTCATACGAACCACCAGTTTCATCCGACGAAGGCATCACCGGTAACGCAGCGGTAGCCACCAGCGACGCATCTTCCGCCTCCGTCACTATCAAATCAAACCCGAAGATAACTTACACATACATATTCTTTGTGATTATAAAATCCCATTAAATTCTTTATATGCTTAGAAAACGCCATTGCATTTATACCTTATTGTATTAATTAAGCTCGTAAAATATCTTTCAAATGCATGCGATATAATTTATATTGAACTGATCACTTGTTCAATAAATAAGATCAGAAAGCAAAAAATGTTCATTCATTCATTATTTCAAAAACAACGGTGCCTCCCTCCTGTAGAGTCAGAGTCAGCCATCTTCCTCTGGTTCATTGTCACAAATAGGGTTCCTCACAGTGACAATGGCGGTTCTCACTTGTCGGTTCTCATGTGCTTCTCATGGTGGCATTCTCGCTCCTTAGGGCACACGAGGGAGAGACCAACTATAGTAACGCGAACTTCTAGCTTTTCATTTCCTCTTTTCTTTACAGCATGATGGTTTAGGGATATTATTGGAAAATAACCATGACTCGATTTAAAATTTTTGAATTTACGAGATTCTTCTTATGATTTTGTAATCAAGAAAAAATAGCTTTGATCTTTTGTTTTTTTAAATTAAGAGGTTTATTTTTCTTGAAAATAATATAGATCTGAATTATTTTAGATGAATCATCAACTAATTAAGATTATAATGACTCAAGTGTTGTATTTTTTATGGAATAGAGTTCAGATGTGTATCGAATATCTAAGTATATTTTTAAAATCGTAAATGTTATCGTTACACGTTTACACCAATAACATGAAGTCTTAACTATCCCAGGGATCATTGACTAAAACAATTACCGATCGACATGATCGGTGATTTACTTTTCCAATCATATTAATGGTCGAATTCTCTATCCATGTCAACGAGAAAACTATTTCAAAAATATTTGTCACATAAAATTATAATGGTTCGAGAAAATTATGAAATAATCTATAATATGGTAAAATTTAAATATGATTTGATTGAAATATCCTTAAATAATGAAGAAAGATATTATTTGAGAGCGTCTGTGTGCAACGAGACACCGCAGGATCTGTGAGAACCACTATATATTCTTCATGATATTCCTAGTTGTTACCTCCCCGAAATCTTAGATTTAAATGAGATATATATTTTCTTGGACTGAAAATAAGATATATACTAACTAAGCATATCACGTGATAGAAATATATTAAGTTTGGATTTACATTATTCATATATAAAATTTAAACTAGATCTTTGGACTCAATATATATATATTGTTCACAAATGGTAAATAGTGCAACCTATTTTAATTTTAAAATTGATTAGCGTACACAATTTTTTTTATCTAATATAAAATGTCCAAAATTAATTGAAAGAGTTCAAATAAAAATAAAATAAAATTTCATAATCATCATGTATTTGACAGTACATTGACCTAAAAATATGCATTTAAATTTGTGATAGGATATAAGACACTGCGTTGGGTTCGGAATTAAAAGTTTGTTTTTAACTAATAGTATTGAACTTTTCAACCATTTTTTCCCACAAAAAATCTGTTTTTTTTTTTAACACACAACTCGATCATGATTCATCTCCGACATCTTTGTTTAGGTGAATAAAATCAACAACCTCTTCGAATTCAAAATCTAAACTTATGTTTTTTTTAAAAAAAAAAAAAAAACAGTACCCCGCGAATCCCTCTCCTTGCAGTTTTCTTCTTAACCTCACGTGGTTCAATATATATTAATTTTTAGGTGTGTCAGTTCATAGATTATTAGATAGATAGTTAGATTCCTTACAATGGAGGATTCAGGGTTTCTTTATGGAATTTTCCCTCAAGGCTTGAAGATCCTCTTAGTGGGCATTGATAATGTTACCCAAGATTTAATTGAGACATATCTTCCACAACCTTTTTATCAAATCACTGTTCTTCCCGAATATACTCATCCCATAAGTTTCTTAGAAGACAGACCTAATTCTTTTGACTTGGTTATCAGTGATGTCGTTTTGGAACACATAGATGGCTACCAGTTCATCAGAGACCAACGCCAGATAACAAATATTCCTCATATTAGTGAGTGACTAATTAAGTTCTTTGTATATGAATGACAATTTCATACGTGTTAATGAAAGAGAGTTGTTTATATATATTATTTTGCAGTAATATGTGGGCTTGAAACATCAAGCTACGATGAGATGATGCTGAGACCATTTATATGTGGCGCGTGTTATGTTTTGTGGAAGCCCGTAAGTGTGGGTGAACTGAAAAACTTATGGCAACATATTTATAGGAGTCGAGAACAAAGGAGGAGGAGGGAGATTATTGGGAATGAACAACAAGGTGAGATTATTGAGAATGAACCTAACAGTGACGTGGAGGACCCGGATCAGATTCAGCAGAATCTGAATCCAGATAAGGATCCAAAAGCTAATCGAAAGGTAGTAAGCGCGAGCGGGTTTATAAATTGTGTCGGGGAATCTTCATCGAAAAAACGACGACGACGAATTGTTTGGACTCCAGAACTCCATGACGAGTTTCTCGAAGCTGTGGAAAAACTTGATGGCGCTGACAGTAAGCATATTACTTATTCTGCTTTTTTTTTTTAAAAAAAAAAAGGCGCCCATAAAATTCTTACTTATTCATGGAGCCATAAAATTCTTACTTTTATTTTATTATTCTATTTTAATATTGGTGGCACATTTGATTCTTAGTGGAATAAAAACAGAATTGGTTTATCCAATTCTACCAGTAAGAAAAAAGACTTACTTTTATTTTATTATTCTATTTTAATATTGGTGGCACATTTGATTCTTAGTAGAATAAAAACAGAATTGGTTTATCCAATTCTACCAGTAAGAAAAAAGAAAAAAAGAAAAAATAGTTTAATTATAAATAATAATAATAAAGACGCTGAAAATAGAAGATAGATAGAAAAAAAGAAAAAAGAGTTCAATTATAAATAATAATAATAATAATAATAAAGACGCTGAAAATAGAAGATAGATAAAATAAAGATAGAAGATAGATAAAATAAAGATGCTGAAAATAGAAGATAGATAAAAGCCGGAGTAACTTAACTAACTTTCTTAATTTAAAAGTAGGCCTTATGTTAGGGACTAGATAAGTAATTTAATATTTTTTGAATTAATAATACTAACTTATTTTCAGTGCATATATAACTGAAAATTGAGATAGAGTGATACACACAACAACAAATTAAAGGCATTTATTCCGGTAGAGTCAGCTACATGAATCATATGATATCATTGTACTTTGTCAAAAGTTTTCAGATTTTTTGATAGATTATTAACCATGACATTTGTGTGTATACTACACATATATACAGAAAAGTTTTTGTAGGGTGTATTTTGAGCTTTATTTACTATTATAAATATAGTGGTATTTTATTTTCTTGAATCCCAGAGGCAGTGCCTAAAGCAATACTTGGAGCCATGGATAATTCCTTTTTGACTAGAGAAAATGTTGCAAGTCACTTACAGGTTGAGAGACAATAATATATCCTTGATGTTACTTCACTTCATTATTATTTCTTTTATATGCCACCACTTATTTAATAATAAAGGTTTCTTTCATATATATATATATATATATATATATGGGGCTATACTTTCAGAAATATAGAATCCACTTGAAGAAACAGCAGATGAAAGAGCAGCCAGAATCTATCAATGTGATCAAGCCTGTGATGAACCGAACCCCTCCATCTAGTCCAGGAGAAACCAGCTATCGAAGATTTGACAATACTAATGATAATAAAGTATCGGTTCTAGAACCTTGCACGACTCATCATCACTTAACCGATGCCCAATCTCATCAATTTCAACATTTCCTTACCGGCCCGCAAATGCTAATGCAAAATCAAAAGCAACCTGAACAAAACTTCAACTATGGTATGATTATTGATTGAATTGTAAGGAATTATAGCGTAATGTTCCAAGTCAAAGCTCAAGGAACACAAATTTTATTTTCCTTTTAATTATAAATTAAATACTTTCCATGATTCTAATTTCTAATTAATTCTTTAGAATCATGATATGTTTAGGTCATGTGATTCCACGGTCAACGTTACTTTCATCATCTTTTCCAAGACAGCAACGGAACTTGGTTTCTTCTATGTCGCAGCTAAATCAAAACCTAGCTTCAGCTTCTAGTTATGTTCCTCCTATTAGAGGTGGTAATGGAGGAATCGTAACGCCAGAAGCTGGTGATTCTGAAATGATTGATTACTCTTATTTGAATGACTTCATTGAATCAGAACATTTCATTCCTCCGTATTAGGCCGACATTTGGGATCGGCCGGATTCAGGAGATTTGAAGAAATGAATTCTGAAATGATTGATTACTCTTATTTGAATGACTTCATTGAATCAGAACATTTCATTCCTCCGGCGACATTTGGGATCGGCCGGATTCAGGAGATTTGAAGAAATGAATTAAATGAATCAAGACAAATGGTGAATGTATACTTTACATTCATAACTTATTTGGAATCACACAGTTGTCTTTGTTTTATGATGGAAATACAAACTTTATTTGTCTCCCTATGTATTCCCATCTATTCTTTAAATTCCTGTTCTTTGATGGGATTTTTCATTCTTTAAATTCCCATCTATTCTTTATTTGTCTCCCTATGTATTCCCATCTATTCTTTAAATTCCTGTTTTTTGATGGGATTTTTCATTGATCATTATGGAAAATATTAATTCATTGTTTCGAATATTGCAACATTCTTGATGTTACTTAATCAAAGCCTATGTAATAAGTGCTAAGCGATATTTGCCTTTATATATATATCATAGAAAAAAAAAATGATTTGATGATGGATGAGGATGGCGTATGTAACACCTCAAATTCCATGCTTGAAAATCGAGTCAGTTGACACTTAATTTTAGGAAAAATCAGAGTTTGAGGTACTACAGCTTTGAGTAATGCGGAAATGAAAACGGAAAGCATACGCTAATATTTGGATAGTGAGTATCTAATATAAAATGCACAGACATGCATATGTTGATGCCCTGACATAAGCTGGTATATTAAAATTATATTACAATTTCCCTGAAAGAATATTTATATGATACAAAATATGAGAGACTTAAATACAGCTCTCGGATAAAATCAACTTTGTTAAACTAGACCTATGGCTTGGAATTCATCGCAGTTAATCAAACATATTGGCCAGATCGGTGTTTAGTCTAATGAGAGTCTCCCCGTCTTTCACGGTGACTTACGACAACCTACCGATAAACCCTTTCTTAATTTAAGTACCAATTGGTTTGAAATAACCTTATCGGATTCATACCAGACACTAGGTCCTAATAACTTCTACTGACCTTTGCCTTCGGCCGGTGCCTCTTCCTAGCTCTGTCCACTTCACCTCTTCTCGGCTCCGTCACCTCCTCAGATCCAAGTTGCTTTCCTGAACCTTTAGTCAGGGCTGAGATTCAATATCTATTGAATCTCAGGTAACAATTAACCTCATATGAAAAGTATAAAAAATATATGATAGATACAACAATCCGCAGTGCCTCGTGACCTAGTCACGGTTCATGCAGCATTATCATATAAATACAACAATCCGCAGCCAACTGAATGTAAACACACATGATTCAATCAATCATATCATCAAAGCCATACAAGACATAGGAGAGTTAAAGTTACCAGTACGCGAACATACCTCTCACCGCGTAGTTACCAAAATGCTCGTCCTTTGAATCCGACCCCCAGCCTTTTCGGGTATTCTATAACGTTACCGCCGGATTATTTCCTTTTCCATATTTTGTATGATTTTATAATTAATATCATATTTCCTAAAATAATATCAAAAAGGACATTTTCACCTATTTTGACATTTCTACCCTTGGCGGCTTTATTATTACAATTTTGTCCTTACATTTCTTGAAAAATGCTACTACAGATTTTCTGGGCAGATTTTTCACTAACTTTGAAAAATCATAACTAATTCTAAAAAAATTGAAACAAGGATCCGTAAAATCCCTCAAAATCCTTAGGATGTATATTTTCAAGGAAAAATACTTGTATATACCCAGAATTTATGAACAATTTGTGGTGACCGGCCTTTGGGGCCTTTATTTAATCAGAGTTATCGCGGAAAAGGGATCGAGGTGATTTGAACGACTTTTAATTACAAAATAAAAGTTTCTGAAATTACTGTTATACGAAAATACGGGTAAATTTTTCACGATTCGACGTCGTCCGATGGTTGGACGTTAATTACAGTAATCCAAAAAAAGTAAACGAATGATAAACACTAATTATATTACAATTATCCCAAATATCCAAAAGGTTCAACCGCTGTATCCCTTGCAGCTGCTTCTTGCCCTTCGATCCTGAACTAGTTCCTGTATCTTTCACATGATCTGGGATCCAAGTGAATGGACCCCAACGTAACAATTAATTTCATACACATGTATGAAAATAGAAATGACATAATAGCACATGTTTAAAGCATGGAAGAATTTACACATAACCATAACTGCAGTTAAGCCAAGGACATCACTACAAAAAAAAAACACGAAATTAGCCATGGAATTACCCACGGAAAAAATTCTGTGGGTAATTTCCGTGGGTAAAAAATTACCCACGGATTACCCACGGAATTCCGTGGGTAACTGAAATCACCCACGGAATTCCGTGGGTGATTAAAAAATCACCGACGGAAATTTCCGTCTCAAAAAACGTCATGGTAATTTCCGCACGGCGTTTTTTGAGACGGAAATTTCTGTCGGTGATTTTTTAATCACCCACGGAATTTTGTGGGTGATTTCAATTACCCACGGAATTTCGTGGGTAATCTGTGGGTAATTTTTTACCCACGAAAATTACCCACGGAATTTTTTCCGTGGGTAATTCTATGGCTGATTTTGTGTTTTTCTTAGTGACCGCAGCCCTTATCTAGACACGCAACCCCATGAGAACGCAGCCTCAAATCCATGGCCAGGAAAAACATAAACAGGTAAATCAACTAGCATACATGATCAGCTAATTATTGCATAACATTTACATACATGATTACAAGATTAAAGTTACCTACCTCAACCTTGTATCCTTTTATTTCACGGAAGATGTCGGGATCAGATGAATATCACGGTCTGCTTAAAAATATGTTTATCATCGCTATTAGTCACTTACTCGAATCGCAGATAAACTAATTACGTAAATTAGTTTAAAGGATTAATAATAATTAATCCTGTGACTTTTCTCTAACAATAATAATTTTATTATTATTATTATTATTATTATTATTATTCCCAATAATAATAATAATAATAATTACTTATTTATTATTGATTATTATCACACTTTCCAATAATAATAGCATTATTTGTTATTATTATTATCGTAATAATAATACCAATTTCTGTCTAATTATTTTGGTATTACTATTTTACTACTCCCTCCGGTCCTAATTATAGGATAAAATTTAAGTTTTTGTCTATCTCTTCCTAAAACACTCCTATTTTATTCTCTCAAGTGTGTTTAGTTTTTTATAAGTATATACATTTAGGTGCATAGAATTTTTCAATCAATAAAACTCTTGAATTGTTGGATTTTAATTTGTTTATCAATAAGTTAATGTTAATTTACCAATATATATATATATATATATATATATATAAACACACATATATATTTATATATGTATACACACACTCATATAGACATACACACGTATTATATAAATATATATGTGTGTGTGTTTATATATACATGTGTGTGCATACTCATACACTTATGTATATGTGTGTGTGGTTGTGTGTGTGTAGGGGCTTCTATTTGTGTGTAGATGTGTATGTGTGTGTTGGGGGGGTGTGTTTTTTGTTTTTGGGGTTGTAGATATATGTGTGTGCGCGCGCGTACATATGTATATGTACACACACATAGTAAGACTATCATTTCAATTAAAAAGCATGGAAAAGAAGATTTTAGGTTGGGGAAGTATGTTAATGTCATTGAAAATTTATATAAGGGCATTTTAGGAAAATGAGTGAAATTAACTAATTTAACTTCCCTTCTTAATCTCCCCAAAATCAGTTAAATATGTCTTATAATTAGGACCGGAGGGAGTAATTATTATTAATTCCCTCCTATGTATCACTTTTAAATAATTTATTTATTTATTTCCCCTACTCTATTAATAATAGATAATCAAACTTAATAAATGACCATCTTCTTACCAGGAGATAATTAAATTTACTAATTTAATGTTTTTCATTGTTTCCCTTAATTTAATATTTATGTATTTATAAGCTCAAATATACCCGGCACAAATATTGTCAAAGTCATTTATCATATACGTTTCTTTTTCTTTTTCATACAATTTCAATGTGTATTTCTAAGATATATTAACTTTAAGAAGAAAAACAACAACTCACGGGCTGACTTATGAAGACTCGAAGCACATATATAGGTATTGGAAATAAGATAGTTTTTCCTTTCCTTTATTGTCTTATGCGTACACATATAAGACAAGCAAAGAAGACATGTATTATGCTTTCATCTGTTACTAACTTACATAGACAAATATATATACTTATGAACTACTACAATCCTTTCTTTTTTCTTACTCCAGACACCACACATACGAACTTATTCTTTTCCTTTTCTTCACTAGGCAAGTGCAAAAGTTTAATTCTTCATTTTCTTTCTTTCCTCTCGACACACACACGCAGGGACATATACATATATATTTTGTCTTCATTTTCTTTCTTGGACCGAAGACAGCAAACATACATAATCTTCCACACACATACACCCACACGTGATCAATGACGGCAAGGAGAAGGAAAACACACACAGAAACATATATATATATATATATATACACACACACACCTATTAACCTTAGTTCATCTCTTTCTTTTCTCTCTTTTCCTTAGCAAAGACAGAACTTAAATGCAAAGAAAGAAAACACAGACAGCAAGATGAAGCATGACAGAAAAACACTCCATGTGTCTTTCATGCTGCACCCGATACCCTCATACACCCAAGTAAATCCTAGCTTGTTCTCTCTCTCCCTCTCTCTATCGGTATACACGTACAGACCCGACAAACAGAAGGAGGAACCCGACAGAAAACATGCTTGACAGCAAAATAACAGACATATATCTATATTAGTTCGGCAGTCCCCAAGGTAGAAAACACAACGATTCAGAGAGAAGAAAAATAATCCGAACAGCCCCTGTTTTTCTTTTGTTTTCTTCGTTTTTGGTTTCTGTTTTTAGTGTTTTCATTCCAGATTCTTTTCGGTTATATCCTGACTAAACTAGGACAGAAAACGAAGGGAAAGGAAAGATGAAGATCACCTTCAAGTTTCCAAGCTTATAAGGTGTTGATAAGCCACTGATCCTTGCTCTGTTTCACGTTGCAGAAAACAGGGCCAGATGACGAGCTTCAGTTAACACTCTCTCGCTCTCTTTTCTGTCGGTTTCTTTCTCTCTGGCCGAAAGCTGAAGGTAGACGGTGAATGGGTGGTGAAACAAACTGAAGGCGAGACTAAATTTGAATGGCTTTTATAGTCAGCCGAAGATCTGGTTAAGCTTCATTTATCCGCTGGTCCGAAATGGTTTTTGAGTCTCGAGGAGTATAGGCACCTGATCTCTGCTCCAAGATATAAGCATAATTACCTGATGGTAATTAATGTTTTCTGCATCCTTATTTGACTTTCGGCGGTTGTATTTTCTGTTCTCTTCTCGGTTAAGCTGGAGGTTCAGTTTGGTCTCTTCGGTTTGGGCTGGAATGATGGGTTTAGTTGGTGCATCTTGCCTGGACTGTAGCTGGTTTGGTTCCTGATCTTCGGTTTTTGGATAGGTTGAACGAAATAAATAATAGGCATCTTGCCTGGCTGTTTGTGCGTGAGAGTGAGAGTGAGTTTTTTTAGTTTAATGGCTGCACATTGGGCCAACATATTTGGGATTGTAGCCTTGTTGTTTTCTGTGTATAATTGAGGTCTGATGGTGCATGGATCACGTGGCCCATTTAATATGTGTGTTTCGTCTTTTTTTTTTAATCAATTAACTTATTTTTAATCCCTTTTGATTTGTAATTTGATTATGGTCATTACATAATCATAGAGATGAACTATTTTATTTCTATAAAACTAATTTATTTGTAATTATCCTTAATCACAAATAAATTCGATAGTATTTAGGCCTAATTACTCCTTATTCTTTTTCCTAAAATAAATTTATGGGAAAATAAACTCTTATTTCCCCCTAATTATTGCAACCAAACACTCATAACTTCATAAAATATTAAATCTCAGTGTAATATTTCATACGATATTCCAGATATTAAAATCCCAGAAATTTGGGATGTTACACAATTCCCTGTTTTCATTTTTATTAATGTTGCCCAGAATTTTCCCAGAAAACGTAACCTTAATTTAATAATTTTTATCTGCTTGCACAAAACTCGAAATGATACACTCTAGGTATATTTGGAAAGCCCTAGATATCTATTTTAACCATGAAAATTTAAGAATCTTACAACCTCATCTTCTACATAAAATCATAGCCTTTTCATTGCTGACTCTGGGAAACTTCTAATCCAAAATTTCGCCAGAATTTCGCCACTTTGATATTCGATCTTCAAGAATTTTGCTATAACATATTTTTCATCTAATTTTTGAAATAAAATCATTTTTAACAATAAAAACGTGAAAAGAAAATTGCTCTTGAATGTTTAAGATCAAAGTATAATCTAACTATGAATTAAACTAGAACTTCAAGAACAAGAATACTTACCCTTTAAGAACTTCTTCCTCCTTCTTGCTTCCCACTATGATTCTCCCACTACTCTTGCTTCTCTAAAACTCACCTATTTTGGTTGAGTTTGGTGTGAAGAATGAAGAGAAGAAGCCTCCTATTTATAGGCTTCAAGCTTCTTCTTCAACAAGTTCTCTCTCTCTCTCCCCCCCCCTCTCTCTCTCTCACACACACACACATCCCCCCCTCTCCATTCTATCCTCTTCCAATTCATTAAATAACCAATGAGATAATATCTAGATATTATTTGGAATCCTAAATCTTATCTTAGAGTACGTTAGATTATCCCATGTGCTAAGTTTATATAATATCTATATTACAATATTATAAACTCTTCTTCCTCTTCAAGCAACCAAAACTGTCCCCCCTCCCCTTTTATTTTGATCTTTTTGTTTTTCCTTTTGTCTCAAAATATCAAGAAGAAAAATCTCTCATTGGTGGATTTTTACTTCACATGGATTATGCTTCATGAGGGTTAATTAAGGCCATTAGATCTACTTTTAAACTTAATCTTGGCCATTAATCTTAGTTGCAAATGTTGACTTTTCAAAGTTTAATTAGCAAGGCTTAATTAACTTCTTAATCAAATGCTTAAAGCTTCTTAATTATAACCATCATTGGGTACTTTAATTAATTGAAGACTTAAGCTTAATCTTATGAAAATGTCTCAACAAATACTTGGTTCTCATTGTTCCACAAGCTCCAACCGAAATTGTGGACTTATGAGGCACAAATAATTAGTCTAATTATGTGCTTAGTCTCCTACTTTATTACAAACATCTTAGGTTAATTAGTTTGATAATTAATTCAAGGTAATTAGAGCATTAATAGCAAACTAATTTCATCTTCTTTGACCCTTAAATATTTTGAAATTTCAGCCCTTCATGGCCCTCAAAAATTGTCTTTCCATGTTTCTAATTTTCATGGAAGGAAGTTAAAGTAATATCAAGATATTTTAAATTTAACCACATGTGCTCTAATCATCAAATTTTATCCAAATCTTGGCATTAATCAACCCCATGTGCTTTAGTTGAAAATGAAGACTTTATTGGCAAGATGATGATGTGATTTAATGAATTAATTAAGGGCTTAAGTGTCCCTTAATGCCACATGTCATTTTGTAGTTGGTTGATTAACCAAACAATTAGGTGTATTAGGACATTACTAATCAAGCTTTATTATCTTCTCCTTGGGCCCTTTTAATTTTTGAAAATTATGGCTTTAATTAGATGTCTCTAATTGCCCTTTATTATCTTAAGATTAGATGCACAAGTTGGGTAAAATCAAGGAGGTATTTATCCCAAGCTTTGCCATGTGTATTTGTGGCATAAATACAATAAATATTAGATGTTTTATTCCCTTAAATATCTATTTATTTTCATTGCCATCTAGCTCTTGAATTTAGGCTAAAATATAGCCCTAATGTAGCACCCGCCCTTCGGGGCCTTTATTTGATCAGAGTTACCGCGAAAGGATCGAGGAGATTTGGACGACTTAATTCCATAATCGAAGTTTTTGAAATTAACTTAGTTTGAAAATACAGACTAATTTTTCGCGATTCAATTTCATCCGATAGACGGATGTTAATACAATAATCCCTAAAATACGCGAATAATAAACGTTAAGATGCAATCTAACTATTCTTTTTTTTTTCCAAGAAGTTCCAATTGTTGTAGCTCTTACAGTTGCTCTTTGCCCTTTGATCCCGAACTAGTGCCTGTATCTTTCAGGGGGTCTGAAGTCCAAATAAATGGACCCCAAGGTAACAGTTAATCTCATGCACATGTATGAAAATAAATATGACATAATAACATATGTTAAAGCATGGAAGAAATTACACATAGTCGTAACCACAGTTAACGGCCAAGGACCGCAGCCCTTGTCTAGGACACGTAGCCCCATGAGACCGTAGCCTCAAATCCATGGCCAAGAAAACATAAACAAGTAATTCAACCAGCATACATGATCAACTAATAATTGCATAACATTTACATACATGATTATAAGATTATAGTTACTTATCTCAACCGTGTATCCTTTTTCTTCACTGAAGTTGTTGGGATCAGATTTAATATCAAGGTCTACCTAAAAATGTTTATCATCGATATTAGTCACTTATTTGAATCGCAGATAAACTAATTACGCGAATTAGTTTAGAGGATTAATAATAATTATTAATCCCTAAAAATTTCTCCAACAATAATAATTTTATTATTATTATTATTATTATTATTCCCAATAATAATAATAATTCCCATTTATTATCTATTATTTTCACTCCTTAATAATAATAATAACATTATATGTTATTATTATTACTACTATTATCATTACTATTATTATTGTTACCAATAATAATAATACTTGCCGATTTATTATTTACTATTATCACTCTCCCCAATAATAATAACATTAGTTGTTGTTGTTGTTGTTATTGTTAACCCTAATAATAATAATAATAATAATTCTTCATTTATCCATTATGATTATTACTCCTTAATTAATTTAAACTCATATTAATTACTCATAAATTATCCTCATATATTTCTTTTACTTTTTATTAATAATCAATCAAAATTAATACAGATCAACCATGTGTTTTAGTTAATGGTCCTCATGGTTTTTCTTTTAAAACTAATACAACTTAACTTATGCTCCACAATACTTTTGAGTGAAACACATAAAAATGCAATATAAAATTAATTCTCTCACAACAAAATCTCAAGGTTTCAAAAGGTTAAACATTATTTACTAAATATACATTTAGCAAAACTTAGGTTCATAATTGTTATTATTCCCATGCAAAAAAAAAAAAAAAATGCTTTGTCTCAATTAGACATATTTTATCTTATCAGGATGTGACTTTATCATGTATATACACTAGTTAAACACCCATATATATATGTCTTTTCCTTCCCCCCAAAGTCTCCAGCGTTTTATCACCTATATATATACATGTGTGTGTGTGTGTAGTTTTCTCTTCCTTTCTTTACTATTATTTTTTTCTTTTCCCTCACCGATAAAGCACACACAGATACACATACCTCTCTTTTTTTTTTATTTGCGTAACACAGACAAGTTTCCTTTTCTTAAACACACACATACCAGAAACACGTGCACACACCTAGGGATATATTCAGCAACACACGTCCAGGATTCCTTCTTTTTTTTTTAATCCTTATGCATTATAGCTTCAGCAACTCAATGACAGTTAATTATTTCGGATTGACCTCCTTCCAAAAGCTTGCATCATTCCGTTTAACATTTCATTTCATTTAAAACCCAAAAGCTACTCGTGTATGCTTATGACAGCAAGAAAAGAAAGAACAATCGATGCAAAACGCGACTGGACTCAGAGACTACCCAAGCTGATGCACTAATCACAAGAGCACCCCCCACAACCATGCTAACCGAACACACATACCGATGCAAAACAGATGCACAGAGAGATAAGTCACATCTTCCTTCCTTTCCAAAGGTTAAACACATGCTGCTACACATATATATCTATATTATCTTTTCTTATCAGCGACACTGTATTGATTTTATCCATCCAGAGACGCACACTGACGCCTTAACTCAGCCCCTGTTTTCATTTCGATTTTCGGCAAGCTTTGTTTTTCACTTCGAGGGCTTATTAGACTCGATAAAATCTGATGAAAGATCTGAAAAAGCGAAAACTCAGTGCTTACCTTCAGTTCTAAGATTAGACGGCGTGTTGCAGCTGTTCTCTCCTCCTCCTGATCCCGTCACCAAAGAACAGAGCAAGAACATGATAACTCTCACTCTCTTCTTCTCCCTCTCGGCTCTCACTCTCAGTTTTACCCTACTGCTGAAGCATGAGTGGAGAAAAGCACAGAGAATATATATACACATATATATCACCGTGGATGTCCAGTCAAAGCTAATACCCGCTGGATCATGGCTCGTGGCTCGAAAATGCAGAGGGAGGTATGGTGTTGTCCGAAACTCTGCTCCGGATAAGGTTAATCTCCAGTTGTTAATTAATGTCGACTGCTCCTTGATTTTGGTTATAATCATTACGTAACCTGCTTCTTGGTCTCTGGCTTCTGTTTCTTTCGTTTTTCTTCTGCAGGTTACTGGTTATTGGGTCGAGTTTGGGTTTGGGTAACTGTTTTGGGTTAGGTGCTTGGGCCGAAGGGAATGGCATGGGAGCAGTGATTGATGAACCACTGAATCCTCTGCGTTTTGTTTTTCTTCCTTCCGTCGAAAACAGCTGAAAAGAGTTGTGTTTTTTTGGTAAAAAAAGAGTTGTGTTTTGCTGTTGCAAGCATTCTTGTCTTCTACGTGGGCTGCAACTTTGGGCCTAATGAGTTTCATTTTTTTTTTTGAATAAGCCCAAGCTCTTGTTTTCATTTGCTTTATTTTAACTATCATGCCCTTTAATTATGGTTATTGCATAATTATAGAGGTTGATCATTTTTATTCCATAATACTAATTTATTTGTAATTAGAATTAATTGCAAATTATGGAAATACATCCAGTAATATTTAGGCCTAATTATCCCTTATTTACTTATTCTTTTTCCCCAGATAAATCAAAGAAAATAGGCCTCAATTCCAAATTATACTTATTTTAATCTATGTTTCATGATTTAATCTCCATAAAATATTACATTTAAATTCCCATAACATTTTAAATTTCAAATATCCAAATCCCAGAAATTTGGGATGTTACACCTAATAGGTAGTTAAAATAATTTGCCATTAATCTCAATTAATATAAGCCAACTTGCCAAAATACAATGTTTACATGTTTATATGTATTATGAAATTTAGGGCATTACACCAATGTGGGAATGTAAAAGGCTCACGATAATTAAACACCCATGATATCAAAAATTTCTCTCGAAAATTTTTTCTCATACCAATAGTATGGCATAATAACGTAGATGTCAAATGTACGAAAAATTGTAGTTAATCCAAGAAATAAAAAAATCCATCTCGCACAGCGTCAAATACCCCCACATAAAGCGATCAAATGACACTAGAAGTGGAAGCGAAAAGAAACGAGAAGAGAATAAGAGGGATAAAAGCTCGAAGCCTCGTGTACCTAGAGGCAATCAAAAAACAAAATCCATCAACATTCGGAATCAATGGTGCCCACGCAAAATTACCGTTCGAAGCTGGTGTCAGTTGAACGAGAAACAGGTTCAACTACGACGACAGGAGTATAAACGCCGACGACAAAGATCGATGTCTAGGGTGAGAGACGAGTCAGGTCAGATGCTGAGAGAGATAGAGAGATTAATGGTAGGTCTGCGTAGTGGCGCCTCCATGTTCTTCCTGCTCAGCTGTTTCAGAAGCAAATTTTGCAGAATGACGACTCGTGGATGGATGATGTATCCAGAGGCACAAGACATAGAAAAACAATTCTGTTGTGTCCTGGAATAGAAAAGCTGAAAACTAGAAATTTTCAGCTTCTTTTTTCTTTTTTTTATTCCCCAACACAAAAAATAAACTGATTCTTCCTAGGAATAAGAAAAAAATAAACCAAATTCACCAAATACAATTCCCATATATTTTTATTCTTGGGAATATAAATTAAAAAAGCACTCATTCCAGGAACATTATCATGCACACCCTTTGGCTTTTGTGGCCAGGCTCACTTTTTAAAATTTGTTAATATATATATATATATATATATATGTATTTATTATATAATATTTTATTTGGCCAATGATTTGGCCCCATCTAATTTTCCATTTTCTTTATAAGGATAATGTTTGGTTCATTACTCATTAAGTTGTGAGAGGAAAGTAAAATTCTTATTTGAAATACCTACCGAAAAATGTTAGTATCATCTTATATATTATTTTAATTTATAATTGTCGGTTATTATTTATTTGTATTTTCAAGGTTATGTGATACTATTTAGTAAATACTCCCTTTGATCTTTATTATAAGGTACTAACTAACAATTCTCACAAGCTAATAAAAATAGTTAAAGTCATTAAATTTTTCCTAAAATTTAAGTAATTTTCAATATTATCCCCTACTAATCACACTAAACTCTAATATCATATTAATTATTGCTCTTCTTTTTTTGCTCCAAAAAAAGAGTAATCATTAATTTTTTTTAATTATTACTCCCACTCACGACTTTTTTAATTATGGGTATATATGAAAAAAAATATTTAATATTTTTTGAAAACAAACAAGTGCCTTATAAAAATGATCAAATATACTTACTAGTTTGTGTCTTATAATAAAGATAAAAGAAAATAGTTCACTATGTTTATTTTTTTAGCCAGGGCTAAAAAAAATTTTGGTTCTGCCACAACTAATACGTTTGGCATAGTTTCAACTTGGGGAAAAGTTGGAGGATTTTTTTCCCCCTACCAAGCGTTAAAAGGAGGCTGTAATAGAGCAGTAATAATTGTGGGAATGGTCAAATTCAAATTCGGATTGTTTTGGGCTAATATCTTTAATCATCTTTCTGGACTTAATCATTGACTATATATTAATATCGCTAAGAGTGAAAAATTGTTCAACTTTGTTATATCGATAAGAATATTAATATATAAATGATGTCTTCATTTTAATGAATTATTTTATTCTTAATCATTAAATTAACAACGAGATCTATTATCATTTTTCGCATGCTCCCGGAAGTTTACAGTAGGTGAAAGTTCTCCTAGTTTATGTCCTACTATATGATCGGCTATACAAATAGGTAAATGTTATTTTCCATTAAGGATAGCAATTATATGACCAATTATTGTTGGTGTAATGGTAGATGCTCTGGACCAAGTTACTATTTTTTCTTTTTCTTCTTTTATGTTTATTTATTTTTCTTACTAAATGATTTGCTACAAAAGGATTTTTTTCATGAACGTGTCACAGTACATTACTTTTTTTTTTAAAAAAAAAATGAGGAAACAAATTCAATCCTATTTTCTCTACTCTATTATTTACTATGATGGCAAAGAATCAAATTATTACTATATTTTTCTTACTAAATGATTTGCTACAAAAGGATTTTTTTCATGAACGTGTCACAGTCCATTACTTTTTTTTTTTTTAAAAAAAAAATGAGGAAACAAATTCAATTCTATTTTCTCTACTCTATTATTTACTATGATGGCAAAGAATCAAATTATTACTATATTTTTTCCTTTTTCTACTTCTTCTCCCAAGTCTAGGATAACCCCAAGGAGTTGTGGGTTTTTTTCCTACCAATTGGAGCCCTCCCTTCACGACCCCATGGGGATGGTTTATAGGGTTCATATACTCCTCTTACTAGAGGACACTTACCTAGCCAACATTTAGATCCAGCTCTACCCAAACTTTTCTTATTTACCCCAACATTCCCCACTTGTTTGATTATTGCCAAGAAGTTTTTGGATAACAAATGGACCTCTCCATAAGGTAATTTTACCGTGGCTAATTTCTCTTCTTTTGCAATTAGTTTTGCTACAGCACCTGCTGTCCTAGCTAATTGTCCAACCTTTCCAAGTGTGGTTTCTATGTTGTGTATGATTGTGTCTAAGGGCATATCGGTTGAAGTAGATTCTTTTTTGATGAATCAAAACCCCTTCTCAAACTGGACAAGCTAGCTTCTTCCAAAGCATAAGGCTTTTTGGATGTAGATGATGATGGATTTTATAAATATCATACAATAAAGTACCACATGAGTGAATATATAGGAATCAAAATCTGCCGAATCACTCACGTTATTATCTTCTACATCCCAGGCCTTCCCATTCGTGCCTTACTTGGCATTGAAAGTGAGATAGTGAGAAAATGGCTGTTGATCATGAATAAATAAATAAAAACGGAAAATTTTCATTAGTTGTAGATTTCTTTATCTTTTCAACATTTGCTAGAGCTTGTGCAAACAGGATTGCAGAAATTCAAAAGCCATGAGCAAAACAGAAGCCTCTAGGGAAGGATGCTGGACAAATTGAAATTCAAATGAAAAAACGTTAGAAGAATATTGTCAATTAATTGATAAAAGCATGGGAGCGATATCATGATGTAAAGCTGATGAAGTCGTAAGTTTGCTCAGTATTTTGGCATCAAAGTGACAAAGATAATATATTCATATATTTAGTCAAAGAATCAAAGCTTAATTGAAAAATGGAGTGCTGATTCGAAGATCAAAAGGAAGATATCTCTATGAATGTCAACGAGAAAGATGCCTTCTAGAATTATCGGCATTAATTGCTCCAGTTTGCAGAACCCACGCTTCTTCAAGCTTTGTTGATTAAGGAGGAAATGAGTAGGTGCTGGCTTGAGGAGGTGAGAAGAAACATGGAGAGTAGCCCTATGTTTAGATGGAGAGAAAATTTGGGAGGGGGGATTTTGGGGAGAACACTCCCAAAAATAGTGGACTTCTTTATCATTTATAGAAGTTTTCAAACCTAATATTAATTCTCTTGTATCCTTATTTTCTCCTCACTTTCCTCCCCATCTAAACATAACATATAAGCGTACGACGGAGAGAGTGAGAGAGAGGGGGGAGGTTGAGAGGGAGAGATGAGTGGATGAGAGAGCATTGACACTTGGACTGATTTGGGGAGACAACCTCTCCACTTCACTTATCACCATTGGATAAACTCTAAACGGATAAGATTTGATATCTTCTACAAAATATATAAACTATTTTAATATAAGTATAAAAATATGAATTATCTAGATCAAATTTTAATGATTTAAATTTATGTATACACATTTTTTTCTATTTAATATTAAAATAATATTTTTATAAGATGTAATTAATCTCAACGGTTTAGAATTAATCTAATAATAGTGAGAATAAAGGAGTTGAGGGGAGTGGGAAAAGGGAAGTGAGGAGGTTTCCTCTTGGGCCCCACAAATATAAAATAACGGAATATTTCCTACTTTGCTTAAATTAATGGTTTTGTCATTTTTGCCTTATTTTATAAAGTTTATATATTGTTTTGCATTCCAAGTAAACTTTATGGTAAACATTACGGGTAATTTTATATGCTAACCCAATAATGAAGAAAGAGAATATTGTAGAGGAATTTATTAATAATATGGAGACGATTAGATCAAAGCTAAAATTGTATGAATATCATATATAAGACTCGTTGATTATAAAATTAAGAGATATACTAATATAATTAAGGATATCCTCCCTAGATTTTCCTATATCCAAAATGTTAGATTTAAGTAAGACATATATTATTTAAGGATATGAGGTGATAAAAATATAATAAGAGATTTAAATAGTAAGAGATATACTAGTTAGGGATATTAAGGGACAAAAATATACTGAGATTTAAATGGTAAATAGCGCGACTTATTTTAATTTTGAAATTTATTAGCGTTCATAATTTTCCCCCAGTTATAACAAGTCCTCAGAAAAAATCTATACATAAGATACTACGCGGATAACATTATTATCCTTTTAACAACAAATCTATCTTTTTAAATTATCCAAAAACTTGTTTGAAACCCTTTTTTTTTAATAGATAAACAGTAACCTATATATTGGACGCTGGCTTCTAGGTTCTCTACTGATCCAGTCCGAGATTATATCATATTACGCATATATCACAGATTTGATAGGACAAGATGCAGAAATCTGCAGCCAGTCATTGTCGTCGTTGTCTTCATATTCCTCCTCCTTTCTTTACTAAATATTTCCCTAACGGCTTGAAGCTACTCTTAGTGGGCGTTGATGAAACTACCCTAACTAAAGTTCAGAAATATCTCCCACGACCTTATTATGAAATTTATACGTGTTACAAAGCTGAGGATGCCCTAGAACACCTACAAAAGGGAGGAAACAATTTTTATAACTTGGTTTTCAGTGGAGTCGGGTCGGAAGACAAAGATGGCTACCCGTTCATCAGAGCAGTACGACTCTCGTGCTCAAATATTGCCCACGTTGGTAAGTGGCTAATTAATTTCTTTGTATATGAATCGTAATATCTTCCTCCGCTCTTAAATCTCTTAAATGTAAACTTTCAATTTAAGAATAGGTCTTTTCCAAAATATAAGTTTAGTTTTTTTTTAATATACACATAATAGAGAAGGGGTAGAGTTCGATCCTAGATATAGAAGAAGGGAGCCAAGCTCCCCACTTGGCTGTTTAGTTTCAGTTTTGTCTGAACATTTATTACTTTTTTTTTAAGTTTAGTTTCAGTTTTGTCTCAATATTTATTACTTTTTTTAAAAAAAATTTTTTACCCTTGTTGATGGTATATATACATCGCATATTTAGTGCGTGTGAATTATATTAATTAAGAAGGTGGATGAGATTTAATTTATGAGGGAGGGCATAGTTGGGAAAAAAAAATACTTACATATTTATTGATTTGAACTAGCTACTTTTAGGGTTTGGATTCCCTCCGAATCCCTTAAATCCCATCTCACCTTCTATTAAAAGAAATAAGATAGTTTAGATTTCATATTTCTTAAAACTATTGTATTTTAAACATAAATGAAGAAATTTAAATTATTAAAATCTACTTAACACAACCAAGATTTTGAGAAGTTAAACAATAAAATATTATAATAATAGTTTTAGAAAATATTAAATCTGAATCATTATTTTTTTTTACTAGCTTTTTGAAAAAAAAAAACAGTTATGAGATAGAATTATGACACGAAATAGAGAAAAGGGATTCCAAAAGTACCATCTTCCATACTTTTAACTACCTTTTTTAAAAACAAAAAACAGTTATTTGAAGCTTATATTTCCTAACGAGGGAATTTACATTATACTGTTTCTATTTTATGCAGCAATAAGTGAGAGTGAAACATCAACTGATGAGATCCTGAGAGCATATGAAAGTGGTGCATGTACTGTTTTGTGGAAGCCAGTGAGTGTGGTTAAGGATGAGATTGTAAATTTATGGAAACATGTTTGTCTGAAGAAGGAACAATGCAAGGCATCTGAGACTCACTTATCCAATAACAACAATGTGATGCCTGAGACTCACTTATGTGATGTGGAACATTTGAGGAGGGAACAACACGAGACGTCTGAGACTTACTTGAATAACAGCGATGGTTTGTACCACGGCGACAACATACAGCAAAATAGATCAGTACCCCTAGTACTACAGAATCAGGATCAAGGTTGTTCTTCTCACTTATGTGATGTGGAACATTTGAGGAGGGAACAACACGAGACGTCTGAGACTTACTTGAATAACAGCGATGGTTTGTA
Source organism: Acacia confusa (assembly GCA_037074495.1). Taxonomy (NCBI): domain Eukaryota; kingdom Viridiplantae; phylum Streptophyta; class Magnoliopsida; order Fabales; family Fabaceae; genus Acacia; species Acacia confusa. Next base: position 1,470,382 of record CM073512.1, on the reverse strand, counting down.
CCACGGCGATTACATACAGCAAAATGGATCAGGACCCCTAGTACTACAGAATCAGGATCAAGGTTGTTCTTCTCTTTGTGCTATTGAAAACGAGTTTTTGAATCTTGGCACAGAATCTCCACCGAAAAAACGTCGACTCGTCTGGAATGGTCTCCTCCAAAAATGTTTTCTTGATACTGTTGACGAACTTGGCGGTCCAGAAAGTATGCTTCCATCTTCCTTCTTCTCCTTGTGTTTTGGGTTAATATGATCTTTCACTTTACCTATGTTTTTTATCCCTCAAATTTCATTCTATTTAAAATATTGGTCTTTATCATTAAATAAAAATTTAGACCTGAGAATCAAAATGATGGCAAAAAGAACCCATAGAATTTCTTTATACTCTACCCTTCTTCTTCATATAAGATATATTTAAAGGGTTGATCTTAGTCTTAAATATAAGACATGGTTTTCATATTTGTTAATCTTTTCCTAATTTACCTAGATTGATACTCCCTCAACTATGATCAAGGAGAAGAGATAATGAGGGAATTATGAAAGAAAACTAGAGTGTTTTAAAAAATACATGTCATATTAATTAACTTAACTAACTTTATTAATCTAATCAAATTAGGTAATTATGTCTTATATTAAGGAATGATTTTCTTTACTATGGCATCCCTATAAAACCAGTATTTTGTGACGTGGCCAATCCTTATCATCACCTTATCATTATATATTTCTAAGGAAGAAGGACCAATATTGTGGAAGGGAACATACCTTTCTTAATCACTATTGCTTTAGTGATGAAAAGTTTCCTAGTGCAATTGTTTGAAATCAATAAAAGTTTTTTTTTATTTGTTTGTGTCTCAGAAGCGATGCCAAAACCTATTCTTACAAGGATACAGAAAGAAATGCATGTCCCTGAACTGACGAGAGAAAATGTTGCAAGTCACTTACAGGTATCATGATTGCCTCTCTTCATCATCATCATCATCATCATTATATATTTTATATACCACCCATTATTTAATGATAATAGTTTCTTCTGTAATTCTACTTTCAGAAATTTAGACAGCAAAAGATAAAAGAGAGGGAGCTACATGCCTCAATTTCCCCTTTCGAACACAACCATCATAATCATTCCCTTGCCCACCTGCCCATGCAAATGCAAATACAACCATCTGAACAAAACTTCTACAACTTTGGTAAGATTATATGATTACGAACCCTCTCTTTGTTATTGATTGATTTGTTGAACTTTTGACTCGGTACGAATTATAATGTCTCCTTTATTTCAAAGGTAAGGATTAACTTGTTTTGGGTCAAGAAAATGGAGGGAATAGTTCCTTTAGGAATTGAAGCAATAATTGAGGAGGAATTGAAACAATAATTTAGGAAGAAGTTTACTTACCAGAAGTTTTATTTTTCTAATTAATTCTTTCTAATTTCAGATGGTGTGGCTCCATTGTCAACCGTACCCTCATTTCTTATGGGGAATGGAAGCAATAACGTGACTTATTCTTTGAAAAGGCTAAATCTAAGGTCGGATTCTTCCTGTGCAATTCCAGCTTCTGGTACTTATGTTACTACTACCAGAGGTAACCAACAGGTTGGTAACTTATTTGTAAGTAATACGCTGCAGCAACCACAAATTGCTTCCTTTGAAGGTAATATACTGCAACCACACCAAAACCAGAATTTTAGTAGGTATCAGCTTGATCGATATGTTACTGCCAGGGGTGCTAATAATGAGGGAACCCAAGTTATGGGTAATTCTTTTGCCTTCTCCAGTAATACTGGTGCGCAACAAATAGATCAAAACCCAGATACAGGTTCCGGAATCCAAGCTATGGGTAATTCTTTTACCTTCTCCAGTAATACTGGTGTGCAACAAATAGATCAAAACCCAGATTCAAGTTCCGGAATCCAAGCTATGGGTAATTCCTTCATCTTCTCAAGTAATACTGGTGCACAACAAATAGATCAAAACCCAGATTTAGGTTCCGGAATCCAAGCTATGGGTAATTCCTTCACCTTCTCAAGTAATACTGGTGCACAACAAATAGATCAAAACCCACATTCAAGTTCCGAAATCCAAGCTATGGGTAATTCCTTCACCTTCTCCAGTAATACTGTTGCGCAACAAATAGATCAAAACCTACATTCAGGTTCCGGAATCCAAGCTATGGGTAATTCTTTCACCTTCTCCAGCAATACTGGTGCGCAACAAATAGATCAAAACCCAGATTCAGGTTCTGGAATCCAAGCTATAGGTAATTCCTTCACCTTCCCAAGTAATATTGGTGCGCAACAAATAGATCAAAACCCACATTCAGGTTCCGGAATCCAAGCTATGGGTAATTCCTTCACCTTCTCAAGTAATACTGGTGCGCAACAAATAGATCAAAACCCAGATTCAGGTTCCGGAATCCAAGCTATGGGTAATTCCTTCACCTTCTCCAGTAATACCGGTGCGCAACAAATAAATCATCAAAACCCAGATTCAGGTTCTGGAATCCAAGCTATGGGTAATTCCTTCACCTTCTCAAGTAATACTGGTGCGCAACAAATAGATCAAAACCCAGATTCAGGTTCCGGAATCCAAGCTATGGGTAATTCCTTCACCTTCTCCAGTAATACCGGTGCGCAACAAATAAATCATCAAAACCCAGATTCAGGTTCTGGAATCCAAGCTATGGGTAATTCCTTCACCTTCTCAAGTAATACTGGTGCGCAACAAATAGATCAAAACCCAGATTCAGGTTCCGGAATCCAAGCTATGGGTAATTCCTTCACCTTCTCCAGTAATACCGGTGCGCAACAAATAAATCATCAAAACCCAGATTCAGGTTCTGGAATCCAAGCTATGGGTAATTCCTTCACCTTCCCAAGTAATATTGATGTGCAACAAATAGATCAAAACCCAGATTCAGGTTCCGGAATCCAAGCTATGGGTAATTCCTTCACCTTCTCAAGTAATACTGGTGCACAACAAATAGATCAAAAACCAGATTTGGGCTCTTCTTCTCATGTCAGTACTAATTATAATGAAATCATAAATCAAAACCAAGCTCTAGGTATTTCTATTGGAACTAATATACAAGAGCCATCAAATATGATGCAGACACCTCCAAACCCGACTTCTACTATGCAACAACTATGTCAAAACCCATCTTCAAGTTCTGGAATCATAAACCAAAACCAAGCGTTACCTCCAAACCCGACTTCTACTATGCAATGACTACATCAAAACCCATCTTCGGGTCAAAACCCATGTTCAGGTTCTGGAATCATAAACCAAAACCAAGTTTCAATTGGGTTCAAGTTCCAACAATACTCAAATTAGGATACAATCTATAACTAGATTTATATTCTATTTCCAGATACTTTTTAAATTTATTGGCCTTGTTTATGGTTTCAACTTTTTATGGGATTTTTCTTTGTTATGGCAAGTGCTAGTTCAATTCGAATATTTCCTCGTTCTTTATGTCAATTAATGAAAGCCTTAATGCCTACATTAATGAGGATGTATATATGTGCTACATTAATTTTATTTTATATTTTAAACAAATTTTAATTTTAATATATGTAAGTTTTAAAATAAATTAAAGCTCATCTTATAATTATCACTCTCGTAAATATTTATCATTCAAAAATTTTAAATTTTAAATTTGGACCATTTAGATTAAATTTAAAAGGTTGAAATCTTATCACAATGAGAAATAGGTACTCTTCATAATCCAATCCGGATTTGGGCTCTCTCGTAAACCTTCGTCTCGTTCTTTCTTGTTGGAACTTCATCTCCACCATCAGATTAAAAAAATACATGGTTCAGATTTTTTATTTTATAAAACTACTATTTTAAACAAAAAATAGTTAATAAATTTAAACTGGTAAAAATTTTAACAAATTAAGTTATCAAATACTGTAAGAATAGTTTTAAGAAATACTAAATCTGAACCATTTTTTTATCTGAATGTGGAGATGAGATTTTTTTTTGGGGGGGGGGGGGGGGAAGAGAGAGAGAATTGCTCCTCCATCCAAACCCGTTCAATAAAGGGGTTTTCCTTCATCTTTTTCATATAAGAATAATCCGTTCTGAATGATTCTATGGCGATCGGATATATTGATTACTTTTACATGTGTTGATGCCTACCGTTTACATTAATTTGAATTTTGAAATAAAATTTGGGTGCTATGTTTTTTTATTATAAAATTAATTAATTTTTATTCAACTAATTTTTATTTATAGGTTCATATTGTGAAAAAAATCGATTTTGGTACATACATAAAAAAGGAAATATTTTATAATCATGATATAAGGTTAATAAAATTATTTGGTTAACGATTATGATGGTATATAATACTGCTCGTACAACTTAAATTTTTTGAATCCACCGTAATATAATTAATTTTAATAATAACTCAAATTTAAGCTTGGAGGAAAATAAAATAAAGCAAAATGAGAAAAATATGCATAATTTTAAAGCAATAATTAGTTCCGAAAACAAATTTGAACATTACAACTTAATTGACGTAAACTGTGAACTGTAAACTAGTGGATAAAGACCCAGCAAAACTATAAGTACTGGGCTGCTTGGATTCTGGAAGGGGAAGAGGGATTTGACATTGATAGGGAGGAGGGATTAGGAGAGGGGGAAAGGCAGAAAATTGGATTCATGACATAATTAGGGATTTGTTAATTTTCGTAACATGCTCTTGAATTTGCCAATTTCAAGTCACTTTTAAAAGGCCCAATTTTTTTTATTCTTCCACAAATTCTTTGTGTGTGTGTGTGTCAAGGGTTTTTCCTCTCAAGGCTTAGAGCCTAAAAGGTTTTTGCCTATCCTAACAATTAAGTGTGTATTCTGAAATTCAAACTTGTGTTCTCCTCATTACAAAGTGATATCACTTACCACCTCAATTAATAACTTATCACTTTTTCCACAAACTTCTCTTTGAAGGTACATTTGGATTTGTTGACTATTCTTTTACAATAGGATATTCGTCTTTAATTAAATCCATATTTGAAAAGAAAAAAAAAATATAATACTAGAACTTCAAAATCCTAAATTAGTCATTTCTTACTAAAATGAGCTATCAACTTCTATACTCTTATAGTTAATATCTTTACTACAGGCAATAAGACTGATGGAAGATTTTAAATTTTAAATGATATTTTCTAGTTTTAAAACATAAAAGTAAAAGAATCGAATAAAATTAATTTGTGAATGATGGTCTCTTGATAAAGAATAATTAAAAAATATCTCCATTATCATAACAATAAACATAGGGAAAATTCCAATTAAATCCCACTAAAATTTTCAAAGGTCTACATTTTTAACAAATCATTAATCAGGCCTCTGATTAGATATTTCTGAATCTTGTTAACTAAATTATCATATTGCCCTTCAATTACGCGTCTTGATCCCTGTTCATCTCTCATCGTCATATTTTCCTCAATCTGATCAACGTCTTCTTCTTTAATCAATTTAGGAATCAGCCATTGAAGCTCTTCAAGTGCTCCTTCGTTCTTTTTTAAACGTTTGTGCTTCCCTGATCCTTGTACCTTTTGTCTTTCTTAATATTCACGTGCCAAGCTCTTCATATTGTACCTTATGCAATAATCAAAACCGCTCACCTGCCAAGCTTTGCTTCTTCTTTTTTCCTACTTATGCTACTATCTTGGTTCCCTACAATATATAATTCGCTTAGTCTGAATTGGGAGCCTTTCTGTCTTCTTTAGTTTTGTTGTTTTGCAATTTTCTTTTGCAAGTCATCATCTTATATGAGCAAAATTAAATTATGGCAACAATTTCTGCGGGTTCTGTTGTCGCTATGTTCCCAGCCAAGAGTAAAACCTAACGGTTTGAAGTAATCCCTCTATGTTTACTTGTAGGCAAATAGGCAATGGGCCCATAGAATATGGTTGAATTGTGGAGAATAAAATATTTTGTACACGAAAAATGGAAGATTGCAATTAGGAACTAGGAAGCATTCTCAATTTCTTTTCCAGGCATAAACAGAACTTGGGAAACCCACTAGCCAAATAAATTGTTAATTATCTAGTTGTGCTGTTCAATTGTAATTGTTGACTTGTCTATCCTGAAGGAAAGTTATGACTATTTGGATGATAAAAAAAAATAAATGTTATGAGTAGACCCGTGTGACGCTGCTTTGATCAACAATTAAGAGGTTTGCTTTGGAAAAGAGAAAAGAATGAGGGGCAACTTGGTCATATAACAAGATTCAGAAATCCCGAATCAGACATATTGGTTTTATTAGGATTTGTTAAAAATGTAGGCATGAATCCAGATTTGACTATGCAAGACTTAATTGAGATTTTCCCATAAAAAATATCATAGATATTAAAAATATCTTTCCTAAAAAATTTATACTAAAAATATCATTTAAAAAAATTCCTGCACGTGTTTTTTGTTTTGAATTTGAAAAAAATATTCTATAAAGAAATTTCAATTATTTGATAATTTAATTAATTAATTAATTTATATCAGTTGACTCATTTACATGTATCCCTCCTTAGACCCCATGGGAGGTTGAAAGCCTTATAAATGGGCCGCTACAATCTATTTGTTGATTAATTTATATTCTGAAAAGAATTCCTTACTACCCTTTCTCCTCTAATCACGAAAGGCTCTTATTCGGTCATTGATTAGGAAGGTACCAGGCTTGTCAATTCCTTAATAATAATAATGATGATGAAAAATTAATGTTTTAGTTAATGAACTTTTGAATCACTTATAAACCAGTACCTCAACTTTAACCCGGGGACAATTCATTCGCTGAACTTTTGACTCTTCACCCGGTTGTGAAAACTCTTTTACTTTTTATATCATTACCCTAGGTCATCTTATGTCGCAAAAGAAATTAATAACTCTCTTAAAATCCCTTCAAACTCAGCTCCAGCTGGTTTTTTTTAAAAAAAAAAAAAATTTAAACAAAAGAAACACGACAAAACCATCTGGACAACGCAATCACTATCCTTCCCACCATTATCCACAATCTTGCTGGTGTCTTTATGGCGATCAATTCCAGCATCAAGTCTGATACTCACTTACCTTATTTTTCTTCTCTTCTTTAGCTTGGAATTCAAACCTTGGGGATGGTTGTCTGGGTCTCCGGCTTGCAGCAAATGAATTCTGATGCTGACCCAAACAGCCCTCACACACACTTAATCATATAAAAAAAAAAATGTAAGAAAAAAAAAATAAAAACAATTAATAAGCCTTTTATGTTTCTTAATTGGGTTATTTAAAAGGGTGTAGAGTGAATATTAGGCACCATCGAAATTGAAGGAGCCCGGCCTCCTGATGGGGAAGAAGCCAAGAACATTCTGGTAGGATTTTGTGGATTCTTCCACTGATTTTCAAACGAGGGAGATGTAACTTTTTTTTTTATGAAAAAAAAATTAAAAAACACGTGAGCTGAGTTGGAAGGGATCTTAAGAAATTTATTAATTTAATTTGCCACATAAGATGACCCAAGATAATAATATAAAAAGTGAAAAATTTCAGGGACTTAATTACAAGCAAGTCAAAAGTTCAGGACTAAGTTGCACTGAATAAAAGTTGAGAGACTGGGTTACAAGTAAATCAATAGTTGAAGGACCAAAAGATCAAATTTTCCAAATAATAATAATTTCCCTGATAATAAAAAATTATTATTAATCCTCTCTTTAACTCCCGCAACTATGAATCTTATACTCTCGTCATCCAATATATCCTTTAATTAATATTGTAAATATTATTAATTATCAGCTCAAAGTTTTTGTTAATTTTCCTCTGAAAGGTGGTTCTCTTTAGTCGTTTATTTCAATTATAAGAACTTAGTCTCATGCTTTCTTTGTGATTGATATAAGTTTTAATATACACACACACTTGTATTATATATGGAGAATGTTGTTTATATGCAAAAGATAATTTTCAGAATCTATAGTCAGCAAATGTACTTGCTTCTTGAAAGTAAGGTAAAAACATCTTTACTTATCTCCAAACTTGGTGCCACAAAGAGCACATCTTGTGCGTCACTAGCTGTAGACCCCAATCTTGACAAGCATTTTTTCGAATTTCTTCAGGTGAATAATTGTTTTTAGATGAATCTTTTGGACTTCAACTTAATGGGAAAAAATCTATTTGCCATTTCCCTACAAAATTACCTCTTTTGATTGCACACGTTAAGGGATTTTACATCCAATATAGTTTAAATGCAAATAATTTAAGAAAGTATTTTAATTTAAAGAAAACAAAGGAAAATGGGCCTCTTCATTTCTCTTACCATCCACTTCCCTCAATTTCTTTATTTACACCATTATATTAACTCTGACGGTTGAAATTTTGATATCATATAAAAATCTTATTATAATATTAAATAAATTAATTAAAACAATTAAATTCTAATCTAAATAGTTCATATCTTTATAATTTTATTAAAGTATTCTCTCTCTTTTTTTTTTTAACTTTTTATAAGATATTAAATCCCAACTGTCAGAGTTGTTCTAATAATGTAAATAAAAAAAGTGGAAGAAAGTGGACAGTAAGAGAAATAGAGAGGTCCCTTTCCCTAAAAGAACATACATTTTTTACAAATAATTAATTTAACCTTTTCTTAGCCTACCCAATTAATTAAGTAGATCTTATATCAAAAGTAAGAGATTCCTCTATAAGATTAACAACTATAATATACTATATAATAACTTTTTCTTAAAGTAGGATCAAAATGTTATTAATTTCTTACAAATGACCAAATGACATTCTCCCTTTATAGAATAACTTTCATGAACATGTTGTCAATTTTTTTCGAGTATAATTGATTTTACCATCTGTGTGTGTGTGTCATCTTAATTAAACCTTGTTAGGCTGATACGTACAAGCCTGTGAATTTATTAAGGACGTCGGTGTATAGTAAGCTTCAAGCCATTAGCCATTGAAAGGATAGTCATCATGCGATATTTGACAGTGTGGCCAGCCACCAACTGGAATCTGTAAAATCTGCACAGAGTTGCAAGCGCCATTCTCATCTGCAAGTAAGCTGAATCCTTTCCCAGACATATCCTTGGCCCTGCCTGCACACACTCTCACACACACACATATATATACACACATACATAAACACACACATAGATACACACACAAATATTGATCCCTCATTCATTTGTAATCAGATTCAAATTCAACAATCTTTGAACAAATTGTTAGCTAACTGTTGGAGATATTAAGTTATGAGATTAGATAGTTAAAGGTCTTAGACTAATTAGTTAGTTAAGATCTTGTGAGTATTACTCAATGACCCTAATTTATATTATGATAAAGTACATTTTTATTCTTTTAAGTTTGTAAGATGTTTCATTTCGATTCATAACTTTATACAATATATTTGTATTTATATAATTTTAACACCGTTAGTGAATGGATAATGATGAATCAACAACATAAGTGATGATTATAACGCCGGTAAAGTACACTTAAGATTTATTTATATATTTTTTTAATTAAAATTTAAGTTTACCATTTAAAGCTACAACTTAAGTTAGATTTCTGTTTCTGTAGACTGTGTACTTAATTTTAATATTCATTTAAATTTTATTTAAACGTAACCATAATTTAAATCGAGGAAAAGAGTATATAGTTAGATTACGGGAGAAAGTTAAAAACATATATTATTTTACTCTTAAAATAAAAAAACATACATGTCATAATTTCATTAGGTAAGAAAATATCATAAATGATTTTTTTACTAAGTGAAATTGATTTTGGTAAATTATTATTAATTAATATTATGAATTTAAGAATGATTTATCAATTGCATAGTTATCATTTAATTCAACTAAATCAGCATGTTCCATTAGTATATTAAAATTATAAGACTAAAAGTATATTTTATAAAGTTAATTGACCAAAACGAAACCTTATGCAAACTTAAAAAACTAAAAGTATACTTTATACATTATAGTAATGGTATTTATAGGGTTAATGGTTAATTTCACCCAATAATAGGGGTTGATTTGTTGTTATAATGCCATTAATAATGACTTGTAATAATCTCATCATCATGTTTCATATTTAATTTTTCTTTTGGTTCACTTAACACTAACCTGAAAAGCAGTGAATTTGAAAGGAGATTCATGTACAAGAACACCATCTTTGAACCATCTCTCAGGTCTGAAAGAGGAAGCATCAGGACCCCAGTTATACTCCATCCTCCCCATTGAGTATGGAACATAAGTCACCATCCCTCCTCCCTTTACTTTTGTTCCATCTGGTAACACATCATCCTTCAATATGCCCTTTGGGTCCTGCATACACAAAGTGTCTCTATATATATGTGTGTATAATTGCACTATGAATCTTATAATTAAATGTACAATACTCCTCCGGTCTTATATAGAGGGCAGGGAGAGAAGAATAATTTTGGTCCAGCTTATTATAAGACAGATGGAGAAAATTTTCATATGACTGTACAAGTTTACCGTTCATTTATTATTGTATTAATTTTGTTCTTGTGGGATATAATGGGTATTAAATAAGGGTAAATTTAGAATTTTGTTGAATTTTATGGAAGAATTAATGAAGTTTAAGGTGTTTCGTAATTTCACAATAAGTGTCTTATATATAATACCAAAGGAGTAACATAAAAAACATACCTGAGGAACTGCTGGATATAGTCTAAGTGTTTCTGTTATGACTGCGTGCAAATAAGGAAGCTTTTCTAATGAATCTTTTGTAAGTAGTTCAGAAAATTGGTGTATTCTTCTGATGAATGATTCAGGATCTTCAGTGTCACAGTGAAGCAATGAAGCGTTACGTAGTTTTGCTTGGTCTTCTTCAAATGTTTTGAGCTCTAAGTAAAGTTTTTCAGCAACATGATCATGTGTCATGGTCATATATATGGCCCATGACAAAGTTGTTGCTGTTGTGTCTCTACCAGCAATCACAAAGTTCAACACCACGTCTCTTAGACTCTTCTCTGTTGCATCATCACTGCCCTCTCCCGCCAATTCTATGAATCTCGATAAAATGTCGTGCTTAATCTGAGTTTAGATTAAAATCTAACGTTTATATCGATGTTAGACTCAGAAACATGTGATAAATTTGTAATTAAATATACTGTAACGTACTTGTAACATTCCAAAAGTGGGACCAAAGTGCTTGTAGGTGCAAGCGGTAAATTTTGGCAAGAGCTTAGGGACTCAAAACTAGTATAGGAGGAAAGAAAGATATCACAATAGCTAATTATAGGAAAGTTAACTTTGTCCAATTGTTTTTAAATGATTTATTAGGTTATAAATCATGATGAGTAGGGACATAAGAAGTGTTAAAAAAATTGAAAATGCCTAAGAATGTGAAGGAAAAATCAGTGGAATCCTTAGTCATTCCAAATTTATTCTCAAGGTATTAAAATGTTATTGCAGGAAGAGAAAGTACAAGATTAAGTATGACAAAAACTAATTATTTATCATAGTACTAGTATAAGAGGATAAATGTAATTGGGATTTTACCATATAATTATATCAAGGAAAAAGAATTGAATTTCAAGATGTGATAAATTAAAGGAGACAGAAATGAAGGGAAAGAAGAGGATGTACGTTTATCATATAAGAAAGTGAGAAGAGATTTTATAAACCCTTATATATATAGATAGATATATAGAAAAATGTCCAGATAAATAACTGCAAATCTTACAAGATCACAAGTATCTTTGCATAATGTGCTGTTAATTAATTGGTAAAATCAATTTTGAACCAGAAAACACATGAGGTTACTCGAAAAGAAAGAAGGGCCGATCCCTAACTAATAAAACTTTGAAATATATTTTTAAACTTAAAGGATTAAAGTTGTATGAACTTAAAGACACAGGAACTTAATTCAATAACTAGAAGCATACATGCAGTGGAAACTCCTAAAGTTGGGTGTTATAATTACAGTATACCCACCTTATTGTGTAGGCCATTGTTCTTGGCTTGTTCAATCTCAGCCTTTCTTGTTCGAATGACTGAGTAAGTGAAATCATCAATGATCTTGATGCTTCTGTCAAGTTGTGCTTCAGAGCCTATGTTTAGAAACTTCTTGATTTTCCAGAATGGATCAATGAATCTGAGCGTGACGATGATGTTTGCAACATCAAAGGCTTGAGCAAAAAGATTGTTTGGTAAATTGGGAGCCAGGCTTTCTATTTCAACACCAAATCCCACCTTGCATATGGAGTCCAAAGTCATCCTCATCAGTAGCTCCTAAAATTAGAAAAAATCAAGTTCCTTCAATAATCACTTCTTTTCTGCACTTGATTCTATAATATGAAATATTTATAAGGTTCCTTTAAATAATTAAGAACTGGAAAGTGTTTAAAGTAGTCAAAGTGTCAAACTTAATTTTTTTCGGGTTTTTGCTCTCTCCAAATATATATAAAGTATCACTTTGATCCTTATAATAAGTCACCTTCTAAAAGAAATAGATGGTCCTTATTCTAATTCCAAGTGGGGTATTAATTACATTTTTCTAAGATTTTTCCTTATTTAAAATCGCTCTATTGATTGTAACTTCTATGACTTTTTAGATGTAACTCCTAAACTGTGAAAATTCAAGTTTCACCTTTGTTTGTTTACTTGATTCCCTAATATGAAATATTTACAAGGATCCTATAAATAATTAAGAAACGGAACAAGGTGTGAAGTGGTCAAACGTTTTTTTTTTTTTTTCATCCTATATGCTCAAGTTTAAAGGGAGGGTCCATTTAGAAATAAAACTAGCTTTCTGGGTGATAAAGAGTCTTTAGACTTGTCAACCTTACTACTCTTGTGAGCTTCCCAACATGAGCCTGCTTATAACACCCTAATTTGTGTGCATATGATTTGACCACGAGATTACCCGGGCCCACTATATATACCTGCATGTCAACTTGTTGATTGAGGAAAGAAGAGGTGGAGAGAATGGAAGAGAGTTTGAGGCTGTAGTCTCTGAAGACTTTGGTACTGAAATCTCTTAAATTCTTGGAAGCAAACTCCAAGCTGGCAGTCTTCCTTTGTTTCCTCCAAATTTCACCATCTGAATTGAATATACCATCTCCAAGCAGCACTTCCATATATGAATGATACGCTTCCCCCTTCATCATATAATTAATTCACAACCGTGTGTGTTTATATCAGTTTGGCTAGATTAAGGAAATAAAACAAGTTGGTTAATTAATTTGAATAAAAATGACATGATTCTCTCAAACATCGCTGTATAACATCATATTATACATCATTTGGAGAAAACGATCAGTATATGAGACAAAACGTTTTGAGATCTTATATTTAATTAGGATCAAATATAACCTCTCATCAACTAGCTCTTTCATGACAGACGGGAGGTAATACTACCTTTGATCCTTAATATAAGATCCAGTTGACTAATTTGGTAAGATTAAAAAAAAACTAAATAAATTACTTAAGTATATGTTACAAGATCTCTTTGAAATATTTACATGTATCATTATATTATATATGAGTTTATAAGATAAATTAGCTAGCTTGGTAAAATTGTAAGCACAAACAATTCAAAGTAATATATTTATCTTTCTTAATTTCTTTATAAATTAGTCAATCAGATGTTATTGTAAGGATCATATATAAAACTACCTCCGATCTTTAATATAAGACATATTTAACTAGTTTGATTAAATTAAGGAAGTTAGTTAAATTAGTAAATATGACATATATTTTCTAAAGCAAATGCGTCTTACGTTTAAGATTAAAATCAATTCCCTAAATATATCTCAATATATTAAGGACAAGAGGGAGTAATGTTTTTAGACGAAGAATTGGAGATGATATTACCTTGGGGTAGTTGTTGAAGTTGGTCTTAAGGACATGTTCAACATTGGCCGGATCAGCAATGTAAGTATAAGTTGTGAAAGGCATAGGAACCACCACAGTTTTAGATTGAGACAAGTAAGTGACAAGCCAATCATGCATCCTCTCATAGTTCATTAGTTGTTCTATTGCAGCCCCCAGAATTGGCCATGTCCTTGGCCCTTTCTTCTTCCTCTGGCTCCATCTGTGCATCACTGTCCACGTCATCACTGTCATCATCACGAACCCCAACCCTCCCATGTTCAGTAACCCTTCCTTCATGGCAGATAATACAATAGACTTGTTTTCTTCGCCCATTTCACAAGCAAATGTTAATTTATGTCACAGGACAAAAAAATGTGTTTTGCTTTGTTGATTTGTTTGTTAGTTTCTTTGAGATATAAATAATGTGAGATTCCTGAGTTAGTTAAAATGTTGGTGAAGATGTAGTTATTTTATGAGTTTTGGCATTGTCTTTTAAATTTAGTTTGCTGATCACAATCATGTGGTGGGTTGGGATTTGATAGTTTAAGAAATGTGTCATTCGTTTTGTGCTCTTCACCTACCATATATTCTTTGGGAAACGAAGAATAGACATAAAGTAAATCTCTCATGCCTTCTTAGAATTTTACTGAAATCATATCAACCTTCTCCCTGTATAGACTTTCAAATATACAAACTTCTATAAAAAAAAAAATAGTTATATAGTTCTCTCCGGTCTTTTAACTGATTTTTTTTGCTCAACACATATTTATATTAATACTCAAAAAGGATACATAAACATAGCAAATACAACTGAAATAAAATAACCTAGAACCATTACAACTGAATAAACTAAAACAATTACAGCTGAAATAAATAAACTAGAACAAGAACAACAGGAACACAAACACATAAAACAATACAATCCAAATGAAAGAGAGATGGATATCCAAATCACTAAAAAGGAAGGAATAAAAGTAGCCTTAGAGACTTCACCAGCTTCCTGAATATCCAAGGTTAGAAGAGACAAGAAAGAAGGTGTTGGTTGCAAAATCCACCCTACCGGGCACACCTTCTTATAAGGATAAGCTGATAAATCAGCCACACAAACACCCCAACTTGGGGTAAGTAACAGAAACAACCCAATCTCAGAAAGAAAGTAAGTGAAGACCTTAAAAATACTTCTTCTCCTCCCATTAAGAAAATCTGGTAAACATCTAAAGCTAACTCCACAAATTTGGATTCCCCACCACCCAACAAACCTATCAAAAATCCCTTCAAAGATAAAGCAAAAGGCACAATCAATCATAACAAGATCCCTTTCCCCAAAAATGCAAATCCAAAACCATAGAGGAGCTTTGACAGAAAAAGGAAGAAAAAGAAGCAAACAGACACCACAGTCAAACATAGGAATTAGATCTTGAGAGACCCCTAACATAAAACGAAAATGAACATAGAACACCACCAACAGAAAATGAAAATGGACACAGACAGACGCAAGGCACAAAAGGAAAGTGAAAGAAAGAAAGAAAACGAAAAGAACACAACCAAACTCAGAAAGCAGGGGCCACCACAGCCGGGAGACGATGAGGACGGAGACCAGAGGAGAGCCGGCGCTGGAGAATTGAAGAAGGACGGCCGCCACTGTAAATCTCTATTACGAACTAAAACTCGCCTGCAACTGGCTCTACGAGGTCCGATCTGCACTTATACGGTGGTTGAAGCTCGGGAGGAGGCTCGCTGGCGAGGCAGAAGATGATACAACAGAGCCTTGTGCGAGAGAGAGCGCCGCGGGAGAGCTTGAGGGTTTTAGCGTTCACTTTTACATATTATTGTTCGATCTTTTAACTGATTGAATATTGATTCTTTATTTATTTGTTTTCTATGGGATAATTGATTTTCCGGTCTATGAGACCATAATAGAAATTGAGTCATAGCCATCTTAGTGTGTGTGTATATATATATATGAGCCAAGTGGATATTATATCTGGCCTCTGATTGGGAACTTAAGTGTTCTTACATTTCACGAAACAAAACTCATCTTATTCATTTGTTTGCATCATATAGAACATAAAATCACGTAAAATATGTTAATTCAAGCTCAAAACTATTCTAGAGATATAAATTGGGTTAACAGAATAGCCCAATTGAAGTCCAGCATACCAAGGTCATCAGTGATAGTATTAGGTCTAATAATGTAAGGTCCAATTCATCATTTTTTTTTATCCTCATCTAACGGGAGAAACTAATACACTCATTATTTTTTAATTTAATTAAGGGTATCCGTAAGTTATTTTGGGTTTGAGATTAATCCCTTTCAAAACTTGTTCGCTTCTTTTAACATGTGTGTTTCCCAAACTTCGAACATGTTCTTTTCTTTCTAGGGAAGGCCATTTACCACCTTAACAAACTGTTTATAGTTATACACCCATCATATTATATTATTATGGAGGAAAAACTTGACAATTTTACACAGTAATCCAAATTTGTTATCTCCAAAGATCTGGTTCTTCCCAGGTGACATCATTGAAAGATCTACAAATGATAAAATAACGGAATTATTTTATTACACCAAAGACAAAAAGTCTAATTGATTCATTATTTTAATTCTTTCTTCAACGCCGAGAAAAAAAAAAAAAAGCGAGTTCAATAATTCAAACCTTATACTGTAAAGTATATTCTAATTGCTTTGAAAAGTCATATACATGTCTGTCAGTGTCTATATTTGACTAAAGATTAAAAAATTCTAGCTTGCAAAGCAGGAATTTTTTAAAGTTGGAGTTTCGTAACCAAAATGGTATAAGATTTTTAATTTTCTCAAAAAAAAAAATTATATAAGATTTATAAAATTTTTCAACAAATTAAAAATATTGTAAAACTTACTATTTAAGTGACCAAAAGCATATAGAATTTTCATAATTACTTATTATAAATTATTACATCTAGGCTCATTTACTTTTGTAAAAGCTTTTATGAAATTAAACTTGTTTAAATTAATTAAATCCCCATGATAAAATCTTGACATTAATTTAAAGCTTAAATTGTTTTAAAGGTCTAAGATGGACATCAGTACATATATCTATACGGCAACTTGTTTTAAAGTTGTAGGCCAAAAAAATTGTTTTAAAGTTCGAAGATTTTAGGGCCAGTGTTTGAAGATTCAAGTCCCATTTGCCATTTGATTGGATGCTTAAATACTTCGACATTACTCATGTCCCAGAAAAACTTCTAACTGTTTGAACCGGGACCTGTTAAACTCTCTGGCTGAACATCCGATCCGGTTTTTAGAACATTACGTTTGAAAATCTTATCAACAAAAATGTCCTAAATTTGAGTACTCATACTTTTTATGTCAATAAAAACATATCAAGTTCTCTGTTCAATTAAATTAGAGAATATATATATATATATATATATATATTCCTTTTCTTCGCCCATCACAACTACGTTCGTTATTCTTTCAACTCAAGCATTTCGCTTCCTTTCTGATGTATATTAGTTATAGATCATACTTACATTAAGTTCTTTAATTACACAATATCATGTATGAGTCGAATTTTTTTAAATATGAATTTATAGTTAAACGATAATAATTCAAAAATAGGACACATGGTAAAATGTTATTGGAAAATTTGATGAAATTGATATAATAAACTTGACATAAGTATTTTCTATTAATAATCATATTTTATTCCAGAAAATCGATCATTTCATATATTAATAAAAATAATTATACCCGTGGATATGTTTGACTAAAGCTTTAAAAAAATCAACAGTGCACACCTTGAAAGTAGGCCATTTTATGGCTTCACCTTGATGATGATGACAAATTAAAAATAGTTTAAACTTTTTTCACACAAAAAATGACTCTTGAATTTACTATTTATATGTGGAAAGACATGTATGATCATCGCGTTTATTATAGATAAATACAATTTAATAATCTAATTGTATTACTGAGTTGATTAGATATTTATTTGATTATTTTTTTAAGTTAAAGACCATTATGTTGGCCAAAAAAGACCACTATAAAAAATTAAAAATCTTGGTTCCAATGAGGTCACATAAATTCTTTGAATAAAAAAAATATATAATACTTATAGAATCCCTTCCTTTCCCCCTCTGCCATTGACCAGTGACCACTCTTATATATTAAGAATATTAGTATTAAGTTTTGAAATAAATCTTTATTTTTTAAAAATATCCATAATAATTGAGATATGAGACAACTCAAAAGCTTGGTTGTTTAAGTTGTCAATAGCGTAACATCACTCTTTTCGGTGTTCACTTTATAGCAAAAACCAATATGTGCTGTTTAGGTATGAAAATAACTTATATGAAAATACAGTTTGATGGCTAATATCTCTTCCATTGAGATTGAATTAAGGAAATTCAAATCCGGGAAAAAAATCAGTAACATATATATTGACTCTATTACTTGAATTCTTTTTTAGCCAGTTTGCTTCTTCTTTTTTTTTTTTTTTTTTTTTTTGGGTAAACACAGTTATTAAAAAGGTTAGAGGGCCTTACAGTTATTATCCGCACATGTTTGTCAATTCTCAATTTCTCATGCAAACTAGACGCCCGATTCTGATCATATCATATGTCCATTTTAATTTATTTTTCACTTATTGAAGGAATTAAGTAATTAAATATGCTTTAAATTAATAATTTATTAAAATTTTCCCTTTCTGATTTCTATATAATTCTCACCTCTCCCTCTTCCTTTTTATTTTTAATTAAAATTAAATAAGGATAAAATCAAAAAACAATTGTTGATAACTTCCAAGGGAATTCATATTTAGAAAGCAAAGAGTTTAATGGGAATGTCACATCAAGGTTCAATAATATCTAAAAAATCTCAAAACTTATCTTACCATTTTCACTTGTGAATGTTTCCTCTTTTACTCATTATTAGACTTTTTATATAATATTTTCTATAATTGAGTTTTAGAGTGATTTTTTCAAATTTCATCTATTAAGTAGACTTATAACAAATACATGAGATGGGTCACACGGCAGCCCCCTAAACTTCAATTACCAAACATCATTAATCAAATACATTGACTTCCAAGGCTTTCTTTGACTTTGGGACCAGAGAGAGAAAAGTCTTTCTTTTATGGAGAATTGTGAATGTATGAATATTTAAAGCTGCTTTGACAGTTTCACCGGCCAATCTTCCATCTTTGTCTCTACTTCAAAGCTGGAATCTGACCCAAACGGCCGAACGACACATAGGCCCATACCAAGAAAATTAGAAACTTAAACTCATGAACCGCCCCTCTTGAAACTCGGACTTTCATTTTCATCTTCTTCTCTCATCGTTGCTCTGTCCTGGTTCAATTACTCATCTGTGAAACATAGCTTCAAATTGATGGGGGAAGTAGAAGATTATGCAGTGACCCAGATGAGGAAAGCAGTGGAGAAGCTTGGTTCTTCTGCTGAGGTGAATTTACTTATCCACTTCTCACTCAGTACATTACTTTTTTGAGTGTTGACCCTCCGAAAATCTCTGTTTTTTTTTTTTAATGGTTCATGAGTATTGAAAATTTGCAGATGTATGAAGGTCCAACGCTGATGAGGTTCTTGATTGCAAGATCAATGGACACAAATAAAGCTGCGAAGATGTTTGTTCAGTGGCAGAAGTGGAGGGCTTCAATGGTGCCTAATGGGTCCATTTCAGAATCTGAAGTAGCTGATGAATTAGGTGAAAGAAAGGTCTTTTTGCAGGCTCCGTCTCAGGATAAATTCCCCGTGTTGATTGTTCAAGCCTGCAAGCATTGTCCTTCCAAGGATCAGCTTCAATTCAAGAGTAATTCTCTCTTGTTGTGTTAAATTTACTTTATTAATTTTACTCAAGTTCCAATTTGGTCCTTGTAGTAGTCATAGAAGTTTGTGATTGATTTTTTTTTTTTTAATTTGATTTTGGTCATTAAACCTCCATTGGTGCTTTAGATATGCACAACTCATTCCGGCTCATTTCCTTCACTCTAGGTAGGTGGTATCACATGCCACATTCATTAGTGGATTTCACTCTTAACATCTATTATTATCCTTTTTCATTGCATGGATTATGTATATTTAGAGTGCTAATATATAGTACTACGAAGTGGATTGGCAGAGGCTTAAAACAGGGACTAACTTGGAAACATATTAAAACTATGGAGACCCAATTACAAATTTTTAATCTGCAGGGAATAAATTGAAAATTGAGTTCCAACAAGATAATTCAAGAATTTAAAAGGCTGTAACTCTTTTGTCTGTTTTGAAAAGAATGATGCTAGTGCTCTGGGTTCAAAGATGCCTCTTTTGTCAGTTTTGTGTATCTTGTCCTCTCATGGTGAGCCGTCAGACCAGACAAATATACACAAGTGAAACCTTCCAAATTAAAAGTCAACAGTCACACTTGGATTACTTTTCTTGACTTTCTCTGTTTTACTGGTTCTGCCACTTCCTTGGAATTTCATTATGATGAAATGATTTATCTACATGAGTTTATCACTATGACTAGAGCCATACAGTTTAGCAACCACTTCAATCATACTGTAGTTAGTAGCTATCAAATATTTGTGTCTGATCTTTAGCTACTTGTACCAGACTTTTGTTGTTAAAACTCAAGTGGTCCTAGAACTAAATATAAATCGGTACAATTCTCTTGTCCTCTGGTATATATATGTGTGTGTGTGTGTCTTTGTTATAACTTTTAGTCTTTGCCAGATTATTTTATATAGTTCATCTCTTAATGAGGACATTATTTTGTTGAGCAAAAAAAAAAAAAAAGGACATTATTTTTGTTAATTATTAGAGCTGGTACAGGTCGTACTCAACATTTTTGACTTAGAAATGGATCCCAGGCCGGCACAAGGTCTTGTTGTTTTTTTTTTTTTTTTTTTCGGGGGGGGGGGGGTGTTAGAAATATGGGTGGGACCCAGATCGGACCCTCACCTAAGTGGGCCCATTACCTTTCTCTGTTTCTCTCGCATTGGAACCTTTAATACTTGTCTTTGTTTCCACGTTGAGTAAGTTTAAGCAGCTTCCTTTGCCACGTCCCTTTGCTTGTTCATCTCATCTTCTCCACTCAAAATAACCACAACCATTATGGTTAACATAGTTTCAGTAACAGGAGTTGAAAATTTCATAATGTTTTGCTGTTTCTTTCATCTGGTATGAATTATCTACCCTAATTGAAATTATGGATGCTTCAAAATTCAAACCAACCAACTTGCTAACCGTATTAGCAGTTGGCTGTCAGGTCCTGATATAAGGCCCCATCAAGTAGTGTCTTTGACCAATAATCAGGTGAAGAAATTAATGTTAACCTGTCAGACAGTCAGAGGGAAATGTAGGTTTTTTATAATTTACTCATGTCTTTCCACCCTTCTTTCCTTTTCTTAATTTTATGACCTAAAAAGAGATTATTGCAAAATACTGAATTTTTCTGCTGTAATTTATGAGAACTCAACTACTCAGCTAAATGCTCTGCTTTGTCTGTTGGTGCAGAATATGTTATTCATTTGCTTGACAAGACAATCGCAAGGTATGTCATAATGATACCAATGGTACATTGACTTACCCTTTAACTCTGAGGAATAATTGTTGTGCTGCATGCCTTGAACACATTGACCACTATTCAGTAGCATTTTCACATATGTCAAAGTCATGGTAACCATTAAAGGAAACAGCAACACTCTAGAATTTCAAAATATAAGACCTCTGTGAACTCTGGACTAAAAAGAAGATATTAAGAATCACCTCTATGTGAAGGAGAAAAACATACAAATAAATCACTTGCAAGAGGCTACTTTCCGGTTTCAACAATCTTTGCAAACCAGCATTTAGTTGAAATGAAAATGCACACACAAGGGGATGGCCAAATTTCATTCAGCCTCTAGCAGTTAATTTTGATTGGAATTTAACGTTTGTATTTTAGTCAAATTCAAATATGCAAGGAATGGAAAAACTACTTAGCTTCTAGGGAAGAAAAGGCTAGAAAAATACTAACTGCTTATGAACTGAGTGTAAAAAAAAATGATTTTGCAGGAGAGGAGCCTTTTTTAAAATAAGAAATGAATTAAAATCTTACTGAAAAGAAACAAGGGAGAAGTGACTTATTGGTGATGTAGAATTTGCTTGGACAGGTTTAGCAGTAGAATGATTTATATAATTGTGCCTGGTCTGATAAGTCCTTCTAAGAATGCAATATGAATTGTTCTTAAACATTATGCACATATTGAAGTTTTGGTCATTGACAAATTTGAGTAGCTTCAATTTAGAACTTAAAGACAATTTATATCAGTTGACTACCACAATCTTCAAATTGAATTGATCAAGCCCCTCTGCACTAAAATGATGGAAATACAACTTTTGGAGGATTAAATTGATGTAAGCCCAATATCGAGGAGTTTAAAAGGCTCATTCACTTATGTGTTTAGATGTATGGCTAATTCATACTTGCTTTTGAATGACTGTTTGTTCTCTTCTTCATCCATTTCCCATATCCCTCTGTTTGCATCTGTGGGTGTTGCATCAATTAGTCATAGACTATTGAGAAATTTATAGTTATTATTTCATTGGTTTTCAGTGGTGTAAAAGGAAGGGAGATAGGAAATGAAAAGTTGATTGCAATTGTTGATCTGAAGAATCTCATGTATAAAAACATTGATGCACGGGGGTTCATCACTGGTTTTCAATTTTTACAGGTGACTATCTTTGTTTTCCAACTTGTAATATTATTTTTGGAGACTGTCACTTATGGTAGCACTTAGCCATTCATTTGCACTTTCTCTGCAAGCTCTATATTTTATAACTGTTCTTGTCCACATCATGCATTTTTGTCATTGAAAGGTAAAGGTTGCACAGATACTTGCACTCTTCATTTGGCTTATATGGTGAAGAGCCTTTTAGATTTTAATTATCCTGTCATTTCAAATTTGATAGGCCTATCCTGACTTATAAGCATTAACAGTCTTATTCTTTCTTTTCTACTTTTAAAATTTCCTTTTTAGATTTTTCTCTCTTCTTTCATTCACTATTGAGAATCTACATTGGTCACAGGTTCCTAATATGAACTTTAGTCAGTGCTGGAAATGAGTTCATCTATTTCCTTTCCAATCTCATTTATTTCGTTTCTTTAAATTGAACTGCAGGCTTACTACCCTGAACGTCTAGCGAAGCTCTATATCCTAAATATGCCTCAGTTTTTTGTGAGAGTTTGGAAACTAATCTGCCGTTTCCTAGAGAAGGCAACTCTGGAGAAGGTAATATCAACTGTCCAATGTTTAAAATTGATAGGATGTTAAAGCATGTGCAATGAAATAATTCATAATTGTCTAAGAACCATATTTAAATACTAAGTTTTAATTACAAAGTAGGTAAATATATGCTTGTTTGCCTTCAATCTTCATGGCACTTGATTGAGGTGGAAATTGCAGTTAATTTAATCCAAAGTTCATGGAAGGGTTTTGATACAAAAGTGGTAATTAGGTCTTTATTTAGGGGGTAAAATGTAGTTTCTCCTTGGAATTATTCTGTGATAATGCTTTTACCTAATTTGTTATCAGACCTAAAAATGGGGAAGTGAAATGTACTCTTCCCTTTAAAACTTTGGTAGGCCCATTTGAGCATCATGTTGAACTTGAACATTCATTGATTCTCTATGTTACAGCTCAATATAAAAAGGTGGTTTTGTAAGTGTTCTCTTCACAGATATCAAAGATTGATGGAATAATTTTTTGTGGGGGTGATTGCAGATAGTAGTTGTGAGTAACGAAGAGGAGAGAAGACAGTTTATAAAAGACGTCGGAGAAGATGTTCTACCAGAAGAGTACGGTGGAAGGGCAAGGCTTACAGCTATCCAAGATGCTGTAATGCCGCCATTGCAGAATGGAACACATTGATTCCAAGATGACTGTCATGGCAATAGCCACTAGTGGGATAAGACTTGTTGATGTTGTCATCGTCATCGTCATGGCGTTTACGTATGGATTATTTCAAGTCTTATAGAGGCAGGTATACAGTGTTTATATAATCTACCAACAAGTCTTGAATAACTTACCGGTGGCAGACTGGGAGACTTATTTTAGAAGTAGATAATGATGAAAAATCTAATGAATAATGAGCCATTTTACTTCTCTTGGACTCTATGTAGAAAGCCAAATCAATGGTAATAACAAACTGTTCCTCTGTCTCTGTTTCTCTACATTTTCTTCTACTATGTTACATTTATGCTATATTCTTGCATCAATCAAGTGGCATCAGAGTCAAATTCTTGTAATTTCAATTACTCTCTTTACTACAAGATTTATCTGTTTGGACTATGAACGGCTACATACATGATTTGGTTTAACTTAAAGTCAAAGGAATGAAAGTTTGGCCAACGCCTAAGATTTACGTGAAAATCCACAAACCCTCTTTATTTTTTATAAGGATTCCAAAATGCCTAAAATTGTTATAAGATTTATCCGTTTGCGAGATTCTAAGGCCGTGAATGCCTTAGAATCACTAGAAGGTAGTGGAATCAATAAAATTATCCCAACATAACTGCTCCATTTATGACATCAGAAGCTTCATATACATTGTCTTCTTGTATCTTATTTACCTACCTTGTTCATCTCTAATCTGTAACCTACTTCCACCACAAGTTCTTTATGGCCATTTCCACTTTGTGTTCCCTCCCAAGTTGCCAAGCTCAGTAATTAGAATTTTCAAATTATTTGTAATCTATTACAACTGTTATTTCAGTCCAAAAAAAATTACAATTATGTTAGTATTATTTTTAATTGAATTTTTATAAGTATTTAAATATAAAATATTAATAATTAACTGAAAATTAATTATTAATTTTTAAACTTCAAATATTTTTTGGAAAAAAAAAATCCTGGGGAAGGCAATGTCAATGTGGTTGGACAATCAGCCCAGGGCTCAGCCTAGCCCTGTATAATGGCCCAAACCAATTGGGCCATTTTCTGAAGCCTATCTTCAAGTGAGTGGGTCTAGTTTATTGGGCCAACAGTGCTTAAAAAACACCTAATTCATTTTATTTTTTGAGTAAAAAATTATAATTTATATTAAATAACAAAATAAAATTTATATACATATACATTGCTTATTATAAATAAATAATACAATGAAAAACTATAGTTGCAATATAATGAAAACATATATAAATCGTAATCTCAACCTTATGTATATATACAAATTGAAACAGACACACAAATAGAAATATATTGACCAAAACGCACACATATGATAGACTCTATATAAAACAGAAGTAAAACAACAGAAATTTATAAACAAGGCATACGTATACCAAATGGAAACTCAGGTTTCCTGAATATATTAACCAAAACTATATGAAAAAAAAAGCCAGATTATATCGCACGGCTAGTAAAAGAAGACAGAATATATGTAGCAGACAACTATAAAAACGCAGATATATGTAAACCAGTGACCCTAGCTGTAGCTGAAACTCTTCACTCGCTGAAACATTTTTCCCATCACCATTCCTATAAGTTAGATTGTTATATTATGCCGTCATAATATTAATAAACAGGGAAAAGTTTTTTAGTAAAAGTTTTCCGACAAAAGAGGCTTAACCAAGGTTTTTAAGGAATGGTGCATGTATGACATGAAGTTATAATAACTTGGGGGAAAAAAGAAATGTTGAATTTAGAAATGGTGGGTCTGACAAGTGAGAACTCTTTTTTGTCAAATAATTTAGCTCTGCTCTGTCTACTGCTGCTGTATGAAGACACGGGTCCACTGTCCAACAATTCCTATCTTTGATTTGAACCCAGTCAACTCACTTTGTAGCTACCATTTTTACACATACTACGTACAAAACACACTTGTTATTCACAGTGATCACTGTCATTTAATTGCGGCTTATTTTATATTCATAACCAGCCACATGCATGGACTACTAACTTAGATGAATGCTGTAAATAATATATGACTTTCTGTCTGTCCTGACTATTTGATTCTAAATTCTTTGTGTATAAATCTAATTAGAAACAGTTTATATACTCTTTGTCCAATATCTCAAACAAGATTAATGTCCCTAATCAGCATAACGCACAGAGAGAGAGAGAAGGCGCACATGAAATAATATTTATTTGAAAAGAGAATTTGGAACACAAGTGACCAAAACTAAAAGTCGAAGGATATTGTGAACACTTTTTCCAGCCATGTCAGGCAAGCAATTTGAAAAAAAAGGTCATATCGAGAAAAAGGAAGGAAAAAAAAAGGTACTCATGGATTGGGTAAAAAAATAATGTCTAATTTATTTGAACTGAAACCGCAATTTTTCGTTAGTCCTGTTTCAACTGTATGTGTTGGAATTGAATATTTTGTATTGGTTTGATACTCCTCTTTTTCTTAATATAAGACATATATATTTACTGATTACATGAACAAAGTTAGTTAAATTAATTAATATATGACATGTATTTTCTAGAGTATCCTATCATCTTACTTAATTTCTTCATTATCTCTCCTCTTTGATTATTATTAAAGGAACATTAACATGAATAAATTAAGAAAAGATTGATAAATATAAAAATTATATCTTATATTTAAGATAAAGATCAACTCTCATGATATGTTCTATATTAAGGATGGGGGCCTAATAGAAATCTCATATGTAGTACTATGTATCTTTTTACTTATGTTTAAGTAAATATGTCGTTTAATTTATAAGAAAAATACGTATTTACGGTTTAAAACTTCATAATACATATTTTTAACTTTCAAATTTGTTCAAATAATTTATTTTCATCTATTAATCTATAATTCCACATCCCCATTCAAGGAGATTACTTTGCCAATGAGGCAATCCAATATTATTTAGTCAAATTTAACTATTGTTATATGCAATCCAATATGAAGGAGTTATATGCAAATAAATTTGCCAAGTTTTGTCCGTTCGGTATCCTATCGTACTGAATAATAACTGCAAGTTTTTGCTTATTGAAAAACTGCCAATGTTCAGACCAAAAAAAAAAACTGCCAATGTTGCGTCATCCACAGTAATCCCAATCAGACTCATCACATGGGATTCTTTCTCCCTTCACTCACTCTACGCATCAATCAATATATTCCTAATCTTTTGCTTCCCTTTTTCCCCTTTTATATATGACTATAATATAGTTATACACACATATATTGTTACTAATAACACCAAAACTTGTGCATGTGCATAGTTAAACCAATTACTACCAAGCATTTAATACAAGTAAAAAACAAAATAATATAGGATATAAAAATAGAGTTGAATGATAAGCTTAGATTTACAAGCTCATTTTAATTGAATGAATGAACTTGGATTTTAGAGATTTCAGCCCATGATATATGAATCTATCGGCTAATACACAGAGAGAGAGATATACATACATATATAGACACACACACACATATAAACTCTTTTACCCATTTGTTGATTGTTAACTTTTAAAATTATACATTAAAAAATATTGACATTGTAATACCCGGATAATTATTTATCTGGAATATTATATTGACAAATAATACCTATTGGAAATAGGTGAATTTATGGTCTCAAAACTAGTGTAATAATTACCTTATTTCCTAAGGTGATTTCTCATGAAATTAGGAAGAATAAAGAGCTAAAAATCCCTAAGTGAATTTATGGGTTATAAAATACCCTAAGAATGTTATGATAAATCCTAAGAGGCAACTAAATATTTATTAAAAATTTGAAAGTATGTTGTCTCTAATTTAGGTAATTTATGAGATTATTTTCCCTGGGAAATAATGAGACAGAATTAAATATCATTTTGGGGGAACATAAATTGCCCCATGATTTTTAATATTATGCATGATGCATAAATTATCAATGTCAGTAAAATAGTTGTGAGAAAATGATTAATTCTAAATAAGAAAATTATCAACAATTAGTGAGAGATTAAATAAATCATTATTGGCTAATTATCTAAGCATGAATCAAGAGAATATTCGAGTTAATTGTGTGAGAACCCTTTAATTAAATAATTAGTGGCTAAATTAGCATAAAATACACTTGAAAGATTAAGAAAAATATTTGAGATTAAGTACATGAAAATCCCTAATCCTAAAAGAATTGTTAAGCACATGATTAGGGCACTAATTAAACTTATAAATCAAATTAGATTAATTAAATAATTACTAAGGGTTAAGATGTAATCTTGAAAAGCAAAAAAATTAAACGCCTAGAATTATTCAAGCGATTTTAAATAGGGAAATTTTGTGAAAAATAAATATAAGATAAATAGAATAATATAGTTGATTAAAGTAGGGAAAAATAAAATAAAATAAATATATATGTATGCTGGCCGAAATTTTGGTCAAGAAAGAGATAAGAATTAGGCAAAATAATATCTAGATATTTATGATTATAATAGTAATATAAAATGGGATATTTTGTAAAGAAGTAGATAGGATAAAGGAGAACCGATAGAAAATAAATCCTATCTCAAAATATGTGAACTAAGTATCTAACATAAGAACTTATTATAAACAAGTATATTTTTGTCCCGTAGTGGGCTATCTCCGAAGTCATTTCCGTAACCGAGGGAATGATTATGAGATAAGACGAAAAATATATTTTGTGAAAAAGACCAAATAATATAAATGAGAACCAGTAGAAATTAAATCATAACTCAAAAACTATGAACTAAGTTTCTAACAACTGGACATATTATGAACCAGTGAATTTTTATCTAGAAGTTATTTCCGTATCTGATGACGTTTGTCCGGAAATATTCAGCAGGCAACAGAATGTCCTAAATGGGATCAAAAAATTAGTTAACCCAAGTATCTTGAAAGAGGAAGAAGAGATCTTCAGGGCTATGTTCCCGGAATTTTGAGATTTCCCAAGATTACACGATTAGGACACCGAACAGGGAACTTTATCAGGTAAAACCATAAAGCAAGAGTTGATGACACATGATGACATCATCTTTGTTGACTTTGAGGGACATTTTTGTTTAGGTGTAAGGCCAGGATTGAGTCTTCCAAATTATCCTAGATCCAACGGTCAGAATCTGAGCTGAGAAAGTTCAAAGGAACTACCAAAATGCCATAACTTTTTCCTATAAATAGACATTCATTTCCTTTGAAATTTCACACCAAATTGTCTAGAGCAATTCAAAAATTAGAGAGAAGGTAGAGAGAAGTAAGAGGTTCAGAGAAGGAGGAGCAAGGTTCTAGGTAAGTTCTTCGGTCCTTAGTCTTAAGTACTAGTTCCATTCGGTAGTTATAGTAGAAATGCTAGTTTGATCTTTAGTCTTCCAATATGTTGTTGATATCATGTTTATGTTTAAATATGGTATTTATTTCAAAAATATGATGGAGAAAGAGATATGACAAGATTTTGGAAGATTAGAGTCAAAGTAACGAAGTTCTAGCGAAATTTGGCCGATTAGAGAGGTCAGGGGTAAAATGGTCATTTATGACTAAAATGACTGTTATGATGTTAGTTATTGATTACATGCGATATTATCCTTATAGGATATCTGTTATTACATTCTGACCAACAATCATACCGTATATCGTCAACAAAAGTACGTTTGTGTACTAGTAATTTAACTCTGATGTGTCTTGTATGATTATATATGATTGTTTAATTCATGTTGAGTGTGGGATGAGATGAGGTCTTGGGTCATGCACCGTGATTAAGACTCTGTCTTAAGTCATTATTTATACATTCAGTTATATACAGGTTATAGTCTTGATAACACCGTTGAGTTTTCCTAGCGCTAAGGACACGATGGGCCGTCGTGACACTAGTTAGTGCAAACAAGGATAGACTTTACATGTGATGTGTACTATGTACTGTTGTGTTATGGTAACTTTACATTTGTTGTGTGTTATGTATTGTTAATGCTGAAATGTTATGAATATCTGTCATATATATTGATTATACTTTTCACATGAGGTTAACTGTTACCTGAGGTCTAATGGATATTGGACCTCAGATTCGTTAAAGGTTCAAGAAAGAGGCTTGGATCGGAAGAGGCGACGGAGACAAGAAAGGGTGAAGTGGGCGGAGCCAGGAAGAGTCACCGGTCAAAGTAAATGCCAGAAGAGCGTCCACAAAGTATTCATTCTGTCATGATTTAATGAGGTTATCTCAAACGGTTTGGTGCCGAAGGCAGGGCTAGTTTATGTGGGTCAGTCAATAAGTCGCCGTGAATTCGGTGAGATTCCCATGATAGATACCTACCTGGCCAAATTGTTTGACTAACTGAGTTAGGTTTATTGCCCTAAGTCTAACTACGGAATTGGTTGAATATTGTATAGTTACCATGTAAGAATTGTAATTGTACAAAGCTCTGTAAATGTATCACATAAATCTTCCTTCGGGAAATTTTTAATATACCAGTTTTTGTCAAAGCATCAGCATATGTCTGCGCATTTTATATCAGATACTCATTGTCTAAATATTAACGCATGCTTTCCATTTCCACATTACTCTAAGCTGTAGCACCTTAAACTCTGTTAATTTTCCTAAAACTAAGTGTCAACCGACACGATTTTCAAGCATGGAATTTGGGGTGTTACAGACATCATGCTTATATACCTTAATGGGGGGTTTTTTTAAGGGGGTTTATGTTTTTACCATCTCTTTACCTAGGAGTATTTTTCAAATATATGGATCTTAATATTTAAATTTTATGGGCTACATAAACAAGCCATGCATGCTTGAAATTGAAGCTCGTTTGATTTTATCATTTGATAGGCCATTTTGAAAACCCGCTCCTCAAGTCTAAATAAAAAAAAAAATTGCAAATTAATAAAAACGATGTAGCTGCATGCATGTAATTAATGGTGAAGATATATAATAAACTTGACAATTGATGATTTAAAAAGGAGGTGAATTATGTTGTTGTGAAAGAATAATGAACCTTTGTTTGATGTAACGTAGAATAACCTTCGTCACAACCTTGATCACCAAGCTAAAAATTGCTAAACATATAATTAGTTAATAATAAATTGTTACTCAAATAATACTGTCACCACTGATGATTCAGTTTCTTCAAGACATGCATGAATCCCGAGAAATCGTTGATTATTAAGTTCTTGAGCTGCCCTATATCCTTAGCACCTACATCTACTCTAATTCCTCGTGAGATTTCTTGTCTACCACCTAGCCCAATTAAATCAGCATGTACATGCATATCAGTACCATTTCT
Organism: Acacia confusa; assembly: GCA_037074495.1. Classification (NCBI taxonomy): domain Eukaryota; kingdom Viridiplantae; phylum Streptophyta; class Magnoliopsida; order Fabales; family Fabaceae; genus Acacia; species Acacia confusa. The sequence continues at coordinate 1,439,383 of CM073512.1, read as the reverse complement.
TCCAAAAATAAGTACAATATTTCCTCAGATTTTCTAAAGACCGGCTGATTAATTTGAAGATGTTAAATAAATTAATTTAAAGTATTTATATTTATCATTTTTTAATTCAAACTAATTTATTAGTGCGATTTATAAATTAATAATGTATTATAATCTAATGACATAAGTAAGTAATTTTTTTTAGAGAAGAAGTAACATATGTTATAATTAATTAGTCTATTTAATTTTTTAAATCTTCCTAAATTAGTCCATGAGTCTTATATTATAGACGGGAGTGAATATTTTTAAATTTTGTCCCATAATTTATCCAGTCCAAGTAAGTGACTTGAAGTTTATTAATTATCCAAGGCAGCACAATATTCAGTTATTATTGCTTCCATGCACTGAGCTGATTCAGATTCAATGGCAGATCCTCAATTTGCTTGAGAAGAGAAATGGGAGTAACGAGGAATTAGCTAGCGTTTCAGTTGGTTTCTGGTTGGGGAAAATTATGATGTAAAAAAAAGAGACAAGAAAATATATATAGTAAATAAGGGAAGAAACAGTAGTAGTCAAAAAGGGGAATATATGTGTGTGTGAGAAAGGGAATGCAGAAAATGACAAAAAGACTTGCAGGTGGCAAGTACCTTGAAAGCTACTTTAATCGTAGCACTAAACCTTGACAAGTTCCTTTCGTTGCGATAAAGTCCATGCACATGCACAGTTCTGCACACTACATTGCTTTCACCTTTTATCGTTTTTCCATGCATTTCTCCCTATCTCTCTCTCTCTCTCTCTCTCTCTCTATATGTGTATATATCCGCACTTTTGATTCATACTGATATTTTCACCGTAAGTAACTATATATATATATATATATATATTTATTAACAAACAGAGCGACAAAAAAAGGAACGTACGTACATCTTTGATAGCTACTGCGACACTTCACTTGTACCAAGAACTATAATAGTCACTTCTTTTATCTGAGATGTATTATTTGTTATTTAGTGATAATTCATTAAACATATATGACTCTGTGTGTGTGTGTATCTGTGTGTGTATGAGGGCTTGTGTGTGTTTGCGTAAGAGAGAGAGAGATATGGAGGGTCGTAGAGAAAATGAGGGAGAGAAGAAACTAATTAGGGAAGAAGAAGATGATGACCATGAGGTTCTGAAAAAGATGATTTCCAGTCATCCTCTTTATAGTCTTTTGATTGAATCTCACTTCAACTGTTTGAAGGTATCTTCAATTATTTGTTCTTTCTTTCTTTCTTTCCGCTGCGTTATTCTTTCCCTTTTTCTTTACTTTTCTTTTCATGTGTTTTACCTTTTCTGTACTGCGAATTGTGAAGATCTCAGCTACCATGGTGATGGTGTTTGTGGAAGGAATATGCTAGGTCTTTAGACCAAGTACGAGTGTGACAAGAGGCCTATATTAAGCTAGATATTATGTATACCATATATATGGAAACACATGTTTATAGCTAGGGATCATAAAGGCCTGTGTTTTATTGCCTATTACTGGTAAAGAAGACAAGGATTACATATATAGTGAGGGAGACAATCTAGTTCTTCTTATATATCTTTACCAGAATTTGCAGGAAGAATGTTCTACAAAAAGGAAAATCGTGATTTAGAGTCTTTGCTGTCACTTCTGTAGTATATCTTTTTCAGCGAAAAGAAGAACACACCCTCATAACATATTCAACTAAAGAAGTTTAGGGTTTAAGAGGCAGAGGTTGATGAAGGATAGCTATAACTCTAGTGAGGATGTGTAATATAATGTCTCTTTTGAATTCATGAATTCCAGATATTATTTAAAAAGAAAAAAGAAAAACTAAAAATGTTTAGGGCAGATTACACTCATTTGCTATAGCCAAACAGTTATCATCAGAAGATTAGCAAGCAGCCTTATTTCAGGGTTTAATTTGAACGTCTACTATTGTCTCTCTTTTTCTGTGTTTATAATTAATAACTCAGAAATTTAATTCAGTTCATCAGAAAACACCTTCACTATCATATAATCAAAGTTCGTTGGTTATGCATCTTAATTTCTCTCTGCGTCTCTGAGTGCAATAATATCGTTTATTTTCAGGTGGGGTTAGGCGAATTTGGAGAAGATGATCAGTTTGATATAACAGATGCTGCTGCATGTAAGCAGAAGGCAAATTCTGAGATCAAAACAGCTACAACAACAAATCCAAGTTCTACAGAACTTGATCACTTCATGGTACGTATTACACACACACACCAATGGTCCAAAAGCAACATTAAATTTTAAGTGCCTTCTAGGTTTTAACTGCTAATATATGCAAATTGACATTCATATGCAATATGCTCCAAGTACTACAAAACTTGATCACATCATGATATTATAGCAGTCCACATTAAATCTTAAGTACCTTTTAGGTTTTAACTGAATAACTGCTAATATATGCAAATTGACACCTGATATGTATGTATGTATGTTTGTATGTATGTATGTATGTATGTATAGGCATAAATTAATTGGATCCATAACACTGCAGGAAGCATATTGCATGGCCTTGAGCAGCCTGAAAGAAGCCATAGAAGAACCAACGAAAGAAACAAGAGCGTTCATAAATTCAATGCACGTTGAGCTGAAGGAACTGAGCAATAATAATAATGATAAGCCATCACAAGATGCTACTATAGAGTGCAGCAACAAGAAGAATCTTTGACGATGATATATGATCGATGTGATTAATTAACTATATCTATCACCACCACGCAATCATCTCTCTCTGTGTGTCTGTTTGTGTCAGCAATAGGATAGTTAATTTTGTGGGGCTGTCAGAATGATTGTTTACAAATGTAGGTTTATGATATCAACTTTTTAAGAGAGAAGCTAGCTGCTTCGATATCTCACTCTCTAGGGCAATGAGCATTATTATTATGTACTCTACTTCTGTCTTCTTTATATATATATTTGCTTGAGTGGTTGTGTTGGCATCTAATTAAGTATATATATATATTAATTATCTTTTATTTATGTCTTCTTGTTAAGGGATTGTCAGACCAAAAGCTGCCCCATAGCTTACTCAAACACAAAGTCCTATGCTATATATGATCATTTTGCCAATTGAAATGATAGCAGAGAAGCTAGTCACGAATCAAAAGATATGTATGTGACAACAAAGAAAATTCTGTTGCAGTGAGTTCTATATAGTGAAGATAAGGACTTGACCTTTTAGAATGTTACCCTAGGGTTGCTATATTCTTTTATGCATTTAATTGACTTGTGAAGACACACACACACACACATATATAAGCACTTTTTATCTGTAATATATATATATATATATATATATATATATATATATATATATATCATGCTTTCGGATGAGATTTGACGATCTTGTTAACTAAAAACATGGGATATTGTAGACAAATACAATGCATAAACTCTACCATTAATTTCTCCATATTTGACTATTTTCTTCTTGTCGTTCTATTATTATTACTTGCCAATTACTCCACTGTCGAGAAACATTAAGTTTTGACAACCTGGCTATCACTGGTATAATAAAATGTAAACACTGATTTATGAATGTTTTACTCCCTCAGTCGTATTTACCTAACTATGATACATTAAAGTTAGTTGAGTTTATTAATATGACATATATTTTTTAAAATATTCTAATCACCTTCTTTAATTTCTTTATTCCCTCTTCTCTTTAATTATTATTGAAAGAGCGTCAATAAAGATAAATTAAGAAAAACTGACAAATATGAAAATCATATATTAAATTTAAGACTAATATCAACTCCTCAAATTAAATATGTCGTATATTAAGTAATTATTGACCTAGTTCCATTTGGAGCGCGTGCGCGCACATACACATCGATGGACTCTCTTTTTTCTTTCTATTGAAATGCTTTTAGCTAATTTCCTTATTTTCATCTTCATCCGATGGCCTTTTGAAAGTTACCAGAAGACAATCTCAACTCCCCCATTTCTCAACATTAAAGAAAATAACTAGAGTATTTTAGAATATATATATGTCATATGAACTAACTCAACAAACTCCTTTAATCTAATTAAATTAAGTAATATATCATACGGTATTTACCTAATTTAATCGCATTATTGTTGATGAAGCTTTAATGAGATATCTTACGAAAAAAATTCACAAATATATAAATTATGTCATATATTTAGGACCAAGTTCAACTACTTAAAGATATCTTATATTAAAGACCGGAGGGATATTAATTAATAATGAATCAAGAAAAATATAATTAAATGCCTTCATCATCGATCTCAACGATATACATAGATCTATATGTGTGAGGACGGGTACATAGCAAATCATAAAAAAAAAAAGTATATCTTGCATTATATATGTGCGTGTGACTCCATGCATAAAGATAGAGAAGTATATCAGAGAAACTTAATTAGTGGCAGTGCACTATATAAATTAAAGGGAGCCCAATCATTTTTGCAGGGTATCACCAACATGAAGTGAAAGGAAACTTAATCTTCAACAAGAATCAATATTTCACCATTGATTTCTTAACTGATGATGATGATTTCACAGATGGATGCCACGTTCAATAATCTGATTCCATTTATACACAATCTTCCCATATTATAATTAAAAATGCTTATAAATTCAAACTCTTCATCTTTTTTATGGGTGTTAGTGGGTTCTTTTCCTTCTGTAAGATCTTCTCATGGAGTTTTTGTTGCTGAAAATACTAAATAGGTAGAAATTGAACAATAACAAGAATATTTACAACTAAAATAGCATATATTGTAAACATATACTAATTTTGTATAATATATGAGAACCCAAAAATAAACTCACAAATTGCTAAAATATAATGATGAACTTTGAAGAAATCCAAACCCAATGTATGTTATCTTCTTAAGACAATTTGCTCCCTCTTTATGAACGCCCAAGGTTAATGAACAATTGTCTCCCAGGATAGAATGGATTTGCGTCTTCAGAATGATGACACTCTCAATCAAAACCCTAAACGAACACAACGAGTTTTCTTTCAAAATCGCACAAAATATGATTGCAGAATGTAGTATGCAGAGAGAAGTGTTTGAGATTGACTTTAGAGATATCAATTTTCTATCACTAGCACGTCCTAATTATAGACTACAAAAATTGATCAGATGGACTCGACTCTTGCAAGCAAACTAGTGTGTCGTGCGAACAAACACACTAGAACGGAGCGAACAGAAGCGAGCGGTGACCCTTGCTAGCGAACTGGTGCGTCGTATGAATAGATGCATCAGAACGAAGCAAACGACCAAAATAGATCGGTGACAATGATCCAATATTACGGTCCGCTTACAATCGCTAGTTAAGAGAATCTCGAATGGGAAAAAAGGAATTAATAAAAGTTTAGGGGACTATTTGGACAAATTCAAAAAATTATTTTTAATTTCACACATACGTGGACCAGATCAAGTGGGCAGCACTCGACCAAACCAAGCCGGACAAACGGTCACCCAAGTCCTCAACCCCCCCCCCCCCAAAAAAAAAGGGTTGGTCAAAGGGTCCAGTTTATAAAGTAAAGTTGAAGCTTATATACCCTTTCACTCCTCTTCATTTATCCAATATGGGACTTTTATCCACACACTCATTTCTTCTTCATTTTTCCTCTTCTTCTCAAACCTACTTCTTATTCATAATCCATGAGATTAGATCCAAAATTCCAGCAGTTTCTTCAACAACCAATCTAATTGCTTTATTATTTTTTTCTTTTTTGGTAGGCCTAGGGTATCTATTGTGGGTAGCGATGACTAATCTATCCACACCATAGACTAATTCCTGAAGGGGCTTTAGTGTTGGCCACGGGACCTTCAATTCTCCATACATACCACCAAGGATCAAACCTTGACTAGATGCTTAAAGAACCCAACTAAGTGTCAATTGTGCTAGACTCCATTGTTAATCTGATTGCTATATTGCCAATAATAGTGATGAATCCTTTAGAATGGTTCTTCGAACAATCACTTCTTATAATGATTACATTGCTAGTGATACATTTGTATACCTACATATATATTTCAGTGAAGAGATTATGAAGGTTGTAGGGTTATTGGTTGTGAAGGCTGCTCCGTCACACCTATTTTAGGTTTAGGTTTTTTTTTTGTTGGTTTATGTTGTTATGTATGGCCTTTTTTTTTTTTTTGGCAAACCTGTTCTTCTGAGCTTGTTTCTCTTATTAGGTTAGTTTTCATGAAAATACTCTGGGGCAGAAAAAATCACTCCATCCCACCAATGATATCGAAGAACTCAGGCACACGATGATACAATAACCTAATTATGTATAAGGAAAAGGTACTGATAAGAATTAACAAATAACAGCTACTTAATCACGTGCATACAAGTCATGGATGTCATCAACGAATTATTAAGCATAAAATTGGGGTATAATAAACTCTTATTAATTGCTACCACATGTCTCTACTTAAAACTAGTTTCAGTGTTTATCCTGGCGCTCCTCCATTCTAAGCTGTTCAGATTTTTTTTTTTTTAAAAAAATAATAGATAACAAAATCTAAAATAAAGATAATCTTTTAACTAATATTTTTTTATTCAAAAATCACGAGTTTAAAAAAAATAAAATCTAAATAATCCATATGGGATGAACCTTGCACCAAAACTGGTTCCATCCCTACCATTTGTCTCTAACAATTTATCGTACCGTTTGGCGTCAGTTAACACTATCCCAATTACTCTAAGTTGTGCTCAAAACTACAATCATTTCTTTTTGACAGATTCTAAATATTTGACTTCTTTTTAAAAAAATTAAAGAAGATAAATAAATATTTAATGTAATTCTTTTTGACTGATTGACTATATATATATATATATATAGAGAGAGAGTCCGATCCAAGGTAAACGGTGGTTAGGTGGAGAAACCAACCAACTTAGCCTTGTCCTTTGCATTAGGCTGAGCGTCCCTTCGGCTACGGGATCCGTAATCGTAGCAGAGACCCATTTTTGTATTCTTCTTTAGATTTAGACTTTACATAAATTTCTGTAAGTAATATATAAAGTCCGGAAAAAAAAATATATACTCACAACTATTGTGGAGTAATATTTTAAATAAGATTTGTGAATGGTATATTTTTCATTAGTTTTAAATTTAACCATTATTGATTAAATATTTTTATATTTGAAATGAATATTCATTAATTTTAAATTTAACTACTAAAGTGTTAAACTGTTGTTTCATTTAATTTTAAATAATTTGACCAAAATATATTAATCAAATTAAATTATCAATTATTTAACAAGGTCCTTTTACATTTTTTTTTCATAAAAAGAACCTTATTGAAAATTAATTTTTTAAATCATATAAAAATAAAAATAAAAATAAAAATGTTTATGTTTGATTGAAACTAAGCATAACAACTATTACAAATTGAAAGCTCAATTGCGAAAATTAAAAGTGGTGAAAAATATGACTGAAAATAGATTAGACACTTATCAAAGGCATATGGCTTAGCTTACTTTAAACTTAACTTAGCCCATTTAGTAGATATGTCAAGTTCAAGTTTAGGTATATATTGTCATGCCTATTTAGGTAAACAAGTTAGACCTATTTTCATGAGGTCTAGCCTACAGTCTTGGTCTATTTAGTTTTTTCTTAAAAAATGCTTATTATGCATAATTATACATAATTTAATATAAATTAATTTTTTAAATTATTTATAAAATTAATAACTTATTCTTAATCATAAGTTTCACATTTTATCATTTATCAATGAACTCAACATTTTCATTCATCAATTTATCACATTTACTTCTTTTCTTTTTAATCACTAGAGTTGGCAATGTTAACTCACTACCTCTCCCTTGATTTATGTCATTTAATGCAACATAATAATTATAGTAAGTTTATTATAATGATGCAAAATGAAAATGATCCAAATAGGAACAGTGTGTCTCATTTTTTGCAAGAAAAATAAGAGGTAAAATATAGTTTTACATGACACTTGTTGTGCTTGGTTAATGATTTTTAAAAAATATATCTACTTAGTCAATAAATGATTAATTTTTCTTATTTTTACTTAATCAAATAATTGTTGTCACTAGGTGTTCTTTTCTTTCTCTTACTAATTCTTTTGTTTCATATGAAAATGAATCCCTAAATTTTTAAAACATAACTTAGGCATTTAAATAAGCTTGATGAATTATATATAAATTTAGATGCATTGGGCCTAAATCCTATTTAAATACTTAAATTTTAAGTAGACCTTTGAATGGACCTAAAAAAAAGCTTACATGTAGACTCAGGTTTTGTATCTCTGTCACAAGCTAGGCTGATTTAGCTAAAGTCTAGTCTAATATAACTTATTTCCAATAATATGAAACCATATTTTCAATATTTTTGTAAAAGTGGCCATAAATTTTCTAGAACCCAAAATCATCAATTTGAAAATGAATTTCAAATAATTTACTACTATTAAACCCCCCGGCCGCTATTTATGACTATACACCTTTTTTTTTAATTATTTTTTTCCTCCATTAGTGTGAGGTTTTAATAATAACCAACTAGTTTGATTTGCAGCAATGTCGCGTCACACGGGGAACCTTTTTTATTACTTTAAAAAAATTGCTAAGAATTTTCCTATCACAAAACTCATTACTTGAATGTAGCTTAAATCCTTTGAAGATTTTATGTGAAACATATCTTCAATTGCATGCAACTTATCTTTAACTATTTATGAATTTTTATCTTTTTTACTAGATCCGATTCCTATCATCTTCCCTTCTCATCCTCTTCTTTATCTTAACCGTTGGATTGAAATATAAACGGTTCATATTTCATCTTTTATAAATATATTAATAAAATATTAAATTATTAAAAAATATTTAAAAATAGTATTTTTATCAAAGATGAAATATAAATTGTTCAGATTTCAATCCAACGGCTGAGATAAAGAAGAGGATAGAAGAAGATGGGAAGGGAAGGGGATGGAAGCCAAATCCTTTTTTATTTTCACAACCGGGGTTGAATTTAATTTCTCAAAGTCACGTGCTTTTATTGAACAAGTAAAATCATTTTGATCCATAACCCGAGGTGGAACCATTTGATGCCCCAACTAACATTCTAAAATTTGTTAATATATATATGTATTTATTATATAGTATTTTATTTTGATCAATAATTTAGCCCCAACTAATCTCTCATCTTCTCTAAAATTACACTCATTTTTTTACATTTTTCCCTTCCATTCTGCTGCCTTTTAATTGCTTTAACTTTCCATAATTCCATCTGTTTTTTCCTTTTATTTCTTCTTTTGCCCATTTTCTCTTTTGACTTTTATCGCTTTTACTTTCAATTCGTTCTATATCACCCTTTCACTTTCCCCTTTGTCTACTTGTTGCCGGTCACTATGTGTCTTCTTTTTGTGTAACCTTCCCCTGCTTAATATGGCAAAGTGGTAAAAGGCTCTTAGCTCTCTCTAATTTTAATTCTTGATTTCCCTCTATATCTTGTGTTTTTTAGCATTTTCTCGTTGTTTTTTCTAGCATTTTACTATCGCTCATCATTTTTTATTATTTGCTTAGCTAAAATTGAATTAGATTTGTGTTTCATGGAAGAAGAGACAACTATAAGAGGCGTGATGTTGGATGTTAGAATGATTATTTGCTTCGTTGAAATTGAATTAGACCTGTATTTTTTTTGGGGGTTCATATTATATTTCTTTTATTTTCTTTGATTATTTTGTTTTGAGGTAGGTGAAATGCACATTTAAATGTTAGTTTTTTTAATTGAGTAGTACTATAAGAATTCATGTTGAGTAACAAAAGATAGTAATTAACACTACCAGCAATATATATTTTGCGTCACTAAATTTTTTGTAGGTTGAAAAAGATGAGTAAGGATAAACAGAAAAGCACAGACGTGTTATTTATAAAGAAAATAACTTCAGAAAGAGATATTTCTAAAAAAATAATTTTTGAAAGTGATGCACCTTGTAATGAGTCTCCTTCTAACGTCATAGAATTGAATATGCTGATGACATTATTATGATCAAAAATAAGATTTTTCGATGTGATCCAAGAAATCATAAGCCAGTATGGAAATATTCCGCCAACAAAGTTGATGAGATATGGAGACCTTATTTAATGGTTAGGCCATATCAACCTCATCACTCCAAATCTAATTATCCTTTTTCAAAATCCTCGACATTTTCAAACTTCTTAGTTCAAAGAATTTTCTTTATAGCTTAAGTTTCACTACTACGAAAAAGCCTTTTTGCATCCTATTTTTCTCACTTTCTATATCCATATTATGTGGACGCCTATTTGAGAGGCATAAAAAGTGGAAACTTAAGGTGTCTAATTTTTTTTAGATGCCATATGCTTTTTTTTATAAACCCCCCAAACCACGTTGGGAGTTATCAAATAATAATTCCAGACCTACATCTAGATTCAATCAGATCCAAAATCGAAAATCAATTGGTGTTTCCTTAATAACGAAATCAACTCAAATCAAAAAAAAAAATTGCAAGTGTAGATCTACATTACAACAACAAATCAGATCCAACAAGATCAACTCAAAATAATAAAAAAAAATACAGAGGTGAGAAGGAGAAGTCGAACAGATCTGGAGCAAGTTGAATAGATCTGGAGAAGTTGAATAGATTTGGAGCAAGTCAAACACATACAAATCACAGCTCAAACAGTTCTGGAAAAATCAAACAGATCCGAAAAAGTTGAAGCTTACCCATAGTAGGAAGTTGTAGATCTGGAAAATCGAAAGCAAAAATGAGGTTGAAAATGAAGGGACGACGTCAATTATGCCGTTGATCTTATGGAGAAAATGAAGGTCAGCCATGAAGGTTGGGGGAAAGAGGAAGAAGACGAAGTGGAAGAAGGTTGTCACGATGTGTAGAGAAGAAGGTTGATGGCGGTTGTTGCAGTGGGTGGACGCAAAGGTAGAGGTGAGAGAAAAGAGAGAACATTGAGTGCCAAGAATGAAGAAAGGAATGAAGTCACGAGTTTGGGTTTGGAGGGCCTGGAAAAAAAAAAGTACAGGAAATTTGAAATGTTTTTGGCGTCTAAGTTTCAAACTTAAACACCAAAAGTCTTGCTTTTGGCGCTAGGCCAATTTTCAACGATAATTTTTTGCGCTAGGGTCCACTTTTGGTGCCTAAATATTTAACTTAGACGCCAAAAGTGATGTTTTTGGTGTTTAAGTTAAATATATAGACACCAAAAGTAGACCCTAGCACGAAAAATTAGCGCCAAAAATTGGCCTTAAGAGCAAGACTTTTGACGTCTAAGTTTGAAACTTAGATGCCAAAACTCTAGCTTTTGGTGCCAAGCCAATTTTCGGCTCTAATTTTTCGCGCTAGGGTCCACTTTTAGCGTCTATGTATTTAACTTAGACGACAAAAACATCACTTTTGGCGTCTAAATTCAAAAGTTAAACGTCAAAAGTCAACTTTTCTCATATATAATTACAAAAATGTCGCCGCCTTTATTTTTTCCTTCCTTTTTCAATAATAGGATGCCAATTGGGGAAGTAAAAACTATATTTTGTAGTAGTGTATTCACATCATATAGATGCTGCATTTTGTTTATCATGTTATCTTTTCATTACAAAGGTTGGTGGGCTACATGGTTGGAATGCATTTACAATCAAAGGTTTAAATAATTGGAAGAGAGTTCATAATGGAAAAGATTATGTTTTTCTAAGTCACATGGGAGATGATCCTTATTTACAACGTATCAATACTATAAAGTCATGTGTAGACTTAATAAACCACTCTTGCCATATTGATAAAGTTATATATGCATAAAGTTCCCAACAAATTGGGGAAAAAAAAATATAGGCTGCATGTTAAGACTTCAATTGATATTGTTCATTGGCTTACTTTTTAAGGATGAGCTTAAGGCATGATGAAACTACTGATTCAAGAGGTAGTGGTAATTTCATTGAAATGATTAAGCTTTTGGTATCTTACAATGAAAAGATTCCAAATGTTATTTTAAAAAATGCCCAAATGACAGCCAAATATACATCACATTTGACACAAAAGGAGATTTTACATATTCTAGCAAATAAAGTATAAAATCAGATTCAAAAAGATATTGGAAATTATAAGTTTTGTATTATTGTTGATAAATCACGTGATGAGTCCAAAAGGGAACAAATGGTTCTTGTCTCGAGATTTGTTGACAAAGATGGTTTCATAAAAGAGATTTTCTTTTATCTTTATCATGTGCAAGATACATCATCCATGATGCTTAAAAATGCTATTAGTAAAATACTCTTACATCATTGCCTTGTTATCCAAAAGATCTGTGGCCTAGAATATGATGGTGCTAGTAATATGCATGGAGAGTCAAAATGGATTGCAAGTATTATTTCTTAATGAGTATTCTTGTGCTTATTATGCACATTGTTTTACTCACTGATTACAATTAGCCTTGGTTGATGTCTTTCAGGAAGTTTCTTCCATTTATCAATTCTTTCATAACTTAAATTTCATTATTGATATTATTGATGCTTCTTATAAACCTCATGATCATTTCCAAGCTGACCAATTTCAGAATTTGAACATTTGCAAGCTATTTGTGAGCTTGAAATTGGTAGAGACTCTAACCAAGTAGGCACACTAAAGCGAGCTAGTGATACTACTAGATGTGGTTCTCATTGAGGGTATAATAAATCTTGTTTAGTGCTTGAAAAAATTGTATTGAAGGGTCAAATTACTCTCAGATAGGAGATGCTATTGCAGCTTATAAGATGATAATTTCTTTTGAGTTTGTCTTTAATTTACATTTGAGGAAGGTGGTCATGGATATCATTGAAGTTCTTTATCAAGCATTATAACAAAAGTCTCAAAATATTTTGAATGCTATGTAGTTAGTTTCAAGTACAAATGGACTTATTCAAGAATTAAGAGATAGTGGTTGAAAAAAAATGCTTGAAAGTATTGTTAATTTCTCCAGACTTCATGAAATAGATGTTCCATATTTTGAAGCTCGGTATATTGAAGGTCGTAGTCGTCGACAACATGATTAAATAACTATTGAGCATCATTATCATTTTGATATCTTCAATTGAACTATTGACTTTCAATCGCAAGAGTTAAATAGAAGGTTTAATGAGCAAACAATGAAACTCTTGTCATTTAGCTCTTCATTAGATCCAAAGGATGGTTACAAAGCTTTTAATGTTGATGATATTTGTAGTCTTGTAGAGAAGTGTTATCCTCTTGATTTTTTTCGAGCAGGAGAGAATTAATTTGAATAGTCAATTGAAGCATTTTCATGAAGACATTCCAAAACATCCAAAGCTACTAAATTTGTCTTCAATTTGTGAATTGTGTTAATGATTAGCTAAGACAGGAAAGATAAATTCATATCATTTTGTTGATAGACTAGTTAGTCTTATCTTAACACTACTAGTTTCATTAGCAAGTAATGAACATGTATTCTCGGCAATGAAAATTGTAAAGACAAGACTTTGAAACAAAATGGGAGATGGGTTTCTTGCAATTTATTTGGTTGTATATATTGAAAGAGAGATTGCTGAAACATTTACTTTTGATTCTATCTTGAAGATTTTGTCAATTTAAAAGAACGTCATCTATAATTTTAGGTATGCTTTTTTGCTTTGATTATATTTTAAATAATTTTATTAAATTTCATTATACATATAATTATTATGTTTGTGTTTGTGATATCTTTAGGATAATGTTTGGTTCATTACTTATTGAGCTATAACTTAGGAGAGGAAAATAAAATTATAGTTTGAGATACCTACTAAAAAGGTTAATATTACCTTATATCTTGTTTTTTATGTATAATTATTGGTTATTGTTCATTTGTATTTTTGATAATATGTGATACTATTTAGTAAATAGTTTAATATGTTTATTTTTTTTGACAGCGTTAAAAATATTTTCTAGTTCCGTCACTATCTATGAACTTTAAAATGAGTAAAGAATTTTTGTCCTTATTTGTCAATTTATTTAAATTTAAATTTGAGACACCTCTGTATCATAATCCACTAAAAGAATGTCCCAAAAATGTCATTTTGCTATGAAAATATCCAAGAAGGCAAGCAACGATTGTGTGTGTCTGGTCTATTTGGTTAAAAAGTGGTTGTGAATTTGTGATTGGTGGTGAATGAGTTATTGAAAAAATTTAAATTTTATGATTTTAAAAAACATAAATTTCTTAATGTAAAAAAATAAAAAACGTAATCCCCTCCCATCATCCCTAAAATCATAAATTTGAATTTATCTATATGGCTCGTATGTTATGAATAATTAAAATAAGATGAGTTATTACATTTTAATTAGTCAGAATATAGAGATGAGGTGAAGTTGTTAATTAAAGCAAGAAAATATTTCTCCATTCTTACTCCACCCCCAATTGCTCAAGCTTTATAACTTAATTGGCCCAAAGTCTTTTTGTTGAAGGAAAACAACAAAACTGAAGAAGCACTGATGTATGTGAGCATTTCTCCATTCTCACTCCCACTCAACCGCACTTGCTCAAGATTTATAACTTGTAGTCTGTTTAAGAAAGTATCATAAGCCAAAAAAAGCCCATCAGAAGTAAAAATTTGTGTTTTGGGTGTTTGGAAAAGCTTCACCATGTGATGGGTTTCAAGGGCTAAAGTAACTAAACCAAGCTTCTAATCCCATCACAGTAGCTTGAGCCTTTTATTTTTAATTTTTATCCCAACTAGTCACATATTATATATATAATTTATGTTCTTTTCATTCATTTTCCCTCTTAACTATCTTTTCAAAAGTTATGTCAAACAAGTTCCCATCATGAAACAAGTCACTTTTGCCACCTCTATCACAAACACAAATCACATTAGAAAAAATCCAATAAAAAACAAGTCCATCAAGAAAAGTTCATTAGATGTAAAAGCCGCTTCTATCATTTTTATCACAAATGGGCCCTTAATTGGCCCAAAGTCTTTTTTTTAAGGGAAAAAAAAGGAAGAAGCTCTGCAACTTCATGTGACGCAGCGTATAAATTTGGACTTTTCGTGAAAATAGTAACAGTTATATATTTGTACTTATTTCTGCTAATATTCCTGTCTTTTAATAGTAATATCTACGGATTAAAAAAAATCACTTAAATTGTAAAATTTTAAATTAGTCTTGTTATTTATAAGAGTATAGGTATTAATATTAATTGCTATTAAAGTGATTTCTCACTAAAATAAATTGCCAATTATTATACTCTTGTAGCTAATATCTATACTTTTATAGGGTCTGTTGGGGTTGGCGGTAAGACGGTAACTTAAAAGCTATCTAACTTTAAAAAAGGTTTGGTAGAAAAAAAGTTAAGTTATTGATAATGATGTGTGTTTGAATTGATGATATTAGAAGTGACGCGGTTCATGTCAAAAAACTGAGAGCTTTTTGGAAAAAACTAAGAAGTGAAGCTTTTTCCTTAACGGGCTTTTTAAGCTTTAAGTTAAATAAATTTAAACTCAACCCAAACGAACCCAAAATCAGTTGGCAATGTTAACAGACTTTTTCTAAAAATTATCACAAAAAAAGCTCAAAAAGCTTGTAATCTAAACAAGCCCATAGACAATAAGATTAATTTGAGATTTTAAAGTTTAAGTAGTATTTTTTTTATTCTTTTTTTCATTTATCTTTCTTTACAAAAATATTTGGATAAAAAAAGAATCAAAAATAAAAAAAATATCAATACTCAGGTTATTAAGTTGGGATTTATCTATTGGTATTTGATGTTATTGTCATCTGACTAATTTGATTTACCAGAATGAAGTCTCATAATGCAAGAATCTTACTACCTTTAAATAATTATCGCGATTGTGTTTGCATAGTCAAGACTTATATGCTAAATCTCCGGTGAAGCTGGAACAAATTGGGGTAGCAAGTTATTTTTTTATGTAAAAATGTTGTCATGTTTTTTTACCAATAAAATTGTGAAAGTAATTTTTTTTTTCTTTTTTGAAAAAGAAAAGTCGTCTAAACCATGAAATTATTTCAAAAATTTATTGATTGTTATGAATATTCTTATTATGTGGATGTCCATTGACCCATAATCGCCAAATACAGGATGACATGGTATATACGCATAGTAATCTACTATTTGCATCCTTCTATAAATAGAGGTCTCCTGTAACTATTCATTATACTTGAATGGATTTCATCTCTCTAGAATTTCCTCTGACTTCTCTCTAGAATTCTTTCAGTTTTATAACATGTTATCAGCACGAAGACTCTACCAAGTTTCTTCCTTCTTTTTCAGACTCAATAGCTATGAGAGTTAGTCTTCCTTCTTCTCCCTCGTTTGATCTGAACAGAAACAGATCTGCCTTCCTGTATCTCGCACCTCACACGTTATGGTTCTTTAATCCTTATACTCTCTCTCTCATTCTGGTTTCTGGTCTAGATCCCTCACCACCACCGACGTCGTCTCCGTCTTCTTCTCCGTCTAGACGTCTTTAAATTTCATACACTTACCGAACCCTCATCCTAATTGCCAAGGCTGGTTCTAATGCCTAGTTTTCCCCCTCCGATATCGCCTCTCAGCTTTCAACCAAGAACCTCGAAGCTGCTGTCATGCTTGACCAGATGCAGCTGTTGGCCTACTACAACGTCCTCATGGAGAGCAGTCATGGAGATCGGAGTGTACACTGGTTACTCCTTTCTTACCACCGTCCTCACCCTCCCTGACGACGGCAAGGTTTTAGCAGAGCCACCGTGGCTACCTCCTCTTTTTACTATAATTGTCGGTAAGGCAAACGATAAGATGGTCCATGAATATTATGAAGGTAGCGTGTTGCAATAATGGAGGATCCATACATTTTCCTCTTTCCTTCACATGACACAATGACAATTATTCATCACAAAGGCGACATGGTTTGGGTCCACACGGTTTTCTTTTCCTTAGGACAACAATTATTTATTCAAACAATAATTGTTTCATCCCTCTTTTATTCCAGAATTCCATCCCGTGACAGCCCTTTTTCCTTATTTTGTCATTTAGGTCTTCATTTAATCCATTCTAAGTCAATCCGTGGGGCCCAGCTTCAATATCCATTCAATCTCTAATTAGCCCATTTTCCACTCTTCAATTCAGCCCAAACGTGCTCCCTCTTTCTTCAATGAGTTTTCGTGTGTGTCTCAATTCTATATATATATATATATATATATTAAAAAAAGGGCAAGAAGTAAAACTATAGACAATGTAAGTAGATCTTTCAACTTTATCTTTATTATTATTGTTATTAATTTGACTTCACATTAGAAGTCTAGATTTAATTTCCCCTTTTAATTGTTTTAATTTGAGATTTTATTATTGTCACTAAGTACTAACATTTATTTTTATGTAACATTTACTTTTATGCATTTACTTTTATGTTATTTATTTTTATTTATCTTTCATGGTAGCAACACTAGTATAGTGGGCACCATTTATTATTTACTGCTTTATTTTTCATGGTGGTAACACTTGTATAGTGGACTCCATTTATTTATTATTTATTTACTGCTTTAAATCCCTTTCCCTTTTTATTTTACCGTTTTCTATATATTATATATATATATATATATATATATTTACATTTGCATATGCATCTTCTTTCTTATCTTTGGATGAGATAGGTCTCGCTGTGAGTTTACTACCATTCCTATCTCATCTTCTTTTTATTTATTTAGCACGTTTATTTCCAGTCATTTATTTTATTTTTATTTATTTATTTACTGCTTTATATAAATCCCCCTTCCCTTTTATTATTTATGGTAACGACACTAATATATACATATTAGTGGGTTCCATCTATTTGTTTTATTATGCTTATACTTTATTTATCCTGAAGATAAACTGTTAAAAGATCATATATATAATTATGAGATCAAAATGCCATAGAGATATGAAGCATAGATTGGCTTGAGAGATGAGGCATAAATTGGCTTGAGCCTAAGAGGCAAGATAGCCTTAATTTCAGAGGCAAGATTGCCTGAAGCCAAGAGGCAAGTTAGCCTGATAACAAGAGACAAATTATGAAACAATATTTGATCCATAAATTTTGTATGTTATCAGTTGTATAAAGGCCTCAAAATTGTATATTTGGCATTAAATATTCCCTTAAATTATGAGACAAGGGATTGTATGATCATGATTGATATTATAAATAAATATATTCAATTTGCTATTGTAGTAGCAATATTGTGGATTAATTTCTTGCCATGATCAAACAAATCAGTGAGTTATGGATCATGAATTTTTATCCAACTTCATTCCCAGAAGTGAATAAAGAAAATATATTATTATGGTTGTTATGTGATTTCTATGATTATAACAATTTTTATAAATACGAGAAAAGAATATTCATAAACAAAATAATTTAGCAAAAGGAAATATTATTTCAACAAAGTTTAATTGCGAGTGGCTCAACATCATTACAAACTTTAATCATCTCATTCTGAAGATATTTAATGTCTTCTTCTTTTGCTTCTCTTGAGATGGGATCCAGATGAGGCAAAGCTCTTCGTAATATCGAGATTTGCGTCATAAGTTTCTTGAGCTTCTTGTGTGGCCACTCAGTTAACCCTCCTTTTTGATAGATTTTTTGTATGGTGTGAGTAGACATATTTAATTGTTTACTCGCTTCATCAAGGGTTAAGTGAAAATAATTTCTTAAATCATGGAGCGTTGTTTTCTTTATTCTTTCTCGTTGCTCCATAGATAACTTATATAATTCACCCTGGTTAAGGG
Source organism: Acacia confusa (assembly GCA_037074495.1). Lineage (NCBI taxonomy): Eukaryota > Viridiplantae > Streptophyta > Magnoliopsida > Fabales > Fabaceae > Acacia > Acacia confusa. Next base: position 1,420,664 of record CM073512.1, on the reverse strand, counting down.
ATGAAGTATCATAGGGTATACTTACTGCAGGTTGTTTTCCTTTGCCTAATGAGTGTTCAATATTGGTTTGAAATGAACTTCCATGGAGGTCATTTGGATTTATAGCCCATTCCGAACCAACACAGAGAACCTCATGATAGGCTAATACAGGATCACGCATCAAGATATATCCTGATGCTTGTAAATCTATACAATACTGTGTCAGAAATTGTTTGATTTCTTCAAAATTTTTCTTTGTGAAATCAAACATTGGAAGCCTGTCAGTATTATAAGATTTATCCTGTACTTTTTCAAATAAAACAGCATGGGTAATCATACCTGTTCTTCTTCCGTGAACTTCAAGTTTATGGTACTGGAGTTCGTTGGTATGTATGATCTCTCGTAAAACATGACAACAACTACATTCCAATAAGCTAGTTGTTGCTAATTGACTTGTAGTTGATGGCTGGCTAGTGGTTGTTGGTTGGCTAATTGTTATTGGCTGGCTAATGGTTGTCGGTTGGCTGATTGTTGCTAGTTGGATCGTGGTTGATGGCTGGCTGGTGGTTGTTTGCTGGCTTATGAATGCTGGCTCATTGATTGTTGTGACTATTGGTTGAATTTGACTGGTAGACTCCATTAGTTCAGCCATAGTTCTACACCTTTTAACTGGCCTCCTTGATGAACCTGTTTCAGTTGTACCTTCAATCCTTGTAGATTGTGGAAGAACACTTGTTCTTGGGGGAGAAGTAGGTACATTTGAAGCAGAAGGAGGAATAGTAGAAGGAGGAATAAACATTTCAAAGGGATTAGGAGATAACAAAGAAGTAAATGACATGTTGGGCTGATCATCATACAACAAAGCATCAAGTAATGCTGTTTCGGATGTATCAGAAACTGGGATAAAACTGCTTGGTCCTGCCATGGTAATAGAATTTAGAGAAATATGTGTGAGTATCTGGTAGTTGGTATTATCAGATGCTTGAGTGTTTGTGAGGCATGTTCGTTTGCCTTCCTTTATTTATAGTCGAATTAAATCCTATTGAATCTCTGCAGATTTGCGTAGTCCTGTTAAATCTCTGCAGATCTGCTCCCTATAAAGCACGAGCCTGGAATCTTTTTGACTTTATATGCATACGACAATTTGAGTTGTTGCGTCTGTGATTCCACAGTGATGCGCCTGTGATTACACAGTATTGCGCTCGTGAATCTGCAATTATACACCTGATGATTTTGTATTTATTATATATTTGTTTGTTGATTCTGGAAAATGGAAATTTTGTTACCAGAAGTAACAAAATTATGCATTGATAATGCATTAATTATCATATATGCTATTATCATGGAATATTGTATAGAAATTCCATGAATTAATTTTTAAGGTCTCACACTTGAGGGGGAGAATGATATATATATCAAGTGTGAATATTTATGTGATAATTCTTTGTGAATGTTTCTATGTTGATTCCCCCAAAATGAATATTAGATTTGATGATAAATTATATGGAATGTTGGCATGACTTGTTTGATCATCCGAGTCATATTATGTGCTGCTTGTTCTCAAATAGATATGATTATGAAAATATTATTGGAAATGGATCTCTGGAAATATATTAAATTGAAAGTTTACATATGAGATTATAAATCTGCAAAGTTTGCAGTGATGTTTGCAACCAGAAGTTTGCAATATATTATGCGCGCAATTTCCAGATTGAATGATCCAGAAATAATGTATTAAAGTATCCATGAATGGATAGATCAATGATTATGAGAACAAAATTTATATGTTGTGTATATTTGCAACAATTATATAAGCCAACAGAATTCTCCCCGTAAAATTTGGCTTTTGGTCAGGAGCCAGAATAATTCCATCTTAAAATGTTTTAAATGTGCAATGATTATTAATCTACTTCAATGCACATAGATGGATATACAAAGAAAATTGATGATTTGATGAGGGGGAGAAAAATAAGCAGATTGGGTAAAGATTTACTAGAATGAATTATCATTGGCTCATATTGATCATCGTACAAGGAATTGTGCACTAAAAGTTCAAAATGATAATTCAATTTCAGAGTTTAGTTAATCGAATGCCAGAAACATTTACTGACCTAAAGAAAGTGACAAAGTCACATATCCCAAATGCAAATGCTCCTATATGAATTGTTATAAAGCACGCCTGAAGCGTTGCTGGTCCATCGGTTATAAAGATAAAAATCCTCGAAAGAGAAAAGGAGCTATAAAATATAGATGATCAAGTCGAGGATAATTAAGTAAAGCTCCAGAAGAGTTATCTTTTGATGAGATGTTATCTCCAGAAGAGATATTACAAGAAAAGTGTATTGTGGTCTAAGAGAGACCTAGGTACCTAATATATGTGAATATAATGAGATCTCAATAAATTATGAATGAAATCCGATGGGATCGAAAAATAAAGTCGACATTGATGATATTTATGTTTATAAGATAACATATGCTGTAATGATGACAATGAGGATCATGAGTCATACTATATTAGTGTGTGCTAGAAGCACATGTTCCTGAAGAACATAAGGCGCTAGAATAAGTCCCTGAAGGACTCAAGATGCTAGGAGCATCAAATTCTCGAGAATAATTAATTAAGTGAATTTATATGTAGCATGAAACATTTATCGTGCATGTGATATTATTATCTGAATAAATATTTATGCACATGTATATTTATGATTTTACTTGAAAGATTTAGATCTTGCAGGTATACAATGAATACTTGATGATAAAAAGACAATGAAGCAATGTGGTCATCAGGGGGAGCAAGTCTGATGTAATCAAGAGGGGGAGACGATACACGTTGTACTCTTTTTCCCTTATCTAGGTTTTGTCCCACTGGGTTTTCCTAGAAAGGTTTTTAATGAGGCAAAACTCAACAGTGTATCAATGAATGTTGTACTCTTTTCTTTGGCTAGGTTTTTATCCCACTGGGTTTTTCCTAGTTAAAGTTTTTAACGAGGCATATTCATAAATGGACATCCAAGGGGGAGTGTTATGAATATTCTTATTATGTGGATGTCCATTGACCCATAATCGCCAAATACAGGATGACATGGTATATACGCATAGTAATCTACTATTTGCATCCTTCTATAAATAGAGGTCTCCTGTAACTATTCATTATACTTGAATGGGTTTTTTTTATTCTTTTTTTCATTTATCTTTCTTTACAAAAATATTTGGATAAAAAAAGAATCAAAAATAAAAAAAATATCAATACTCAGGTTATTAAGTTGGGATTTATCTATTGGTATTTGATGTTATTGTCATCTGACTAATTTGATTTACCAGAATGAAGTCTCATAATGCAAGAATCTTACTACCTTTAAATAATTATCGCGATTGTGTTTGCATAGTCAAGACTTATATGCTAAATCTCCGGTGAAGCTGGAACAAATTGGGGTAGCAAGTTATTTTTTTATGTAAAAATGTTGTCATGTTTTTTTACCAATAAAATTGTGAAAGTAATTTTTTTTTTCTTTTTTGAAAAAGAAAAGTCGTCTAAACCATGAAATTATTTCAAAAATTTATTGATAATTTTTTTCTTATTTTTGTAAACTTAGTCTTTGGTCTACCCAAATCAAGCCAAAACAAAAAGCGAAATTGCCCAGAGCTATAGTCATCAAGATATTTCTAACTTTCTCAACCGCCCTTCTCCAGCAACAGCGTTACACGCGAAATTTCCTTCCCATTGCTTTACACTGTTCTGCTCCTTTTTGCTCTCACCCTCTACAAAAGCCAAGTGAAAGACCTGGACTTTGCTTGCTCCTTGGGGTTGAGAGAATTCAGGGGAATCCGACTGATTTTTCGCGTGAATTGGGTTTTCTTTGGTGTGACTTCGTCGAAAGGGATGGTAAAATCTTCCGATAATGGTTTCGGTTCTGTGGCGCCTTTCCTGAAAAAATGTTATGAGATGGTGGACGATGAGTCAACCGATTCGCTCATATCCTGGAGCAAAAGCAATGATAGTTTTATCATATGGGACATGACTGAGTTCTCCGTGAGTTTACTTCCCAAGTATTTCAAGCACAACAATTTCTCCAGTTTCATCCGGCAGCTTAATATTTATGTGAGTACCTTCTTCTTTGATTTTTCCTTTCTTCGTTTTGCCTGGTCATTTGTTTTGATAAGTCGAGCTTCGGGTTGTTCTGTTTCGTTGTATATCTTATATATTTTGTGTATATGTTGCTTAATCAGGTCTTATGAAATACTGATGCTCAGAAATTGAGCCATATATGCGTAGTGTCTTTATACATCGGACACTCAGTATCATTTGTGACGCAACGTATCAAATTACTCTGTATCTGTAATAATGCCCATGTACTATGCTTCTAAGACTTGGTCAAATCGGGTTTTATTGATTGCTTTGGTGATGTTTTTGCTGTGGTTCCAGTGGGTTTTTAGTTTTTATTGCCAAGTTCTCACCATTTCCTGGTTTGTTAGTTCCTATGCGCATATACACAGTTGAATGAGAAGGAAGGATGCCTTTTCCCGATATAGAGAAAACCTCAAATCTTTCAGACCTTAGCATCGGAGTGATGCGCCATCACCTGACCCTAGAAGATCTGGAATATTCTTTATACCAATTGATGATGGCTGGGGAAGTAAACGGATTTATATTTAATTATTTTGAAATATTTGTTTTGCCTGGGGATGCTCTATCCGCTGACCCTAGACTTTTAACTTAGATTTTTATATAACAAGAATCGTTGGCAGCTCTAGAAATGTTACAAACTCATCAAATCAACGTGAAATGGACCAATTGAAACAATTGCACATGACATGTCTGTTGGTTGAGATGCTGGGGCATTTTTTTTAAGATGGATAGTGATATTATTCTGTTACAATAAGGTTCTGGGGAACCATGGGATGCAAGGGCACTCTCTTCGGAGTCAGGAAAGAAGGAAAATTTTGGAACCTTCAGAAGATGTATTGCTTCATTTTTTTACTTCACCTTGATAAGACTGGAAAGTAGCAATAGTAACATACCTTTTCCCAGACCTGGCAGCCATGGTTAGCAGAGTGTATTATGAATATTCTGGCCACACTGGCATTTCAAATTAATTTTTTGGAGTCATAGATGTACCAAAGCATAAGATAGTCATTGGTCTTTCACTTGTTGTATGCAAGGTTTTAACTTTCTGCTTTTTCTCTTTTTGAATCTAGATCTAATTAAACCTTTTGAAGGCTACGAGGAATTGATATTGGGGAAATATTTGAATTTTGAATATTGAGGTCCTATTTTTCTTTCTTTGGGGCAATCAAGTTTCCCTTGGAGAATATGTCTACCGTAGTATTCTGTCCTTTGGTTATAAGATAATTTTTGCTATTATTGTTCATTACTTCATAGTAAGATACATTTGACCCCAGGAGAGAATTGCCAAGCCAGTTTAGATATAGATTCAGTAGTATAGTATTGTTTCTCTTTCTCATGGTATTGTCAAACACTTTCAGCCGTCCATGTTAGACATCATTTTCTTTTGAAATATGGGCTTCTGAGAATCTGACTTGCTAGTCTAGGTTAGTTGCTGTTAAGATTACATGGGCCAGACAAATTCTATCATTGATAATTCATAATTTATAGCGATAAACTCTCCTCAGCCTCTCAATTATCCTTCATGTGTAGGTTGATTTTTCATTCTACCTCACAAAACCATCGTGATGCTTGGTGAGTCTTCATATGAAGCTAGATTGACCAGCATTATGATGTGCGCCTCTTGTGAATTGCAAATCTGTATTAACCCTAGCAATATCACTTCTAATACAGAACACAAATTAAAACATTTTATTGGCAAATGACCTTTTCTTATTAGTTCAGATTGGGGGCTAGGCCTAGGATAACTTCTAGTCTCAGTGATATACTAGTTTAGAGTTGCCCAATTTGTGGTGAAAACACTGACGTGAGTGACTCATCCACAATTTGGAAAAACAAGTGTGGCAGTTGTGAAAGATCAAATCCCAATTGTAGCAGGAATAAGTTATTTAACCTGATTCAATTTGTGGCATGCTACCATAAATCTGAACAATTTTTGACGTGCAAAATCATCAGGTCATCGCTTAGTTGTCATGTTTTATTCATTGTGACTAATGTGAAGGATCACGTGGCCCAATATCAACAACTCAGAACATTGTATCAGTTATTTGAAATTTCAGAATTTTTAGAATACATTACAGAGATTTATATGTACTTGAAGGTTTGCGAAATCAATTGCCACTTGCGTACCCATCCTTTGTGTTTTACTTTTAGTTATCTTTATCTTGTGTACATGAATTCTGGAAGATTGATTGGTTTTCTTTACTGTGTTTCTTCTTTACTTGTAATAGAAATCAACATTAACTAAGTTAACTCTTTTTTCAGAAAGGGTAAAAAAAAAATACTCCTTGAACCTTACAAGCATTTTAATGCATCTTCAACTTCCAACTGGGAACTGTTTAGCTGAAAGATGTTGTGAAATCAAATAAATGGATAATTTTTTCACTTAACTTGATCTTGATATGATATAAAATCATAAGGTGAATTATTGTCAGGATCCTAGCTGGTGTTCCTTTTGCTTACTGACCTATTTTCTTGAAGATGTCGTGAAGAGCATCTTTTCTGTGTTCTTATTATTTGTATGCAAGTTAATTCCTTGTATGATTTTAAAAGTTAGCATTATCTAACTGTAAGAACTATCAGGGTTTCAGGAAAACTGATACTGATCGCTGGGAATTTGCTAATGATGACTTCATCCGAGGTCAAAAGCATTTACTAAAGAATATATTGAGAAGAAAACATCCACATGTTGCAGATCAGCGAAAGCCATTAGAGCGGCAAGAGAATCATGATGTGCCTTCTCAAGAAGTTAAACACTACGACCTACGAAAAGAAGTTGAGAATTTGAAAGATGATAAAAATGCACTCACTCAGGAGTTGGTTAAACTTAGGCAGCACCAGGAATCATCTAAGGACAAGTTGCTGCTCCTGACCAATCGGCTCCAAGGAATGGAAAAGAGTCAGCAACAGATGTTATCATTCTTGGTCATGGCCATGCAAATCCCTGGGTTCATGGTTCAACTGCTTCAGCCCAAGGAAAATGGTTGGCGTACAACTGAGACAAGCAATATGTTGGAACACGGCATGGAGGATGTTCAGCAAGTTGCTTCTGATGGGATGATAATGAAGTATCAACCACCCTTGAGTGAAAAACTGAAGCCTGTGGTTACACCATCTCCTGTTTCAGATGAGCAACTGGAACCTAATCTCTGTACTGATGTGTTGAAAGATTATTTCATCAATTCTGACTTCTTGAAAGTACTCATGGATGAAAAATTGTGTCAAATAGATACTCATTCTCCATTTAATCTACCAAATTTACCCGATGATAATGCCTGGGAACAGCTTCTTTTAGGCAGTCCCTTCACTGAAAATGAAGATTCAAATATGGAAAGTGATAAGCCCACCAACAATGGAATGGAGATCGAGCCTGCTATATGTGAAACACTGTTTGATAAATTCCAAAATTGTGTTGGGTTGATGCCCGAAATGGACAAAACTCAGAAGAGTGGATTGGAAGCATCTGCCAACGGTGTTCATCTGGAGAAGCTGCAGAGTTTGGAATCCCTGACTGAGGAAATAGAACTTCTGGCTTCTGAACCAAATGAGAAGTAGACAATTTTGGTTATCTGCATCAAGTAATTTATTTAGATATGATCACAGAGAATTCCCACTTCCATGTTTCTCCCATTCGTTTGATCTTTCATTTAAAACCAGTGTGAGTCTGCTACTCTCATTCACATGTTTAGATATACAACTGCAAGAGATATAGACACCCGCACACAAAATCTAACTTGATTTCTGTTTTTTCCTTACTTTTTATAAATCCAAATTCCAAGTTCTATCAACGGATTAATTCTCATTCTGGTCATCTAACAGATTCCAGTGTCTTGATGATAATGTGGAGTGTGGACGAGTACAGGGAGGATTTACACGGTAATACTGTTATCAGGAATGATATATATTGAATATTTTAAACTTAAATTTGTAGGCTACACTTGAGAAATTATAATGCAAAGAGCTGTATTTACTGTGCCACTCTAAGCAGTGGCTTTTTCCCTTTCATATGCCTTATTCCATATGAATCTCTAGGATACAATTTTTTGTTTTGGGAGACACCAATCTCTACCATACAACATTTAAACTTCTAGTTTCTCAATATTCAGTCTTCGGCCTCTCATTCATCATACAAATCCAGTAGAATGAGTTGTACTATTTATAGTTTCTGAATAATATTTTTTTGATACATAGGCGATAGGGGATAGGGGGGATTGAACCCAGTACAAGGGGGTGAGGAGACTACTCCCAATACCATTGCACTACTAGTTTCTGAATAATATAATTGTATGTGTGATTATTATGATTATGATGATTTTAATTGTCGACGGACTTCTTCGTCAGTCTTATTTGGTGTCCAGAATAGAATTGAACAAGAAGAAAAATAAATGAAATTATAAGAAAAAGAAGTGAAAAATTCTGTATTACTGATAAGAAAGACATTATGATTATCACCGTAACATATGTTTAAAGCTTCACGTTCGACGCTTTACTGCATACAAGTTGTACAAAATTGTATGGCTTAATTTTAAGTGTGATTTGCAAAAGCCGTGCCAATTAATTCTTAAGCGTGTTAACTGACGCATAAGCATATACGGTTTACTGTATGCAAGTTGTAAAGTTATATGGCTTCTTGGTTGTTCTTTGAAATCATGTATTTGACTTAAAGCAAGACGAACGAATGCTCCAAAAAATGAGTTAAAAGTGAGAAAAATGAATCATTAAAAAAGCAACGAATTAATGATGGGATTCTGATATAGCCGTCTCTGATCAATTAGAAATATTATTGTAGGACACATGTATGTGTGATTTTATCGTGCATCTGTTTTAGAAATATGATTGCGAGGATTGATTCCCTCATTGCCAGCGTGGGAATTCAAGGAACCAAGTTTATGTCTTGGTTTTAGTCCTCTGACCTCAAAAGTTTACTGTATGAAAAGGGCAGACACTATAAACCAAAACACAAACTTGTTCAAATTTTGAGTCCCTAAAATGTGGAGAGAGGTTGAAGTATTGAACAAATAATGAAGATAAGTGACAATTAAGTTGAAAGTGAGTAGATTAAGAGGGTGGATGAGAGAGGGGGGAGAGAGATAATAAAGTTTATACAGTTTAGTTTACAGAGCACCAATGTTTTTAAGACCAAGGACAACGCCGACGCCGATGATGTGGCCGACCGTGCCACAGGCCAAGGTGTCGGCGAGGGTGAAGCCGGCCGGGTCACCGGTCTGCAAGCCAGAGTCCCTCACTTCAAGCTTCAGCCCCGCCGTGGCCTTCCTGTTTGCTGATGGAGCCAACCCAAACCTTCCGGCAAACAACATCAAGGTTGTTGATGCAACCATTATCTGCTCATCTCATCATAAAACTTACATTTAATATGCATGCTTCAATTTTTTTAATTAATTTAATTTGTTATAATCTAGGACGCCATCAAATTAAACACTATACTGGACTTAAAAACAAGGCACATTTAGTCAATGGCACATGAACTCTTCAATGTAACTGATTTTCAAAGATCCTTATTCAGTGCTCATGCCCATGACTGATGAAATCTGGATCATCTGAGATCTGATTTACAATTTTTTTTGAAAGAATATATTAGGTATAAGATTATCTTCGTTTTAAATTATACATCTATTAAAATGGAAAAAAACTATCTAATAATTTAAATTGAATTTGAACCAGATTAAGATGAACACTCCTCCATGTGCTGAAATTTTTTGAAGTAATCAATTTTGTAGAAAGTTGGATTTATCAAGCATTAATTTACCACTTCCTTCTGAGAAACACATTCTTTGAATCGGCCCAAGCCAAATTTAACTATAGTTTAATTACAAAATGAAATGAAATTAAGTTGATTAAGAAGAGAAGGTACCAGATTAGTGGGAGAACCAATGAAATCACAGCGAACTCTCAAAGCTCCCTGTCCCTTCCTCAAGGGCTGCACAGAAACCTGCAAACAAGTTTCTTAATTCATTATCCACATCTAAAGATTCTTAACAATATATCCAATTAGTTCACGAACAAGAAATTACAATCACATCAAATACCCAAAAAGAAAAAACAGGGTGAACAAGAGGGAAACAAACCAGGTTGTGAACAGGAGCAGACGAGACTTTGGGTCTGAGACCACCGTATTGATGGAGGGAAGTCATCACTGAGCTCGACATTTCTGAAATCTCTTTCTCTCTGCAACTTTCTTTGGTGATGCTGATGATGGGATTTTTGGCCTCTCAGATAAAATAATCCACACAGTTTTATTCTCAAGGCAACCACATGAGCCATTTGTGGCTTCTGAGTAAGTGACAGTTTTGGATAGAACATAGATCCTGGATTCTGACGTGGCACTGTCTTACTGGGGCATTTGAGTGGATAAGAGATCTTGAACGAGCTCACAATGTTACTGTTTAGTGGACATGTCAGAGCCATCCTGCTTTCCTTGAGATTTCACCCCTTCTCATGCCGGTAATTTGCATGCTCTTCATTTTTAATTTGATTGATAGGTTTTAGGTAATTTGATTCTAAATAGGCTTAAGGTTCAATTTTATACATGTGATTTTTCCCCATGAGTACCAGTATCACGTGCTTTTTTTTGCACCAAAAATACACGCGTGATTATATTTTAGGAGCAAAAATATCACAGCCGTTAGTTGATCGTTAACTAACTGTTAGTTGACCATTAACCATGATGAAATTATCATTTTCCCTTAGTTTTAAATTAAGAAAAAAAACTAAAATACCCCACCTTCCTCGCCGGCCACCCCACGCCAGCAAGCGCCATCGGTGACAGGCAGCCGTTGCTGGCAACTACCTTTGGCGACTTTTTTTTTTTAAAAAAACAAAAAAACTAAAGAGAGGCCGGCCTCCCCACCGGTGGCAGCTAGTCGCCGGTGGTGGGGCGGCGGCGGCAGGTCGCCGGCGGTGGGGAGGCCGGCCTCCCCTTAGTTTTTTTTTTAAAAAAGTCCCCGAAGGTGGTTGCCAGCGGCGGGCGACGCCGGCTACCGGTCGCCGGTAGCGGCCGCCGATATGGGGTGGCCGGCGGTGGGGTATTTTAGTTTTTTTTTTTAATTATTTTCAATTAAGGGCAAAAGGGTAATTTTACCATGGTTAATGGTCAACTAACGGTCATGGTATTTTTATTCATAAAACGTAATCACGTGTGTATTTTTTATCCAAAAAAAGCACGTGGTGCTAGGCACTCCTGGGAAAAAACACATATGTAAAATTGCATCTTAACCCTTCTAAATATTAATCTTCAATTCACCTTATTTTTGTAACTTTTAAATTTTGTCCCAAAATATTTTTACCCCATTTTTTTATATGACATATTTTGTTAAATGGTTGAAATTAACTACCGTTGCATTTTTATACAATTTTAAGAACTTCATGTGTGTTCTTATGCCCAAGGAAAATTTATGATGTTAGGTGCCCAAAATACTTCATGAACAAATTGGCTCTTGGACCCTTTTCTAAAAAAAAAATAGATAAATGAAATATTGAATAAACTCTAAATTATGTGACTAGTTATAGGACTTACTATCTATTTAACGATGTCCCGTATTAATTTAAAAACAAATCATGTAACTCAAATCCTAATAGCATTATAGTTAGAAAACTAATCTCTCTTATTTGGGATCTTAATTAGACACCCCAAAAGTATTTATTTATGCAAATCTCTCATATAGATTAAAAAGCAACTCTTAAAAGTCTTAATTGCCATATCAAACAAGTATTTGTATTTATTGATGGTCTTTATCATTATAAGTTTAATCATATTATTGGCTCCTTTTGTAGTTAATTGTGTTAGGTATGCTTTGTTATGAGATTTTAATCATCACGGATGCCCTATATTTAACTACTATTTAAGTGTATTAATTCTTCCATACATTGTTGTATGGAGTAAATGTTAATGTTAGTTATTTCTTAAATAATCACGAGAGGTTAATCAGGTTTAGAGAATAAAAGAATTTTCATATTTTTTAATAATTGCGCTTTCAAAAATTTGAATTCGTTCTCCTCTCTATAAAATGGTGGGGTTGTTTGCCATGTGGACTATCAGTTTATTGCCGGTAAATTCTAGTCAATGAGAGTAGATATAAGACTCTTATACTATCCTATTGGGCTGGCCCATTGTTACACATGACGAAGGACAGAAATAAAAGACACATATCGCAGGCCATATGGGCTTTAAGAAAAACATTATGGCCCAATTATGTTTTTAAATTTAAGTTTCATCATCTTGATTTAGAAATTTTAGGTTGTCTTTAATCAACCAAAAAAAAAAGAAATTTTAGGTTGTCGCAACGAGGAGTAGTACAGTTGGCTAAAATGTCGGCCTTCACTCTAAAATGAATGAGGTTTGATACCCGCTTCTCGATGTGAAGACCTTATTGGCGAGCGATCTATGAATACTTCTATAAGCGTTCTTTAAGCTGAAGGCATGCCCTTGCCTAAAATTTTTCATATTAAAAAAAAAAAGAAATATTAGGCTGTCAAAAAATTCAGTTGCTTTGTCTTCATAAGCTTTTAGTCATTCTAGTTCCCTTTCAGAATTCCACATGGCCTTTCATTCTTCTTGTTACTCATGCATGTTGGAGAAACAATTTCGATTCACGTTTTTAAGTTTCAATTTTCTCACCACTTGAACATTGGTTTTCCAATGTTCTTACACCAAGGATTTGAATTGTGCTCAAGATAAGATGTCCACATATTAAATAATTTAAATTGCTCCTATTATTCCTACAAAGTGTGACGTCCCAATTTTTTAAGAATTTGCAAAATGAGTCTAAATTAAGTAGATTATTAAGCCCAATTAAGTTAAATGTCTTAAGTATATCATAAGGAAAATGTTTAAGATAATTATTAAAATTATTTATGGGCCTTGAAAATTGAGGAAACATTATGGGGCAAAAGTAAGGAAAAAACCTTAATAAAATAATTAATTACCAAAATGTCACTGGGGCAAAACTATTAACTCATCTACCCCATGTAATCAATTGCATGGCTTATGTAATCAATTACATGGGGCCGGATGAATTTTTTTTCATTTTTTTCACTATGTAATTGATTACGCACTGTAGCGTAATCGATTACATAAAACTTCACACTATGTAATCGATTAAGCTCTGTGGCATAATCGATTACATAGTGCAAAATGCCATGTAATCGATTACACCATGGGCCGTAATGAATTACATTGTGCGGTTTTTGTTTTTTAAAAAGCCCAAACCACCCGTAACCCTTTGATTTCATTTCCTATACCCGATTAACCTCCCCCACTCTCCTCCATCTTCATTTTTGGCCAAAAACCGTCGGATCCAAGGTGTGGGTGTAGGAAAAAGTGAAGATTTGCTCTCATTTGCGGTGATTTCGGTAGGTTTTCAGTTCCTATTACAAATTTGTCCCTATTTTCTCCTTTTTTCTGAAGATATTGTGCATGTAATCAAATAGGGTTTGTTTTCTTTGGGTATGTAGTGTTTTGATCATTGATTTGAATTGTTTGCTGTTGTTTTTGAACAAATGAGAGATTAAATTGATGTTTTTGTACGTTTCGGAAACAATGTGTGTATATTTGCATATGAATGTGAAGCAAACAGTGGGGTTGAAGCACAAATTGCATGTTATTGTGTGTATGGATGTTAAAGATTATTGATTACATTTGTTTTGATTGTTGATTGTGCATTTTACGGACAATGACATTGTGACCGTTGACGGATATTGACATTTGCATTGTGATTATGCCATTAATTGTGTTTGTTTCATGTTTTTTGATGATTTATGTTGGCTCTTTGTAGGTATTTGTTGACATCATGCCTCCACGCAGATGAATTCACAGTCAGGCTGAGGCTAAGAGATGTTCGAAGCAGCGGAGGGAGGGTGATACATCCGGATCTCAGGCACAGCCGGAAGATCTCCGCTATGGATATCTGTTGGGGAATCATGCTGCATCCCACAGAATATTCGTGGAGAAGCTTGCCTACAGAAACGTGATCAAGCCCAAGTCATTGGATATGCCGTTTTACGTAGATGAGAGATTTGACATAGTTCCACTGCTGGAGGTTTCGTATCTGCGTGTCTTGGCAGAGTTCGTCAGTCCCTACTCAGAGGATATGGTTAAAGCTTTCTACCACAATCTCAGCTACATTCACGAAGACCTGAAGTCGCGCGTATGTGGCCGTGACATAGTGATGACAGCTCCCATATGGGCCCACATACTAGGATATGATTTTGATGGAGCGGATGTAACACCCGCCTTGATTTCACTTTTAAATACGTACTCAAAAGCATACCTCAATTTTACAAAATCACTATTCATGTATACGACACTATTCACGTATACGGTACTATTCATGTTTACGTACACATATCAAAGTATACGCAACAGTGAGCATGTATAAGCGTATGGACGATGAGTAACTGATAACATAATCTCAATATATGGTGGCTTAAAACATGTACACATAATTCACACTAACAATCCAGAAATACTGTAGAGAGTGTTAATTAATACAGTCATCCCAAAAGTAGTTTAAACAACTATTAAACCAACCACACTTATATATAAAACTCATTTATTCAAATCCCCAACCTTGGGGTCTTCTTCATCTACTGTATCTGTATCGCTTTACTTCCTGATCCAGAACTTTTCCCTGTCTCCTTAGGTGTTTCTGGGATCCAGTGATCAGATGTATCCCAGGGTAACGGTTAATCTCATATTCAAAGTGTAAAGTATACATGGCAGATATTTCATATATTGTAGAAAATTATAAACAACCAATAATAAAACGCACCGCAATCAGAATACATAGCATACAACAAATGTAACATCACGGCGAAAACACATAAAAGTACTGGATAATCAGGCATGCAACATTATTATATAAAAACAATAATACTCAGCCAAATAAATAAAACGCATGACACAGACATACAAATCCGGCCACGAGTCCACAAATACATGAACATATAAGACATATATAAGAACACAAGGAATCGGAGATTAAGTTACCAACCTCAACTTTTACAAATATTTATAAAATTCCCAACGTAAGAACTCGAACTTCCTTCAATATCCTAATGTAGAATCATCATAGGTATCAATTTCCTTTTGTTTAATAAGGTATTGCAATAAATATCATTTCTTCATTATTTTAACACAATACTTATGATTTAACAGAATTTCCACTGACTTTGAAAATTCATAATTAATTGCTCAAAACTCAATATTGTGCTTCCAAGACCTAAATATCCTTAGTATATCTATTTTCATATTAATTAACACAAAAACCTTAAGATCATCAAAATCCTTTTGATGCCAACACTTCTTATTTAAACCAAAACACCGTATAGAAAATGATAAATATCATCTTCAAAATAATATAAGACAAGTTAAATCATTTACTTACTTGTCTTGATCCTTTAGACTTTAGCAGTCTTCTTCTTGCTTCTGCCTCTTAAAACTCTCAGCCTTCACTCTCAAAATACCATAAGGAAATGTCTCTCTCTCACACGAGAAACTCTCTCTCACTCTCTGCGCTCTCTCTTCAGTCCGACGGAAGTGAATGAATGAGAAGGCTTATCCTTAAATATATAAGTCTCAAAGATACTGCTTGGCCCGTGAAAGAAAATGATACGCATATGGAAATCAAGAGTGATTCACACATCACTTTTATTTTTCTTGTTTGCATTCGGAAAATAGAAAACATAAGTGGGGAGTGGTTGGGAGTAGGTGGGAGTAGTTGGGTAAAGGAAGAAAAAGAAAAAGTGGATGAGGAAAAAGGAAGAAAAAAAACAAACGCATGTTACAGCGGGCACCATTCTGTATGATGGGGATACCAATGTCAACCTGCCTGGATATGATCGAGTCGCCCGTCCATGACATCAAGAGGCCATTGGGTCAGAGAGCCCTTTTCACTGTGGGACAGTTGACTGTGGATGCACGGATCCTCTTCTACGTGCTGACCCATATTGTGTTCCCTCGGGCCTACAACCATTCCAGGGTGTTGGAGGTTGATATACCGATCATATGGGCCATCCGTCAGGCCGACCGGTGAATTGGAGACATTATATTTGTTG
The DNA here is from genome assembly GCA_037074495.1 of Acacia confusa. Classification (NCBI taxonomy): domain Eukaryota; kingdom Viridiplantae; phylum Streptophyta; class Magnoliopsida; order Fabales; family Fabaceae; genus Acacia; species Acacia confusa. Next base: position 1,404,490 of record CM073512.1, on the reverse strand, counting down.
GATGATGTCCAAGGTGAAGCATAAGTAGAACGCTGCACTCCCATTCGCCTATCTGGTCTACTGTATTTTGACCCATTTTGGTGTTCCGATGGACAATGAGGACATGGTGGACCAGACGCATTGGAATGCTGTCTTCGGGAGGCGCCTACTGGAGCAGTGCAAGATACAAAAGAATGCACAGGATGTCTGGATATGCACTGCTGCTGACAAGGACGATGTACCGGTTGTTCATCCTGTGGTTGATCCTGAGGTCCCTATGTCGGACGATAACGAGGCTGAGGATGAGGACATGGTTGAGCCGGATGGTGGACTCTCCCTCCGTGATGTGATGATGCAGATGAGGCAGATGGACCTCCGACAGAGGAAGCGGTGGAAGAGCCACGTTGAGAAGGAGAACAAGCGGTGGCGTTGGATGTAGAGCCGGATGCGGGGGCTGGAGGAAGGACTGCGACAGTTACAGGTTGGACAAGACCAGGAGGCAGCTGAGGAAGAGGAGCATGTGGCTGATGTCTCCGAGGAGGAGGAGGAGGAGGATGATACAGAGGAGGAGGCAAATTAGATAGTTATGTTTTTTTTTGTTGAACTTGATGTTTGTATTTGGTTCGTGTAACCTTTTTTTATATTTGTTGGACGTGGTGTATTTGCACTGACTATGACATTTAATTTAGTTATGAATGTTTATGCTTTCAGTTCATATGTTTTTCCGGTGATGAATTTTGCAAATTACATGATATGGGGACAATGATGGAGTAGGCCTTAGGTAGGCGGTTATTTTTTGTGTAAAATATCTTCCCCAAGTCACATTTATAAGTAAAAACAAGTTGGATATCAGTTTGGACATGAACCAATTCGAAATCAAGATTCATTTTCCTTCTGGACCTGGTGTAATCGATTACACCATACTGGTGTAATCGATTACATAATATATTTTCTTTATAATCGATTACGCTACAGTGCGTAATCAATTACATAGTGCAAAAAATGAAAAAAAAATTCATCTGGCCCCATGTAATTGATTACATAAGTCATGTAATCGATTACATGGGGGCAAATGGGTTAATAGTTTTGCCCCAATGACATTTTGGTAATTAATTATTTTATTAAGGTTTTTTCCGTACTTTTGCCACATTATGGAGTATTATTTTGGGGATCTAGAAAATTATGAAGAGTTTTAATTCCCCAAAAGTGATCTAATTAATTTAAAATCTGAATTAAGGGAATTAAAGGTCTATTTTCCTCAAAAATTCAAGGAAAAACAGTTAAAGTTAAATTCTTGTGTTGAAAATTTTAGGGTTTGATGTTTCATGAAGTATAGAAACTAATTGAGGCCAAATTTTTTTTATAAAGTGTCCTAGAATAATTTCTGGAATTTATATAGAAAATCAATACTGATAAATAGTCCATAGAAATGTTACGAGCTGTTAAAGATTGGGCAAAATTGCACTATAAATTAGTTTAGAATACTAGATACACCATTAATAGTTACTATGTGACTCTACTATATATATATATATATATGGGCTTTGGTTTTCTCATGTTATATGAGAAAAAAAAATTCCTACACACACATAAAATGGTGGGACCCACATATAATATATGAATTAATATATATATATGTGGGTCCCACCATTTCATGTGTGTATGACATGAGAAAATAGTTTTCCTATAATATGAGAAAATGTTTTCCTACACACACATATATGAACCTATAATGTTTTATTCTTCTACTTATGGATGTTTGATATGTATGACTTCAACAATTTTATTTGGGATAATAAAAAAATACAATAGAAAAAAAATATATTTCCATGTATTATTTATAAAAGTCTTACAGGTTATTTCTTTTATGGAGCTCAATCAACGTGATAATACTTGGCAAATTTTTCTTGAAAAGGCAATCATAAACTCGCAGAGGTGAGAGTTTAAACCATATACAACTGCTCTCTCTCTCTCTTACACACACACATATTCTCTCGAACATCAATCACTGTTATTAGAATCAAGCGAGATGCTTTAGAAATCATATTTATGTTACAGAGAAAATGAAATTTTAGAAAGACGACAGAAAAATCAATATATTTGCGTGTGTTTGAAAAAAATCACCTGGGAAATGCAATGAGTGGCATGGAACACATCATCGAAGAGGCTGCCAAGGTGGTATAACACTGCTCCACACTTGCATCAACAATTAATTAACAGTGTATTGAATATATAGTTCGTGTAATCAGTGATAAATTCAAATAAGATTATCGTATCAATAATAAGAAATATTTTGAAATAATTCAGAGTTCTAAAATCTGATACTAGCTAAACGTACGTTAATCTTGATGAAATCCCACATACCCCACAAAAATGATTTAATCATCAGAAATAAATTATAATTTGGAAAAAGCTAAGAGTGTTTGGTAGAATAAATGCTTATGATGAAATAATCTGTATATTTTGTTAAACTGGGATATACTGAGTCGAATAGGTAGATAATCTCCTATGAGGAAGAGGATAAATAGGCAGATAACCAGTCAAACTTTGATAAATAGGAAGATGATCCTTTAATCTTTAAACTTTTTGGGAAAATCCGGGTCCAAGATAGTAAGATAATTTTAGAAAAGGCTCAAGGAACATTCCCAAGCCATAAAAGGTCCTAGGGCTTTCATGGGTATTAAGTGCAAACAACAAATTATATTGTTGCCCCAGGAATAAAACACACATTCTCCCTCTCTAACCTCCTTCATCTGCCCTGGCCAAATACCAATTTGTCTCCTCTCTAAGCTCGCCTCTACCGGTCTTTTTGACGGTCCTCTCCTCAGCAACTTTGATTGCTTCCTTCAAGTTCCTCATTCCCATCCCTTAGCTGCATTCTATTTTGTGTTTTTGTTAGTTTCTATCATGATGATGATCAATGAATTAACCCTAGGGTTAGTCTACTCCCAATTTCAGTGAGTTGAATTGTTCAATTTGGCTTTGAATCTTGATTTGAATTTGTTCCTGGCATCATCTGTTGTTTCAACCCTGAATTCGAACGCCATCACGAACTCCACTTCACACAGTCCGGATCAAAACATTGTATGTGCCATATTCTTCGGTCGCCTGATGAAATGCGTAAGTTGTATCTATTGTTCCTTTCTGTCCTACAATCACTTTCGATGTCAGCGCTCACAATGTTGCTATTTAGTGGACATGTCAACGCCATCATGCTTTCCTTGAGATTTCAACTCCATCCCATGCTAACAGAGCGGATAAATATTTGAGAGCTAAATGTATATTTATTAACTAATTTTTAAGAAAAAATATTTAGAAAGTCAAACGTATAAATTTGAGCCAAATGTATAAATTTTTTAGCCAAATGTATTAAAAAAAAAATCTAATTTGCATTAAATATTTGGGATAAATATTTTTTTTGGGGGGGGGGCATGGCGCCCAATTATCTCCACAAAGTTCCGTCTCTGATCCCATGCCACTGATTTGCATGCTCTTAATTTTAAATTTGATTGATAGGTATTAATCACTTTATTTTAAATATTAGGCTTTGATCCACCTTATTTTTATAATTTTTAATTTTTGTCCCAAAATATTTCTGCACCATTTTTTCATTGATATATTTACTAAATGGTCAAGTTAATTGCCGCTGCATTTTTATGCAATCTTGAAAATTTCATGTGTGCTTTTACTCTCAAAGAAAATTTATGGTGTTAGGTGCCCATGACAGAATGCTTCGTGAATAAATTTGTACTTGAAACATTTTCTAAAAAAATAGATAAATGAAAATTTGACTAAACTAAAAATTATGTGACTATTGTAGGACTTTCTATCTATTTAATGATATCCAGTATTTATTTTACAAAATTATGTAACTCAAATCCGAATAGCATGGTACAGTTAGAAAACCAGTCTTTCTTGTTTGGGATCACGATTAAACGACTTTTTTTTTCCTCAAAGTGCCCATTTTTAGGAAATTATTTACCAAAATGCCCTTCCTTTAAAACTATTTCTTATTGTGCTCCTCTCTGGAAACATATTTCTTCTTTGTCCCCATTTAGTTGACTAAAATAGGGCTTTAGTTGACTAAATGTCGGGGCATCAATTTCTTTTGAATGCCCACGACATTTAGTCGACTAAACCCTGTGGTTTAGTCAACTAAATGGTTTAGTCGACTAAATGTCGTGGGGTTCAAATTGTTTTTAAATGCCCCCGACATTTAGTCGACTAAATCTCAGGATTTAGTCGACTAAATGTCGACAATGAGTTTTTTCTAAAAATCTAAACGCCGCTAAACCCAACCTAATCGACTAATAGCCGTTCCCAAACCTCTCCCCCTCTCTTTTTCTCCAAAATCTTGTTGAATCCGTTGGTGGGTTGCGGAGAGAACTTCAATCTAGTTGCATTTGCGTCAATTTTGGTATGTTTTTGTCTCAATTTCGGATTTCCATCGTCGTCATTGCATTATTGCGAACCCTATTTGTGTTTTACTGTTTTGTGCTTAGATTTGGTGGTTTTGTTGTGTATCTTTAATTGATTTGAGTATTTCATTGCTATTTATAGAGGAAAATGATGAATGTACATGTTTATGAGAAATTTTTTATTTTTGAACGAATTTCACTTCGTTTTTCATCAATATTTGGTGGTTTGTTGTGTATCTTTGATTGATTTGAGTATTTTATTGCTATATTTGGAGGAAAACGATGAATATACATGTTTATGAGAATTTTCTATTTTTGGACGAATTTCACTTTATTTTTCATTAATGTCACTATGGTTGATTGTGTTTTTTTTTTTGGTTAAAATGATGGTTATTTGTTGTTTATAGTTATTAATGTTAAAAAAGATCTTTGTCTATGTTTAGTATGGTTTAGTCGACTAAATGTCGTGTGCTTTTAAAAAAAAGCCCTCTATCGACATTTAGTCGACTAAACCACAGGTGGGCATTAAAAAAAATTGATGCCTCAACATTTAGTCGATTAAAGCCCTGTTTTAGTCGACTAAATGGGGGTAGAAAGAGAATATGTTTCGAGAGAGAGGCACAATGGGAAATAATTTCAAAAGAAGGGCATTTTGGTAAATAGTTTCCTAAAAAGTGGCACTTTAGGAAAAAAGCTCGATTAAACACCCCAAAAACATTTATTTACATAAATCAAAATACAAATTTATTATATAGATCGAAAAGCAACTCTTAAAAGTTTTAATCGCCATATCAAACAGGTATTTATTGATGGTATTTATCATTTAAGTTTAATCATATTATTGGCTCCCTTCGTAGTTAATTGTCGAAAGTACGCTTCGTTATGAGATTTTCATCAACACCAATGCCCTATAGATATTTGACTACTATTTAAGTGTATTAATTCTTCCATACATTGTTGCAGTTTGTTGGGAGTAAATGTTAGTTATTTTTTTATTTAATCATGGGAGGCAAATCTCATATGAGGTTTTTTTGCTCGGAATCTCATATGAGGTTTAGAGTGTAAATAGATTTGCACCTTTTTTAATAAGCACACGTGACACTTCCTAAAATTTGAATTTATTCTCCTCTTTATGAAATATGGGGTTGTTTACCACATCAACTATTAGTTTATTTCTAGTAAATGCTAGTGAATGAAAGTAGACATAAGACTATTATACTACGCTATTGGGTTGGCCCATTGTTACACAAAATTACATATATCACAGGCCATATGGGCTTTAACAAAAACATTGGGCCCAACTATGTTTTAAAATTTAAGTTTCTTTATCTTGATTCAGAAATATTAAGTTCTCACAAAGGCTGATAAGAGTTTGCATGGTAAGGGATCCATGACTAGGCCCTTAGGTTGTGGATTCGATCCCCTCTGCCATCGAAGGGACTCTTTTGGTAGGTGATCTCGTAAGTCCCCAGTAAGTACTCATAGAGCCCGGGCCGTGCCTTGACCTTGGAGGGGAACTGGTGTCGAACCCCTCCAAAACTTTTTTATGTATAAAAAAAAAAGTTCTCACAAAGAAGCCACATAAAATATATGGCATTTGTACTCTCAACAAAAGCGACTGCTTAGGTTCCAACTTCCAGTGAGGAGGATGATTTGCTGCACCGAAGCTCTAAGAAGATAAAGAATGGAGACAGTAGGATCAATGGCGAAGAGTGGCCAAAGTTAAGAGGGGAACAACAAAGGCAATGGATGGCTGCCCATCCTTTGCTGAGAAACTTCAAGGTATCAACAAAGAGGACCAAAGGGATGGTTATGCAGAGGATGACAACGACATATGTCTAATGAATCTTTCTCTGAGAAAGGTCACAATGATTCAGAGAACGACAATGATGAACCACTTTGCAAAATCAGTGAGGACCCACATCATAACTTCCCCACGTTCTCTTTTTTTGGAAAAATGAGGAAGAGATTATGAAAAGCAGAACAGAGCAATGATTGTGAAATTGCTTAGGAGTATTGGTTATAAGATACTGTTCTCTATTCTCCCTGGGCAAAACGAGGGGTCATTAGCTTGATTAATATTGGTAATGGGTTTTTTGTTGTCAAGCTCTCAAATAAGGAGGATTATGATAATGCTTTAACTAGGGGTTTATGGATAATTTTTGACCATTATTTAACGGTTTGACCTTAGGAGCTAAGGTTTCAGCCATAGAGGACTACCATTGATAAAGTGGCGGTAAGGGTTAGAATGCCCAATGTGTTTTTGGAATACTATGACAAAGTAGCCTTGACTTGGATTGGGGAAATTATCAAGATTGATATGAACACTTCTGGGCGTCTTAAAGGTCATTGTGCGAGAATTTATGTACTGGTGGATTTAGGGAAGCAGTTAATGGATGGATTCACGTTGGATGGTGAGGAATATTATCTACAGTGTGAAGGACTGCATGGTTTGTGCACCAACTATGGAGTATATGGGCACCGAATGGAGGAATGCAAAACAGGGACTAAAGGAAGGAAAATAGGGGAGAATTCTGATGGGAGTGGAAAGCCAGAAAACGCAGGAGAAATGATGATGGAGGATTCTAAACTGAGAGAATAGGATGTTTGGCAAGTGGTTCAGAAACCACAACGGTAGAAAAAAAGAGGAACGGAGAAATAGTTGGGTGGTTCCCAGCCAACCAACGGTAGCTCGCGTTTTGTGAGCCTGGACGAGGAGGAAGAAAACGCTAATGAGTCACTTGAGATTATCTTACACGATGTGCAGGTTGGTACAAAGGATGGTGGGAATTTACAACGTCCTAATATAGTGCCAAATACGAAGGTGAAGAGAGGTAGCGGAAAGAAAACCCAAGTATGGAGTTAGGTAGTAGCGGGTGGAGGAAGTGGGCAGAGCTATGGTAGACAGAACCTACAAAAAGAAAAACGAGTACGGGATGTGGTCCGAAAAGGCTGTGGTGTTAAGGTTATCCTCTAGGCAATCGAATGAGGAATCGAATTAGGAGAGTATCAATCAAGAGAATGACATGGTATTAGACAGTGTTAATGGAATGCATGTGGGACCTACAAAGGTTGAGCCCCCAGATGATACTGTTTTCATAGCTAATTCTCTTGACCCTGGAGTGGTCGGGCTATCCCCAAGTCCATATGGAAAATTTTGGGCTAGGCTCAATGAACAAGAACCCGGTTGGGTGATAGAAGGAGATACACAAGCCGAGAGGCCAAGTGGGACTGTGGTTCCTGACTTGCAGTAATTTATTTTATTGGGCCTATTATTTGTTTATAGTCCAATGGCTAATATAATCTATTGGAATGTTAAGGAAGCGTGTGGTAAGAGCTTGTTACGAAATCATCGAGCAGTCTGTAGTGGCCCAAAACCATGTATGTTGATTTTGGCATAAACAAAGTGCGAAAGTGCGAAAGTGAATCTAAGGTTAACTGCATGTAGAGCTTGGGCTTCCACAGTTTTCCTGCGTTCCAAGTATAGGGAGATTGGTACGTATTAAAAAAAAGGGTGATTGGGGGGGTTTGGCCGCTAATATAGAAATCGAATCACGTATCAAAAAAGAAATCGAATCAGATTGGTGTTTCAGTGCTTCGAAGGGATCAACAATTTTTCCATTTTCACGTTCATTAGCCAGGAGCTCTCAGTTTCTACTTACGACGATATACTTTATTCCACTTTCATACCTTAAGCAATTTCTTTGGTAGGAGTTGAGGTGTATGTCGGAATTGATAACGGATCCTAGGATTATTCTAGGGACTTCAATGATATAGATAGAAAACAAGGAGAATTGGATAATACTGAAGCATATTAATCATGCTCAGCGAGACCATTGTATATATAGACATCAATACAGCTTACAAGAGGAATATTTACCATTAGGAATTCTATACAAAGCCTATGATACTGTGACGCGTGTACAAAATATAAATCTAGTGATATATACAGGACGTATGTGCAGGACGTGCGTGACCAACATATATAACAAATCAGTGAAGACCACATAGCAGGACCACATACTTAGGACCACAACGCTAATTACTCAATAATGATAATCAGTGAATGTATAATCATAATCTTCTAATACTCCCCCGCAAACGAGAGGGTACCACTACTAGCCCGAGTTTGTTCCTGAAATGTTGAAACTGTGACTGTGACAGAGGCTTTGTGAAACAATCTACAACTTGGTGTTCTGAAAGTATATATCTTATGTCAATCAAACCATCCATGACTAAATCCCTAATAAAGTGTATATCAACTTCAATATGCTTGCTTCGAGCATGTTGAACAGGATTAGCTGCCAGAGCCTTAGCACTTAAGTTATCACACCAAATCACAGAAGGTCGTTTGAGAAATAATCCTATTTCACACAAAAGTGAGTTCAACCATTTAAATTCTGCAGAACCATCAGCAAGGGACCTATACTCTGATTCTGCACTGGATCTAGACACAACTTTCTGTTTTCTTGAAAACCAAGAAACAAGATTACCATTCAAATACACACACATACCACCAACAGACTTCCTATCATCTAAGTCACATGCCCAATCTGCATCCGTGTATGCTGTTAACTGAGGTTGGAAATTAGAAGATGGCTTAATATGCAACCCAAAAGTACTGGAACCTCTCAGATATCGAAAAATCCTCTTGACAGCTTGAAAGTGAACTGTCCTCAGTTGAGCCAAAAACTGACTAAGTTTACTTACAACATAGGAGATATCTGGGCGTGTAGTGGTGAGGTATTGAAGTGAGCCTATTGCCCGTTGAAATTTAGTTGGGTTTTCTAGTAAATCACCATCTAAGGCAGAAATTGACCGACCTGTAACCATTGGTGTTGATACTAAAGCACAATTACTCATTCCAAATTTATTGAGTAGGTCCAACACATATTTATTCTGATGAAGAAAAATGCCCTGAGCATCGCGATATACTTCTAACCCCAGAAAATAATAAAGAGGACCCAGATCTTTCAAAGAAAAGATAAAATTCAATTGTTTCACAAATTTTTCAACAATCACAGGATTGTTACCAGTGACCAAAATGTCATCTACATAGATTAGTACGAAAATAGTGAGATTGTAAGTTTGCAACATAAACAAGGAGATGTCGCTTTTCACATTCTGGAAACCCCAGTTCAGAAGTGTGTACCTCAGACGATCAAACCAGGTCCTTGGAGCTTGTCGAAGACCATATATTGCCTTGGTTAGCCTGCACACATGGTTAGGCCGTCGGTGATCTGTGAATCCCTCAGGTTGGCGCATATACACCTCTTCTCTGAGATAACCATTTAGGAACGCGTTATTAACATCAAGTTGTCTAATCACCCATTTGAACATCACAGCAACTGATAAAATAACTCGGATGGTCGTTGATTTTACGACTGGAATATAGGTTTCATAAAAATCAATTCCAGGTACCTGCTGAAACCCTTTCGCCACTAATCGCGCCTTGTGTTTCAAAATAGTCCCATCGGCTCGATACTTCGTCTTGTATACCCATTTACTGTCAATCAGCTTCTGATTTGCATATGGAACCAGAGTCCAAGTACGATTTCGCATCAAGGCTTCGTATTCTTCATTCATTGCCTTCAGCCAGTGAGGTGAGGAAAAAGCTTCTCGAGTTGACGAAGGTTCTGGCGAGGATGAAAGATCTAATTGCACTAGTGATTTTAACGGAGACTTAATGTTAACCTGAGCAGATCCAATATAAGGTGGATTGGGCCTAACAATTCCAGACTTGGCCCGAGTAATCATACTGTGCTGATTAATGGGCCTTTCATTATTTTGAGATTCAATCAGCTCATCACTTTCACGAGTAGGACTAGGCTCAGGTTGTTCTGAGAAAACTGGACTCCCTGACTGAGTCTCCGATGAGGTATCTTGATCAATAGCTGAATTATCAGTAATCACACCTGCTCTATCAACCTGAATAATCAAAGGAACATAACTTATTGGTTCTTCAGTTATTTTAGTCTTATGCAGAAAACTTGTTCGAAAAGGGAATGAAGCCGAGTCAAACACAACATGGCGAGAGACAAAGATTCTTCCTGATGGACTCAGACATTTGTATCCCTTCTGATGAGATGCTAATCCAAGATATACACACTTTTGACTGTGGAATTGGAACTTATGCTTGTTATATGGTTTTAAACACGGGTAACATGCACAACCAAAAGCCTGTAAGGTTGTGTAATCAGGCTCTGTTTTTGTAAGTCGAAACAGAGGTGTCTCACCTTTCAGCACTGGAGTGGGCAAACGGTTTATCAGATAAGCTGCCAACTGAAATGCATCGGTCCAATATGACAAAGGCATTCCTGCATGAGCAAGCAATGTCAGTCCTATTTCAACTAAATGACGGTGTTTTCTTTCGGCTCTTCCATTTTGAGCCGAGGTATAAGGACACGTGAAACACATATTGATTCCAGCTTCCTGAGCAATAGGAATAAATGGCTTATACTCGCTCCCATTATCACATTGTAGATTTTTAATTTTAGAGTCAAACTGATTTTCAACTAAAGCTTTGAAATGTTTAAAAGCATGAATAGCCTCTCCTTTGTGTTTTAGTGGATAAAACTACGTATAGCGACTGAAGTCATCTACAAAGTGAATATAGAACCGATGTCCACCATGAGACTGTATAGGTGCTGGTCCCCATAGGTCGGTATGTATCAGTTCAAGAGGAAAAGTTGCTTGCGAAACAGAGAGTGTAAATGGTAAAAGTTTTGATTTCCCAAGTTGACATGTCTCACATAAGTTTTCATTAACAGAAATACTACTAAATTTTTTGTTACATTTTCCTAATATTTGCTTCAAAACTTGGGCTCCAGGATGACTTAAAACATGATGCCACTTCAGAAACTCAGATCGATCATTACTGCCAGCAGCCACGAATGCTTGAGGACAATTTCTAGGCCTTCTTTCCATCAGTCTGTACAGCCCTTCCTTTGATGTTCCCTAAATCAGAAGGCTGCCTGTCACCGAATCCTTCACATCACACCCATGATTAGTAAAATTAACATGAACACAGTTATCATTGATCAGCTTGTTGACACTCATTAGACTTTTAGTCGCTGTTGGAACATAAAGCACATCTTTAAGAAGTAATTTAGAGGATTGATCACATGGAATGGTGACTGAACCAACTCCCGAAATTTTACTTTTCTCTCCCGTGCAAGTAGTGAGATATTGAGATTTACCTGAAGAGCTGAGTTCACCAAGTTGCTCTGGATGTGGGGTCACGTGATAGTTTGCCCCACTATCCACATACCATACTGGATCTGCAACAGAAAAGGGACTAGCATAGTTAGCCTGAGGATTCGAATAATTATTGTAGCCAGAATTATATCCAGAACCATTATCACGATAATAGCATGTTGCTATGGTATGACCGGGTCTTTGACAGTGAATACAAAATGGGCGTCCACCTCCACCACGTCGATTTCCGTGGAAACGTCCACCTCCTCTAGTTCCTCAAGCATTGTTTCTCCAGTTACCACGAGCATTACCAGAATCTCGACTGTGTGGAGGATCAGTTCGTTGAATATCTGGCACATTAACCGATGGCTGAATTGATAAATTGGAGAAATGATTTAACTGATTAAATCTGGTTTCAAATGACATTAGTGACGCTTGAGCCTCAACCCACGTCAAGTCAGGCTTATCTATCAACTTAACCGCTATAGCATTATATTCTGAGTCTAAACCGTTGAGAGTGTGAAGTATGAGATCATCCATAGCCACAGGAGCATCGGCAAGGGCAAGTTCATCTGATATGTTCTTCATTTTATTCAGATATTCTTCCATCTTCATGGCATTTTTGCGAGTGTTATGTAGTTCATTTTTCACAACCATCACTCTTGCTCTGGTTGATGCGCAGGTGAGTTCTCTTGCACCATTCCAGAGTTCCTGAGCAGTTTGACAATGGAGGAGTTGAACACCAACGTCTTGTGTCATGGTGTTTCGTAGCCATCCTACGAGCATGCGATCTACAGAGAACCATTCGGTGTATTCTGGGTTTGGTCGAGTTCCACCAGGTGTCCCGAATAGAAGTTTGGCTGGAGCAGAAACTGAGCCATCGATGTGGCCTTCCAGCTGATTTCCTTCACTCAAAGGCAATACAATCGATTCCCAGACCAAGAAGTTGGTGCGATCCAGCTTGATCGCAGTGGTCTGGCTTGAGGAGCTAAACAGGGAGTATGCTCTGGTATTTGCTCGAGAAACAGAGTCTATCGAGGAAGCAGAAGAAGATGAGTCTGCCATTGTTTGCTCTGATACCAAGATAAAAAACAAGGAGAATTGGATAATACTGAAGCATATTAATCATGCTCAACGAGACCATTGTATATATAGACATCAATACAGCTTACAAGAGGAATATTTACCGTTAGGAATTCTATACAAAGCCTATGATACTATGACACGTGTACAGAATAAAAATCTGGTGATATATATAGGACGTGTGTGCAGGACGTGCGTGACCAGCATATATAACAAATCAGTGAGGACCACATAGCAGGACCACATACTCAGGACCACAACGCTAATTACTCAATAATGATAATCAGTGAATGTATAATCATAATCTTCTAATAGATATTATCTCGCCATCAGAAAGAATGGGTGGCTCAACTATCAATTTTGCAAGACTAAATCATTTTCAGAGTCAAATCCAGGAGTGTCAACTTTCAAACCTGGGTTATATTAGACCTAGATTCACCTGGAGAGGACCTCGTATGGCAAACTCGACGAGACTATTTAAGTGACTAGGCAAGACTTTGGTAAATATGTTTTTCTGGTGGATTCCTCAACTTGTAATGTTCGGGTTCTTGCTAGAACGAAATTCTCTGACCACAATCCGATCAACCTGTGCTTTGGGGATGAGAGAAATTACAGTACAAGGGGTCAACCCTTCCGTTTTGAGTCTAAGTGGCTCAAACATGAGAACCACACCAATTTTCTACTAGAAAATGGATGTCTGAGATGGATATTAACTTGGCTCTAGCAAATTTTTAGGAGTCCATTGGCAATTGGAATAAGGGGGGTTTTTGGATTGGTAGAGAAGCAGAAGCAACAAATTTTGGCAAGATTGAGGGGCATTCAAAATTCCCCAACTTATCCCTACTCCAATTATCTGTGCAATTTGGAGGGAAAATTACAGGAGGAATTGCATAGATTACTGAAATAGGAGGAGATTAAATGATTCTAGAAATCCAGATCCATATGGATTACAAGAGGTGATAGAAACACATGCTATTACCATTTGAAAGCAAAGATGCGAAGGCGGAGGAATAGAATTCTTTCTTTGAAAGATGAAACTGGGTCATGGATTCATTCGAAGGACGAGCTACAAAAGTTTGTGGTTCAACATTTCAAATCCTACTCTCTGTGCTGAAGAGCAGGAGCATACTGTGTTACAAACAATAACAATGTTCCTTACTATAGATCATACTACTGCATAAAACCTTGCTAAGATTTTGATAGATGAGGAAATTCGGCATGCTGTGTTCTCTATGGGCTACTATAAAGTCCAAGGTATTGATGATTTCCCTCCAATCTTTTATAAAAGTAATTGGAGTACAGTGGGTCCTTCCTTATGTTTTTTAGTAAAAAAGGTATTTTTTGGAACCATTTATGTTACAAACTCTTACAGAACCTTAATTACATTGATCCCAAAAAGGGGAGAGGCCTAAACAGGTTTCTCACTTTCGTCCAATTTCTTTGTGTATGGTGCATTATAAATGTATTACCAAGATAATTACTCATCGTTTGAAGGAAGTTATGAATGATCTTATATTGCCCTTTCAAGCTAGTGTCATTCAAGGGCATCATATTCAGGATAATATCATTATAGGACAAGAACTTCTTTATATTATGAATAAGAATAGGAGTCAGAAAGGTCTAATGCCATAGAAAATTGATCTCGAGAAAGCATATGAAAATGAGAGAGTTCATTGGGATTTTTTTGCATCAAATGCTTCTTGAGGTGGGGTTTACTACTTATTTTATTCATTTTATTATCTCTGGTATATCTTTGATTTCTTATAATGTTATTTGAATGGAGCACAACAGAATTCTTTTTCCCCCGAAAAGGACTCCGTCAAGGGGATCTTATTTCCCCTCTTCTATTTGTGCTTTGCACGAATAAACTTTCACATTTGATTTGTGATGAGGTAGCTTAGGGTAAATGGAAATCGATATATGTGTCTAAGTCTGATCCAGAGGTGTCTCACTTACTTTTTGTTGATGATTTGTTGTTGTTTGGTGTGGCTTCAGAAAATCAAACAAAATGCATGTTAAATTGTCTTGATAAGTTTTCTAAAGCCTCAGGTGGGAAAGTTAGTGGAGAAAAATCCTATGTTTTTTTCACCCAGAGTTTCAGTTCAGACCAAACAGTAAATTGCCTCTGCCATAGATGAAGGTGTCCAACGAGATGGGAGGTACCTAGGATTCCCCCTCACAAGGAACATGAGGGTCACAGAGAAGTTCCATTATATTGTAGAAAGAGTCCGCTCGAAATTGTCCAGTTGGAAGGCAAGTTGTCTGTCTATTGCTGGGAGAATAACCTGGGCTAAATCGGTCTTAAGTACTGTTCCTGTTTATCCAATGCTAGCGGCTAAGATTCTCATTAGTATTTGTAATGAAGTGGAGAGGATTCAGAGAAACTTTATTTGGAACATGCAGAGTCTTCGCATCAGTATCATCCTATAGGATGAGACTAAATAACAAGACCAAAACAATATGACGGGCTTGGTTTCAGACGGCTGGAATCATTGAACAGAGTTTGTGGGGCGAAACTGGCTTGGAGTCTCTGTAATGGTACCGATGGTTTGTGGTAGTGATTTTGCAGTAGAGATATTTGCTAAGAGATGGGGACTTGCTTCTGACATACAGAAATAAGGACTCACAAGTCTGGAAATTTATTTGTTCCCAAAGAGAGGTTGTAGACTTGGGGACAAAATGGTAGGTAAGATGTGGACGGTTGATTTTTTTTTTTTTTTTTTTTAATGATTATTGGCTGATTGAGGGAACATTAAAGAGCTTATGTAGGAGACAGCTTACTGAAAAGGAAAATTTCTCCTCTGTAGCGCATTGGGTGGTGTATGGTGTGTGGAATTTTAGGGCGTTGGCTGATTGTGTGCAACCTGAAGTAATTCATTGGCTTTCGGCTCAAATTCCTCCTAGACTTGATACTGGGAACGATGTCATGGTTTGGGGAGCCTCAAGCAATGGGAAATTTTCAATTAGAAGTGCATACTCTCTCATTGAAAAAAAACCCTGGATCAACACCTATGTGACAAAGTGTTCAAGGCAATCCGGAGTTGGCAAGGGGTAGAAAGAGTCTGAGTTTTCATGTAGAGAGTCTTATTGAATCGCCTACCTACAAATGCATGGAGACATTCCTGGTCTCAATGCTCAGACTTGTGCGACTTTTGTTGTGCTGGATCTGAGAGCATATTACATATTGTAAGTATGCCAAACAACTGTGGTTACAGTTAATCATGCTGAGTTATAATGCTGCATTTTTTCAGTAAGATTAAGGCTAAGTTTTTTAATGTTGCTATATGGAAGTTGTGGGGGTGGCGCATTTCTTATTTGTTTGAAAGGAATTTCTCCAAACCTCCAAATCCTGCCGCTACTGTTATGCATATATGAAGGAACTATGCAATGGCATCAGAAATTCATGCCGATGTCCACTCAATAAGCAGATACATCAGAATCTAAGCGGCCACTGTTATGGCAGAAACCACCTAGTGAGTGGATCAAAATAAACTTTGACGGAGCTGTTGCTCTAAGATCGGCTAAAGCTGGCTGTGGAGGGCTCTTGTGTGATAGCAAAGGAGAATGGATCTATGGTTTTATGAAAGCTATAGGTGTATGTACAGCTAATACCGTAGAGGAATGGGCTGTTTCTGAAGGGATGAATTTGGCTAAGGATTTGACTTTCAAGAAGGTGATTGTAGAATCAGATTCCTTGGAGTTTATTACAAGGATAGTAGATGAGAATTTAAGATGTGGGAGCTTGCTGGCCGTTCTGATCAGAGAAATGATGCGCAGGGATTGGCTGATCACATCTAACGAGAAATTAACCGTGCGACTGATGCATTGGCAAAGATGGGAATTAGTAGTTCTACTATTTTAGATACATGTCCTATGCATCTTTGGAGGTGGGTGGATCAGGAGTGTTTGAGATTAATTTTCCCTATTGTCTAACTTTATTTTATGTAGTCTTTGACTTTTAGTCTTTTAGCCATCTTTCATATTAAGTGCTCACAAATTTCAGTTGCTTTGTCTTTTTAAGCTTTTAGCCATTCTAGTTCCCCTTCAAACCACATGGCCTTTCCTTCCTCTTGTAATTCATGCATGTTGGAGAAACGATTTCGATTCACGCTCTTAAGTTTCAATTTTCTCACCACTTGAACATTGGTTTTCCAATGTTCTTGCACCAAGGATTTGAATTGTGCACAAGATAAGATGTCCACATATAAAAGAATTTAAATTGTTCCTATTATTCCTACAAAGTGTAACATCCCAATTTTTTAGCCTAGAAGTTGAAGAATAAATCTAAACTAATTAGACTATTAAGCCCAGTTAAGATAAATGTCTTAAGCAAAATGCTTAAGATAATTATTAAAATTATTTATGAGTCTTGAAAATTGAGGAAACATTATGGAGTATTATTTTGGGGGTCTAGAAAAATTATGAAGAGGTTTAGTTCCCCAAATGTGGCCTAATTAATTTTAAAGCTGAATTAAGAGAATTGAAGGCCTATTTTCCCAAAGATTCAAGGAAAATAGTTAGAGCTAAATTTTTATGCTGAAAATTTTAGGGATGATGTTTAATGAAGTATAGAAGCTAATTGAGGCCAAACAATTGTATAAAGTGTCCTAGAATAATATATGGAGTTTATTTAGAAAATCAATACAGATAAAGAAAGAAACGGTAAAATGATAATTTCACTATCCAAGCTTAAAACTGGATTTGGATCAAACTAATCCCATTTTGGTGATCCCATGTCTTGCTTGCTCATACCCAAAGGCGTAAGGAGAGTCTAACTCATTACTTGGTCCAAAGAAATAAAAGCTTAAGTGATAGACTTCTATGTAAGTGGCATTAAGTAAGAATAAAAATAATATAATATATTTTCCCCTCCACTAAGGCTTTGTTTGGTTTGGGGGTGGGGTGGGGAGGGGAGGCGATAAATTTAATGGAGAGGAAAACCCTCATGGACCCCGCCGCATTAAATTTTGATAAAATTTATCATCCCGTCCCTTGCCTACTCTCAAACCAAACAAAGCCTAAA
The DNA here is from genome assembly GCA_037074495.1 of Acacia confusa. NCBI lineage: Eukaryota > Viridiplantae > Streptophyta > Magnoliopsida > Fabales > Fabaceae > Acacia > Acacia confusa. The sequence goes on along the minus strand of CM073512.1, from coordinate 1,386,790 downwards.
ACCACTTTAGTTCCCCCTAAGTCCTCATTTTGGTTCTAAAAACAAAAGAAAAAGAGATACAAAGACAAAGAGAGGTGGTGAGGAACATTACTCTATCATGTACTTAATGTAAGACCTATTTACCCAATTTGATTAGATTAAGGTAGTTAATATATCATGTTTTCTCATCAAAACTGACATAATCATCTTCCTTAATTCCTGTCAAATCTCTTTTATTTGGTTATGACTGGGGGAGTATCAATATAAGTAAGTTAGAAAAATATTTACAAATATATGAGAAATATACAAACCTTAGACCAAGATAAACTCTTCAATCAAATCATACATTAAGGATAAGAAGAGTAGCTATAGATGTTCATTTAGGCCTATGTGGGAGGTCAAAAGTGAGAAATTGTTTGTGGAAATGTTATGAGTTGTTAAAGATTGGGCGGAATTACTCTACTTTTAAAATATCATGGGTTAAATTGCACTCCAAATTAGTTTAGAATACTATATGCACCTAGCTCAATGCACTTTAACATTTACTATGTGACTCTTTTACACACACACACACACACACTGTTTTATTCTTCCACTTATTTTTTTTAAAAAAAAAATCTTTCTATGGATTATTTATAAAAGTTTTACAGGATTTTTCTTTTATGGAGCTCAATCAACATGATAAATTTCCTTTAAAAGCAAAATAATGGCTGGGTCGTCAAGCACAAGCCTAGAGTCTAACCCCCGTCTCCTATCACTTTGTGTCTCTCAGGATGAATCTAGTCCACAATTCACACCCTTTCATCTCAAAGACTCAGGATGTATATTCTCCAATTCGTACTTCCCACCATGCAACGCATGGGTCTTTCAGAAAAATTAGAACATCAACATCAATAAATGATTATATATTATTAAAAAAAACACCATAGTAAACAACAATATTCTCCAATCGATTTAAAATACATATTCAAAATGAAATCTCAATATCATTAAACATCTTTCAATCGGTTAATATTCTTAAATATCTCTTTTATCTCTTTGTATACACATTTGAATCTTAATTATTTTACATGATACTCACCAAAAGTTAGGGTATTTCATGGATACAAAAGAAAAGGTGAATTTACAAAAATGCCGCATAACAATTTGCTAGGTCTTGAAACGCCACTTCCTTTGGTTCAAATAAAATCAAATAAATCTTTGACTATGCCTTCACACACACTGCATCCGCCTTGGAATCATCATTAAGTATTGAGAAGTATTACAACCATTTGCACCAAAAAAATTTAACAAAACAACTTCTACTGAAGAAGGAATAAAAGAATGCCAAACACATTATGACCATATCCAACTTTTCTAAATTTAGAACCAAGACAGGGAAATGCTCAAGAACAGGTATAATCTTGTATAAACCTGCAAGGCAATAAGAAGGAAGTCATTAAACAAAAACAAAATGATAGCCAAAGACAACTGCCATGTCATACAATTTGAATGAAATAAGAAAGAGTAAGATTGATGAATAATGATAGAGATACATACTCTTGTCGGTAAATCAAATATAACAAAAAAGACTTGTTCTTTCTTCAATAGGTAAGATTAGGAGAGCAGATTTTCTCAAAATCTTTTTTCTCTTTTTCTTCTCAGAATCCCATTTCCACCCTTAGATGAAAAAATAGACGGTTCAAATTTAATATTTTCTAAAACTATGGTGATAGTGTTTTATAAATTAATTTTTTTTATTAATTTTGTTTGTATTATATTTATGAATTGTATAAATCATGATTTAACCATTTAAATTTATTTATTCATGTTTAAAATAATAGTTTTATAAAATATTAAATCTGGACCATCTATTTTCTTGAATCTAAGGGTGGATAATAGATACTGAGAAGAAAACGAGAAAAAAGATTCTGAGAGAATCCAAACCCATAAAATTACTCGGTTAAGAAAAAAGAATCAAACAGCCAACATTTTTCAGCAAACCACCAAAACATCATTAACAAATTATTCATAAGTTTGAAGAAGAATTTTCCACCTCCAAATATTTTGCTTGTCTCTCCATCTTAGCATATACTCTTTCTTCCTATCTCTGGCTCTCTTCTAGAAAGCTTATTTGAAATGGTTCTGCAGACAAAGACTATAAAAGATGGGTTTCTAACAAAATCATCGCAAGAAAGCAAGAACCTTGATCAGATGTTAAGAAATTGCTTGGTCTTCAACATAAGTACCGGAGTAATCACCACCTTTGATGGATTTGGTCTTCTTCAAGGTTGTAACCACCTGAATGTTAATAAACTGGTTGGTCTACTCTCGAACTAAATCGTAAATGGAATAAGAACCACAAGAAATTCCACAAAGGTGGTGATGAACAAATTAACTGTGGCTAATTTCTTAACTGTGATGAATACGAGAAGGTGAAAATAATAAATCACTCTTGAACTCAATCGAAGCTGGAAAAGGAAACAAATCCATTAAATCAGCAGAAGAGAAAAGGTAAATGTTGATGCAGGGAAATGATGAAACACAAAATGTATATATAATGGTTAAAATTTGGAGATTAAGCCAAGAGGGAATTTGAAATTGATTTTCATAGGTCTACCATTTTTTAAAAACAAATGATATACATGGAGAACTTGAAATAAGATATCATAGAGATCCAGCCAAATACGTAACAAAATTAACTATGCCTTACTGTCTCTCGTCCCGTAGAATCAGATCCTCCATTAGGCTATGAATGGAAACAAAGGCAAAACTCATATTTATTATAACACCCACAATTTACATACATCAACATCAGAAGAAATATTGGTTGAAAATGAAACCTCTTTCAGTGCCAACAAATTTGAACCCAGAAATCATAATTAATATGCATTCATTGAACTGTCAATCAAATTGTATGTATTGTTTCTAGACTCGACAGGCAAAGATGTTCAACTTCTATGTATTGTTTCAAATTGTATGTATTGTTTCTATACTCGTTCACAGTATAACACACACATATATGTACATATATATAGGATGAATCTCAAAATAATCAATTCCTTTTCACAACAATCACGTCTATAATTGCCTGTAATGCATTTATTTTGACCATAAATGTTATTTACTCTCTAAGCAAATCAGATTAATTTCAAGAAAATTGTTGATAGAGTAGCTGAATTCAAATATCAAATTGAATGCAAATAATAGTTGACAACGGTAGCGAATAGGAATACATAGAAAACCTTCAAATCTCTTGAAATGCTTGAAAGCGGAGTGGTGAATAGGAATACATAGCTGAATTCTTCCTTGCGAAAAGCGGAGTTTTGTGCCTTAAAGTTTGAGGACAGGGAGGATATATCACTGTAATTGAAGGAAATGATTAACATGAACCTATAGATTCCAATTTCAAAGAGAAAGGCATCAAGAAACTAAATGTAACTTGCACAATCACTAACAACCTCATTTTATTTTTCAAAGTTGTCCATTGGACTATATATGCACATTTCATGCATAACTTTTTTCCCCTCTTGAGCAATAATTGATTAACAGAGTTATGTACCACAAGAACCAAATTAAATAATGAATATACATTTTTCTTCATTCTATTTGTAATGAATGAATCACAGTAATTCCCACAATGAATCAAGATACACAATCCATAGAAATAAAAATTAGCTAAAACTATTTAAATAGATAAATTCTGTAAAATTTATTTCAACCTGAATAATCCTAATAAGTGATCAGCCAACATCCGTACTGAAAGATTCAACTAGAGTATCAACCAATGCTTGAATTTTCCTTTTTGAGCTGCTAGAAAATTAATCTTTAGATGTTACACATAAAGCTTCAGTAATACTTGGCATGCATATAGGGACACATGTTTTTTCCATATAAAGACCTTGGAAATCATCCACTTGCTGCAGTTAAAACAGTAAAATAGCCTCATGTAAGACCTTTAAGCATTTGTATGGAGTAAATTAAAAGGCTGCACAAATTGTGCGTGATGACCTCTCCCTTTTCCTGAAAAACTTGTACATAAGTTAGAAAGAAGTTATTCTTTGGCAAAAAAGTTATTCAAAGAATCATTCAGCAATATTTTACATTATTGATATGGAGTAAATGCACACTCAAATTTGCACTAATGTGTAGTACTGGTTATGACTCATAACACAGACAAAAACTAACACAAACACATGGTCTGAAAAATCACCACAATATTTCAAAATCAGTTACCCTGTTTGCAAGCCCTTGCTTCATCTTCTTAAAACTGTGACAGTAAAACAAATCTTATTTTTCATGATTCAACAGTTCATATTCTAAGAAGATGAAAATCAAAGACAACCATGCACTACATCCCTCACTGCATCCACAGTTGGTCAAACAGATTGGGAAAATAAATACAAAAACAGAGTTGAAAATAAAATAAAAACCAAAAAAAGCAATTTGTATCTAGAACAAAATGAAAGAGAACTAAATTAAATTGACTTAACAGCCCCAATTAATCAATCACAGACAAATATTTGTCAAAAAAAGCAAACATGACTAACCAAATTTTATTTCTAAACAAATCTTAGAATATCAATACGTGGCACCTAAATAATTTTTAAATCTTCATAGGAGATAGTAAGTCAAACGAATTCATATCATCAAAGCATATTTAGGCACCAACGACATCAAAAATTAGGGGGGACAAAATTATTGATTTAGAAGTAGGTAACTCTTTGGATAATTTATGGTTGTCTTTCATACGCACAAAATTGACTATACAACGATTTTCAGGCACATGCTACTACTAATCAATTCAGTTTGCAATCTATTCAGGCGGGAGGAAAGAGCTTAATATGAAAAATACAAAAGGAGACAGCCAAACATCACATTGCCAAGAATAGTTAAATTTGACTTAAAATCAAAAAAATTTGCAAAGCTAACATTCACACAAAAAAATTAAGTCATGAAGATGTGTATATATAAAATATAAATAATCACAGCAGTGTCCAATATGTGTGAGTCAATATTCACATAATCCTCCAATCTCTCGTGTTTTTCATCAATAAATTCTTCACCACCCTTCAGCGTCTTTCACAGCAGCAGCATGAGGACCCTCATTTGATTCAGAAGATCTTAAATCGATGCATACCCAAGCCTTAGTCTCTCAAAGCCTCCTGGCTCCAGCCTATTTTCCCGTCACTGCTTGATTTGAAGAAAACAGAAAGCCCAAAGTATATGGCTTTAAGAGAGAAACCATCAACTTTGTTGACCAATAAAAAATTTTCAGGCTCGAGATCTCTATGCATAACCCCAAGGGAATGACATGCCTCAACAACAACTAGAATTATTTTGGTCAATTCTGCATCATTTCTTTTGCTTAAAGCGTTAAAACGGGTCAGACTCATTGGGCCGGCCCGTTTAAGCCCTAACCCTTTAAAGGTTGGGCTTGAAAAATGAATGAAATATTTGAAATTAGCCCTGAAGGGTCAACCCTGACGGGCTTGAGGCTTAAACGGGCCAGCCCTGCAGACCCTTTTCATTTCATTGTAACTTTTTCTTTTTTTCCTTCTTAAATTTATTAATATATATATATATATATATATATATATATATATATATATATATATTGTATTTGTTATAGAGTTATTTATCCATTTAACTACAAATACATAATAACTATCCTATAATTTTATGATTTGATTTATTATTTGTTGCAAATAAAAATTATGGGGGTGTTCATAATGCGGGAGTTCATGATATCCTTACTCATGAGCTAGAGGCTACTACTCAAAGTGAAGAACAATCAAATATCGTTAAAATCGATGATAGTGACGAAGATGACGACAATAATAGTCATCGTATTAATGTCGCTTAGTGATATGCTTTTTATGTTTTATGTGAGTTATTTGTAAACATAGTTTGCTTTTGATTATGAATTAGTGATTGTGCTTATTTATTGGATTTTTGTGTTGTAATTTACTAATTATATTTTAAAAAAAAAGTGGAGGAAAAATAATTAAGATTTGGAATAGTAATTTCTGGGCCCTGCGGGTCAGCCCTGGCCCTGGTGCTCTCGAGCCAAGATTTGAAAAACAGATGTTTTTCTTACTCCCGGCCCTGGAGGGTCGGGCCGGCCCTGATTAACAACTCTACTTTTGCTGTAGTGCCCTCTTTCGATAATGAGGTCAAACAACTCCCCCAAAACAGAGCTCCATGACAATGACATAACAGCATCCCATTTAAGAATCACGCCCCAAGAATTACATGGCAATGACAATAGAGATATTTGGAGAGGAAGTCAAACCTAAGGTCATAATAAGGATTCGCCTGGCATCAATCGATTGATGGCTATTGAAGATGGCAACAAACTCCGCACAAGGTCGCCATCGAACAAGAGCCAACACCACCCAAAGATACGATCTCAACAATTTCAAACTCGAAAAGAAGGAACCAAAAATTGTGACTGAAACGTCACAGATTTCGGAATTTTAAGGGTGCAATCTTGATGTAATCACGGAAGCGTTTCTTCTAGTCTTGCTCTTGGACGCAGACTATAGGAGCCAAGAATTACGGTACTTTGTGAGAATCTTGGTGTTTCCTCACTAGACACCCGGTGATGGTGAAAGAATCATGATTGCACAAGCATTTCCATTGCCGCTTTGTAAGAGTCCAATAACACCCCCATGCGTGGAGAGTGTAAACATCAACGGCGGCGGATGCACAATGGTGAAGATCCAACAACATCCGATCGGAACTTTTTCAGTAAATCACGCAAGACTAGAAAATCATCGAACAAGAAGACGAACTAGAGAACAAGAGAAGCATCAAACAAGAACCCAACTCTTGAATCGCCGAAAACTAGAGAGACAGTGAATCGACCGTGAAACGTCTCGCAAACCTTTGCTGGTAAAGAAAATCACTATCGGTGCCCCCAGAAGTCGGGTCTCGAAACGATGCACTGGGTGGTTCTTGGATGACCCATTTCTTTCGGATCTCTAAACGCTGCAGTGGTGGGTCTTGAATATCCGACTGGATGTTTGGGTTGCATCTTTACTATTGGGCCATGTTTTAATGTTTCTTGAATCTGGTCTTTCAATCAAAGAATTCATAAAACGATTTCACTATGTCTGTAAATGCTCTCAAACTCGCTTCTGCTGGTGCCGACAATCTGCTACTTCCTGTTTCAAGCGAGGAGGAGGATTTAATAACACGAAGATCAAAGAAGATTAAGAATAGTGAAGGAAATTTGTATGATGAACAATGGCCGAAGTTGGGAGAAAGTACTCAGGAGTTACGTGGTAAGCAGGCATCCTTTGCAGACAAGCTGAAGGGTGTTCAGCAAAAGGATGGGGGGACTTATGATGAGGAGGTAAGCAGTGGAGACAAAGATGCTATGTCTGATGATTCCATGACCGATGATTTTCCTACGGATATTGGTCAATTCTGTAAAGTTATAGAAGATCCGGACCTGGATAGAAACTTTCCAAGTTTTGTTTTTTCAAAGAAAATGAAGCAGAAGATGTATAAAGCTTGGTCAAACTCAGTGATTATCAAATTGTTGGGGCGCAGTATTGGATATAAGGCCCTTGAAACTAGGATTCAGTCACTATGGGCAAAAAAAAGGAGTCATTAAGTTGATCAATGGCTTCTATGTGGTCAAGTTAACCAACAAGGAGGATTATGAGAATGCTGTTACAGGTGGCCCGTGGATGATTTATGATCACTATCTTACTGTTCGACCTTGGGAGCCAATGTTCAATTTAGCTACTGCGACGATTGATAAGGTAGCTGTATGGGTCCGGTTGCCACAGATATTCCTAGAATATTATGATAGAGAGGCTCTGAAGTTTATTGGAGATAGAATAGGGGAGATGGTAAAGGTAGACATCAATACTTCTTGCCAGCTTAGGGGATACTATGCTCGTCTCTGTGTCTTAGTGGATCTAACAAAACAACTTATGATAGGATTTTCAGTTGATGGAGAGGATTATTATGTTGAGTATGAGGGGTTGCACTTGCTATGTTCAAGTTGTGGAATGTATGGGCATAAACATGAGCAATGTCCCACGGGCAATAAACACAAACCTCAAACAGAGCATCCCACTCTTGTCACAGGACCAGGAAATGGAGAAGTTTCGGGAGGAGTTGGGAAGGAATTAGATACACGAGATACATGGAAAGTGGTCCAAAAAGCTCGTCGCCCAAGGAAAGTGAAGGAGAAGCAAGCTGAGATTTTGCAAGGAAATAATTTAGGCTCTCGGTTCTCGCTGCTTGCCGGAGAGGACGAAGATGATCGGCACCAACCTCGTGTACGGGTAAGTGAGAAGCTACAGCAAGAGTCAGAAGTAGTACTACGGGTTACGACCTTGAGCATTGGTCAGGGGAGTGACGGCAAGGGGACTAAGTTGGGGAAAGGAAAGCAATCAAATTCAGTCACTATGGTGGCAGGGAGTGGGCGAATGGGGAATGACGAGGTTGAGCAGATGTCAGGGAGTTTTTCATATGGGGCCACTCGCGTGGAAAAGAGGACTCGGGAGGAGGGAGAAAGGGAAGGGGGATAGTATAGTGGGCTTAGGGTGCTTGATCGAAATGATGAGCCCATGGAGGTTAACTTGGGTAATGAAGTCTTGGCAGAAAAGGGGGGCACATCGTTGAGTCAAGATCCTGTGGGTATTGGTGCAGGTAACCCGGATGATCCAGGCCCAGTAACCATGCTTGAAGATGAGATAGAGGATAGCCCAATGGATAATGCCAATTTAGCGGGCTTAAGTGGCGATGGGATTTCGGTTCCTGAGACTCAATTATCTAGTTGATGTGAGGACTTTGATTCAAATTTATTATAGTTATTTATGGATAGTTTATTCTATTGGAATGCTAGGGGGCTTGTGGTAAAAGTCTCTTTAGGAACATAAAACTCATGTGTCATGGGCCTAGGCCCAGCATCATAGTTTTGTCTGAAACAAGGATGAAGGACGACAGGAGACTGAGAGTGCTAGAGAGACTGGGTTTTGATTCCTTTCGAATTGTTGCTAGCGAAGGTAGATCTGGAGGGCTAGCGCTCATATGGAAGTCGTCGTGTGTCTCGATTACATTATTAGAAGAGAACAGGCAATTTTTTCACTTCAGTTGTCAATTTCCCCATGCTTCACCCGTTCTTTTGACGGCAGTTTATGCGGTCCCTCACTCTAACCTTCGTTCGGTTCTGTGGGCACATATTCTGCGGTTAGCTAATGGAATCTCAGGACCTTGGTGTGTTCTTGGGGATTTCAATGATATTTGTCTGACTAGTGAACGAATTGGAGGCCGTCATCCGGATAGGAATCGTCTAAGGTGGTTCCAGGATAGGATGAATGAAGCAGGGCTCTCTGATTTGGGCGCTACTGGCCCAGCTATGACGTGGAAAAGACCTCGTTTGGAGGGTGGTCAGCGACTGTATCAAAGGTTGGATAGAGCTTTGGGGAATATCCAATTTCTGCATCGGTTTCCTGACGCATTTGTAAAGGTACTACCGAGAACTGAATTCTCAGATCATAATCCTATACTTCTGATTGTAGGAAATAGATTAGTCAATTCAAATTTTATAAAGCCCTTTCGGTTTGAGGCCATGTGGTTAGACCATGAAAATTTTAATAATTGTTTGAAAGAAAGTTGGTCAAATCAAGAAGATGTTCTAAAGCTTAACCTGTCCAACTTTCAGCAAAATGTATCTATCTGGAACAAAACAGTATTTGGTATGATAGAGAGGAAGAAATCTGAACTTTTAGCCAAGCTTTGGGGAATTTAGAATTCAAGAGCTTATCCCTACTCAAGGTTTTTGTGTAATCTTGAGGCTCAGTTACAGATGGAGTTGAAAAATATTCTAAAAGCGGAGGAAATCAAATGGTTTCAAAAATCTAGGGCTGTGTGAGTTCTAAGGGGGACAGGAATACTCATTACTATCACCTAAAGACTAAAATAAGAAGAAGGAGAAATAAGGTAGTGACTCTTAAGGATGGAAATGGGTGCTGGACTGCAAATGAGCAAGATACTAAGAAGTTAGTTTTGGAATTTTTTCATGATCTGTATCAATTAGAGGATCAAGTACCTGTGGACTGGGTGTCAGAGTCTAGTTTCCCTCCTATTGATAGTGACATTTTAAGGAGTATCGAATGTTCTCCTACAGATGAGGAAATCAAGTCTGCAGTCTTCTCTATGGGCCCTTACAAGGCGGCTGGACCTGATGGTTACTCACCTATTTTCTTTCAAAAGAATTGGAGCATTATGGGACCAAATGTGTGCCAATTTGTAAGGAAGGTATTTGCTGCTGAAGTGTCTTTGAAGGATGCAAACAGAACTCTCATTGCCTTAATTCCCAAAAGAAGGCAGCCTTTATTGGTGAACCAATTTCTCTTTGTACAGTGCATTACAAGTGTATTACCAAGTTGCTGACCCAAAGATTAAAAAATGTCATGAATGATTTGATTTCACCATACCAAGCTAGTTTTATCAAGGGTCACCAGATTCAAGATAATATCATTCTTGGACAGGAAATTATGCATACTATGAAAAGGATGAAAGGAAGGAGGGGATTTATGTCTATGAAAGTGGATTTAGAAAAAGCCTACGATCGTCTTAATTGGAATTTTGTGAAGGAAGTACTGGTTGAAGTGGGCTTTGAGGCAGTAGTAGTTAATTTGATTATGGATTGTATTACTTCTCTGGAATATAATGTTTTGTGGAATGGGGAGCTAACTAATTATTTCACTCCAAGTAGAGGACTTCGCCAAGGGGATCCCTTATCTCCTTACTTATTTGTGCTTTGTTTGGATCGCTTGTCCCATTTAATTAATGATGCAGTCAACCAAGGAAGATGGACCCCTTTTAAAACATCCCCTACAGGACCTATGGTGTCACATTTATTGTTTGCAGATGATATCCTATTTTTTGGAACAGCTTCTGTGGAGCAGACAGATTGTTTCATGGAGTGCTTGGAGACTTTTTGTGAAGCTTCGGGGGAGAGATTTAGTTCTAAAAAGTCTTCTATGTTCTTTTGCCCCAAGGTTCCTGTTGCAGTTAGAAGGAGAATTGCTAACAGAACCCATATGAAGATTTCTCATGACATTGGGAAATATTTAGGATTTCCAATAGCTAGGAAGCGTAAGCCAACAGAAACTTTTGGATACATTGTCGACAGAGTAAAACACAAATTGGCGGCTTGGAAGGCTAAATCCCTTTCTTTAGCAGGAAGAATCACGCTGGCTAAATCAGTACTGACCTCGGTACCTTTATATTCGATGCAAGTTACCCAGATTCCGAAGACTATTTGTAAGGAGGTTGAAAGGCTTCAGTGTAATTTTATATGGGGTTCAAATTCAGCTCATAGTTATCATAATGTGAGTTGGTCAAAGTTAACCATGCCTAAGAGATATGGAGGTCTGGGAATTAAAAACTTAGTTTCTATGAACAAGGCTTTTAGGTGTAAGTTGGCTTGGAAGCTTGTACAAGGAGGGGGAGGATTATGGCAGGATGTAATGTTGCATAAATATATGATTAGAGATGAAAATGATCTTTTTGTTCAAAGGTCGGGAGACTCATCCCTCTGGGGTTTTATTTGTAAACAAAAAGAGTTCATACAAGAAGGGTCTAGCTGGAGGGTCAGGAATGGGGCTTCTGTGAATTTGTTCAGTGATGTTTGGCTATTGCAGGGAAGTATGATTAGTGATCATTGCTTGAAACCACTAACTATGGTGGAGAAGGGTAGTAAAGTTGCAGACTGGGCATTCAATGGTCAATAGAAGTTAGACCAACTTCTTCCTATAGTTTCGCAGGTTGTTATTCGAAGACTGCTAGCTGTTCCACCGCCAATACATTATGCTGGAGAAGATTTTTTGTTGTGGAGTGCTAACTCTAATGGGGTGTTTTCAACCAAATCAGCTTATCATATGATTGAAAAGCCTCCTGAAAACTTGGCACATCCATGTTTTAAGCTTATTTGGAAATGGCAGGGTATGGAAAGGATCAGAACTTTTTTATGGCTTGCTTTTCTCAATAGGTTACCAACCAATGAATGGAGGAGCAAGTGGTCAAATACCTCATCTACTTGTACTGATTGTGGTCTATATCCAGAAACTCTTTTACATGTACCGCGTGATTGTGTGTACGCTAGGAATTACTAGCTGAATGTGGTTCACCCAAATTTTATGTCTGGTTTTTTTGCAGCCTCCTTGAGAGAGTGGTTCAACCTAAATCTCAAAAGGGATTTAGGGAAATCTTTTATTACTAACTGGTCATTACTGTTTGGAGTTAGTATATGGAAATTGTGGACATGGCGTAATCAGTCGATTTTCCAGGAGCACTTTACCAAACCATTCAATCCAACGGCTTCGCTCTTAAACTCTTGGCAGCTTTATACTCTCCCGCAGGATCTTACTGAGGGAGCTACTCAGTCTACTTGGAAGGCTCCAAATATTAATTGGATCAAGATTAATGTTGATGGCGCTGTAACGATGGCAGGAAGCAAGGCAGGTGCAGGGGGCGTAGTAAGGGACTCAGCAGGCTCATGGATTGCGGGGTTTTCGGCTGGTCTTGGCATATGTGGTCCCAAGGAGGCTGAGGAATAGGCTTTTCTTAAAGGCTTGCATCTAGGTTGGAATCTTCATTATAAGCAAGTTATAATAGAAACTGATTCAAAGGAGCTTATAGATATTCTTTATCAAGCGGAGAGCCCTTTGGATAGTCTGGTTGTGTTGCAGATTCGTGAACTCTTGGCAAGGAGTTGGGAGGTTTGTTTTGAATTTATTCTTAGACGTGTGAATACTGTTGCTGACAAATTGGCCAAGTGTGGCCTCTATTCTGATCAGGTTTATGATGTGTGTCCTAGTTTTCTTAGGACTCTAGTCCTTCATGATTGTATGGGAATTCCTTCCCCTTCTGATTTTACCTAATATAAGACTTAGTCTCTTTGCATATCAAAAAAAAAAAAAAGAATTCATAAAACGTAGTGTGGAACCATAAAACAATATTAGGCAACCAAAGAACAATGAATTAGATGCATTAGGAATCCAAAATCAGCCTGCTCTTATATTATATTGACAAAAGTAATTAGAGAAGCAATTAAAGAAACATATGGAAAAAGATGAATAATCTTATATTAATCTCATAAAGAGCAACATGCTCTACAATAAGTAACCTACTTGGGTTAACTTTAAAATCTAGAAGGAGAACAAGTTAACTCCCTCTTTTGTGAGACTTCACATCTCACACTTAGTGAGGATTCCACATTCAACACTCTTACATATGGTGAAGGCTCCACACCCAACACTCTTCACTTGGTGAGAGCTCCACAACTAACACTCTCACTTGGTGAGGGCTCCACACTCAATACTCACACCTCAATAATTAAAACCTTCTATCTATTTATAGACTAGGCTTAACTAGCTTTCTAACTAATTAATCAACTAATCCATTATACTTCTAACACATAAAACTAGAAGAAGAAGATGAAAATGTTCCGAATGGGAGAGATCAAAGATGAAGGGAAAAATGGCAGAAGAGTACAAAAGTTCAAATTGAGAAGCTACAAAAGAAGGACCAGAAAACTTCACCCATGGTGATGGTAGAGATCACCGAGCTTGGTTATCAAAACCGAAATATATGATATTTAATTTGATAAGTGTATTTTTCTAATTAAATAGGTATAAATTTTGAATTATATTAGATAAAATTTACAGATATCTTAAATCTATTTGATTTGTGGGTTTAATGTTTCTGTTTTTATTGCAAAAATATTTTTTTTGTCACACTCACATAAAAATGAGTATATAAAAATGAATGGGTCTCTCTAACATTTTCTCTAAATATATAAAATAAATCAGGGATTAAAAATGCATTCATATATATTTTATTTTTGAAGAAAAACAAAAAAATCCAGTTATTATTAATCAAACCGAAATATTTCGGTTTATTGGGTTTTGATTAATTTGGTTAATCGGTTCAGTTCAATTTTCAAAATTAGCTTTATTCAAATTTTTGGTTATTTTAACTGAAAATCGAATTGAAAAACTGAAAGCTCATCCTAGTCCAAACAGTCCGATCAATAGTGAAGCCAGAATGACGTATATAATGATGTGAATATAAAAAATAAACATGAAATTTTTACATGACTTGAAAATAAACACAAGCATACTTACATGCAACAATATCTTTCCTGAATATCAAGTCCAGCACAATAAAATCTTTGATTGATTTTGAAAACAAGATAATTAGAAAACACAATACGAAGTCTTGGCAACTTGAGAAGATCAAGACACTTTGACCAAAAAAAATCAAGATCACGTATCTGTACGGCTTTTTCTCAGATTTTTTATCAGATTGTGTACTTCGTCGGCGAACATGTTCATCCATAGAGATCCCCAGATAATATATTCCGCCCGGTCTATCATCCCATACAAGACACTTTAACTGTATTATAGGAAATAAGAAATTATAGTAAAGTCATTTAATAGGTCTTAAAATACACATTTTTTCCATTCTTACACTTCTTAAAAAATGTGTTTAATTACATTGGACTGTTATTTTAGAGGGGATATAATAAATGGGGCAAAGTTAGAAAGTGGGTATTGATTATGAAGGCAAAACAAGTAAAACATCATTAATTAAACTAGAGGTCACTCATATTTTAGACCACGCCTTCCTTCTATAAATGTCATATATTGTGGACTAGAGGGGATATAAGAGGGTAAAATTTAATATTATTTTATTGAAATATTCTCAAATAATAAAGAGAAAAAAATGTATCTTAATGATTGATGTTATGGAGAGGAAGGTTAAATTAATTAGACTATAAACCCGAATTAAACTAAATATCTTAAGCATATCACAAGGAAAATGCTCAAGATAAAATTACTGAAAATTGAGGAAAAATAATGGAGTATTATTTTGGGGATCTACAAAAATTATGAAGAGGTTTAGTTCCCCAAAAATGGCCTAATTAATTTTAAACCTGGAATTATAGGCCTATTTTTCCCCAAAGATTCAGTATATTTTCTGTAGATTCTCTCGATCGGAAATCTTAGATTTTTTTTTTTTTTTTTTTTTTTGGCCTAGCCCTCCCGACAACAGTTCCGCCTTCCTTCCTCATCCTCCTCCTCACTGGTAGTTGACTTTCTATTTAAAAGTTGCTCCATTGAGCATTGGTCAAGGAGTCCCTAAGACACACCCGGTAGCTCAATTGGGGCTTCCTCAGCTAGATTTGATTGATTCTGCTAAGATGCAGCGAGAGGAACCTCTTCATCCTCCTCGCATCGTGACGATCTTGGTTGCCATTGATTTAGACACCGAAAAGTGTATTAGAGAGCAGCTTCCAGATTCGCTTTATGAAATCCTTGCAATCTCCTCTGTTAAGTTAGCCTTACAACTCTTACCAGGGTTAGACGTTGAATTGGTTCTAAGTAATGTCTCTTCGAAAGACGACGACGACGGCTACAATTTCATTGCCAAAGTGAAGTGCTTGAGAAGAAATATTACCCACGTTGGTGAGTTCTCCCTCTCTATATATTTATCTCGATACTATCACGTTAAAGTTTACATTATATTTATATTTTGCAGTAATATTTGCGGAGAAAATATCTACGGAGTATGAATCGGACGAGATCATCAGGGCGTTTAAATCGGGCGTAAATTATGTTTTGTGGAAGCCAGTGAGTAAGCCGTCTGATGAAATTAGAAATTTATGGCAACATGTTTTTAGGGGGAGGGTTAAATTTGAGCCGCTGAATCATCAGAATGAGGGTTCTTTTTCTCCTGTTTCTACCCAACAAGAGAGTTTTAAAAGAAAAAACGAATTTGAGCCCCTGAATCATCAGAATGAGGGTTCTTTTTCTCCTGTTTCTTCCCAACAAGAGAGTTTTAAAAGAAAAAACGAATTTGAGCCCCTCAATCATCAGAATGAGGGTTCTTTTTCTCCTGTTTCTTCCCAACAAAAAAGTCTTAAAAGAGAAAACGAGTTTGAGCCACTGAATCAAGGTGAAGAATTAGAAGGTTCTTCAAAAAAACAACGTTTGGTTTGGGACAAGGATCTCCATGCCCGGTTTGTTAAAGCTATTAAAGCTCTGAAAGAACGTGGCAAACGTAAGTGATCTTTCATGTCATTGTAATTTCTCATAGCAAAATTCTTTACTATTTTTTCCTTGTATCTCACAGATTAACTTGCGTATTTGTGTGTTTGAGCTTTTTATTGAATATTATAGTTTTCTGTTTCCCTGGATGTCAGCTGTGGTGCCAACACAAATTCTTGAACAGATGAAACGGAATTGGGATAGGGATCTGCCTCCTCTGAATCTGACTACAGCACAAGTTGCAAGTCACCTACAGGTTGGGTAGTATTATTTATATATGTCTTCATACATACCAATCAAATTATGGTTTCTTCTCCATACTTTCAGAAACACAGGGGAAAGGTGAAGGAGAAGGAAAAAGAGCTTCATCGACCAACACAGGGCATGGATAATGTAAATGGAAGGGATGCGACGACAATGAATCAAATCCCTCACCATGACAGGTCGCATCCCCAGGGCATGGATAATGCAAATGGAAGGGATGCGACGACAATGAATCAAATCCCTCACCATGACAGGTCGCATCCCCACATTGATTCTCCTCCTCAGCCGCAAATGCAACTCCATCATAATAATCAACAACCCGTTGTCGGCCAGCGGCAAGATGAACATCATGAACAATGCCAGCCAATTTTATTAATATATACATAACTTTCAATTTATAACTTCATTGAGCTCGTGAACTTTTGTCTCAAGAAAATGGAGAGAATTGTTTCAATTCAAAGGTTAATTAGGAATTGAATCGATAATTGAGTGACCAGAAGTTTTATTTTCCTTCTAATTATATGTGGTTGTTCTTTTTCATGATTCTAATTTCTAATTAATTCTTTATAATTTCAGGAGACACATCTCATATTGAGAATGGAGTCTATAACTCGACTTCTATGCGTCAGTCTGAGCTAATGCCGCAACAGCCACACATAGCTCCAAACCCGAGCGATTGCTGGTCTGAAACGCTCTTGGATCATCCCGCCAATTTTGATAGGCTTCAGAAAGAGCACCTAAGTACTTTCATTGGAGGAAGTGATATGGTGCAAGCAGATCAAGCCTCCCTTCTTATTCCGAGTGGAGTCGATAACTTGACTTCTGTCAATCAGCCTGAGCCAATGCCGCAACAGCAACACATAGCTCCAAACCCGAGCGATTTCAGTGCCGATTGGGATTACTTTCAGGAACTTTATGTCTTTAATACCGATGGAGTGGAGTCAATAACTTGACTTCTGTCAATCAGCCTGAGCCAATGCCGCAACAGCAACACATAGCTCCAAACCCGAGCGATTCCAGTGCCGATTGGGATTACTTTCAGGAACTTTATGTCTTTAATACCGATGGGGATTGCTCTCAGAAAAGTAACCTCTTTGGACGAAGTAATATGGAGCAAGAAGATCAAGACGTCCCTTGAAAAAACCTAAAAGTTTAGGTTTAAATATACACATGAGTTTTTCTTTTAGAAGTAAAAATACATATATACTTTTTAGAGGAGCAAAAATACACACGTGGTTACCATTTTGGAGCAAAAGTCACATCTCACCGTTAAGTTACTGTTCACCGTCATTATATTTCACCGTCATTATATTTCTGTTCACTTCATAGTTATTTTGTTGTATTTGATTTGGCTTTCTTTGTATTTGTTTTTAAGTATTGTATCGATTTGCATTTATATATATATATATATATATATATGAGAATATCATTTCTGCTTTTAAGATAGAAAAAGTTTTCTGCCTTAAGTCAAAACTATGTCGTTTTGACTCTCTTTTTGTTTTTGTGTTTTTTTTCTTTGCTCTTTTTTTGTTTTTTTTTCTTTCCCTTCTTTTCCTTTCATCTCTTTATTTCTTCATTTAAAAAAGAGCCAAAACGACGTAGTTTTGGCTTAAAGTAAAAAACTTTTTCTTACTTAAAAGACAGAAATAATATCCTCTATATATATATACCTTTGAAAAAAAGAAAAAAGAAAAAAAGCACGGGTGATAAGCTGTAGTGCCCGTACAGAGTCCAGTGAATATCGGGGTAATGTATGTTTGTTTGTTTTTGGATTATGATTTTAAATTCTGAATTCGAACAGGTTGTTGGATGATTTTAAAAAGCATATTTTTTATTTGAAAAAATTTATAAAACGATTTATTTGAAAAAATATATAAAATTCAAAGGATAATAATTTTATCAGTTAAGAAAATAAACAAACTAAAATTGGTGGCTACTTGGTAGAACATCCTCCTTTAGGAGGCATTGCACCCATTGATCCTGTGTTCAAACCCCCTTGTAGTATTTTATTAAGAGTGGTTTTAAAACATGAAACAAGATGTAAGAACCCCCTTGTAGTATTTTATTAAGAGTGGTTTTAAAATCATCATGCTTTGGGAGAAGATGCCTTAACTCTTGAGCTATTGGTGCCTCCTTGATGAGGTATGGACCAAATATATTTTAAAGTATATTTAACGTGGGGCTCTTTTGTTGGGCCAGACCAGAATTTATTTGGACTGCACATTTTTTTGGCCTATACGTTTTGTTTTTGGAACTATTTTCTGTTGGGCTACATGTTTTCTTTTATGAAATTATGAAAGAAAAAAACGTTGGGCTCTAATTTTGAGGCTTGGCCCAGAATCATTTTTTTTAAAAAAAAAATGCTTGGCTCAAATGGAAGTTGTTAGGCTGTAATTTTTTTTTTTGTCTGCACGTTTTTTGCTGCATTTTTTTTTTTTTGGAGTTGTTTTATTTTGGGCTGAAGTTCCTTCCGTTACAAGGTTAAACTAATTGCAAAGGGATTTACTCAGAAAGATGACATTATCTATAAAGAGACTTTTTCATTAGTTTCTAAGAAGGATTCTCTAAGAATCATTATGGCATTAGTGGCTCATTATGATTTAGGGTTATACTAGATGGATATGAAAACTATCTAAGAAAAAGAAAGGAGCACTCGGTATGCAAATTAAAGAAATCAATACACAGACTTAAACAAACTTCAAAACAATGGTACCTTAAGTTCAATTTTGGATTTAAAGAAAACACTATTGATCAGTGTATATATCTGAAGGTCAATGGGAGCAAGTTTATATTGCTGGTTCTATATGTTGATGATATCTTGCTTGCAACTAATGATCTTGGTCTTTTAAATGAAACTTAGAGGTTTCTCTCTAATAGCTTTGAAACGAAAAAAAATGGAAGCAATTCCATACGCATTACTAGTTGGGAGCTTAATATATGCTCAAACTTGTAGGAGACCAAATATTGGATTTACAATGTTGGGAGATGTCAAAGTAATCTTGGTATGGATCATTGGAAAGTTGTAAAAAAAGTTTTGAGATACTTGCAAACAACTAAAGGTTACATGCTTACTTATAGAAGGTCTAACAACCTTGAAGTAAGTGGATAAGCAGTTAGTAATTATTGCATCCATTATAAAAGCTGAATTTGTAGCATGCTTTGAGGCCATGGTTCAAACTAAATGGCTACGGAATGTTATTTCAAGGCCTGAGTTAGTCGACATTATAGCTAAGCCATTAAAAATTTATTGTGATAATTCCATAAAAGTCTTCTTTTATAAAACGAAAAGTATTATAAAGATGCTAAGAATATGGAATGGAAATACTTTGTCGTTAAAGAAGAGGTTCAGAAACATAGAGTATCAATATAACATGTTAGCACCAATATTATGATAGTTGATCCCTTGACAAAGGGATTACCACCCAAGACATTCACTGGTCATGTGTATAATATAGATATTATGTTTACTAGAGAATGTTAAAATTATTGTTATGTATTGATCATTGACACTTTAAGCTTATTAGTATATATGTATTTATGAGATTCTCCTGTTTTCAACTTTATGTATGCATGCATAAATGATATTGTTAGAAAATAGGATTTGTCTATTATGAAGACTTTATTGGTGGACATTAAAGTTACTTCCATTAAATTGTCATGTCAAGGAGAAAGACTAATAAAGTAGTACATGGAAGGAACTATGTTGATATACTGATGTACAACCGCCATGACTCGTATTAGTTTTATCCTTAACCACAACTTATGATGTAACTAATATATATGAAATCTTTTAGTTAAGATTATGTGCAAAATTATTAATATTTTATTAAATCATGAAATGACATATATCACATGAGCCAAGTAGGAGAATGTAAGAAATATCTCATGTAGCTGTGATATTTTTTTTGGTCGAAAGTAGTTGTGATTAATTTATATGATTTAATAATTAATGAAGGGGTTAAATAACTATTGGTAAATGACTTTTGGGAAGAGGTTTTTTTATTGCTTAATGGGGGCAGTCATATTCATTGGATGTATATTTCTTTTGGATACATAAGTTATTTAAAGGATAGAAACTTGTTCATTCACTCTCTAACTATTATAGACGCCTCTAGTTTTCCATTAAGAAGAGAGAGCGTGAAATGAAAGGTAAAGAGAATAATAAATGTTTTCAATTATCGTGTTGTAAGTTACATATTATGAAATATCGATTCCGTAATTATAAATAAAAGTTAGTGTATTTTGACCATAGTAATTAAACCCGGACCGGACTGGCCGGTTCAGACCGGAAACCAGCGAACCCGCCATGCAACCGGTCCGGAAAACCTCAGAAACCGGGGTCATCAGCCACCCTAATATTAAAAAAAAAAGTAGAAGACAGAGAGGAATGACAGATCTAGGTTTTGCGCGAGGCTTCAGGTCGGCGACACTGTTTCTCGTTCAGATCTGGTTTGTTGGCGAGATTGGAGGTTCTCATTTAGATCTTTGTTGCTCCCCGCTCTCTCTTTCTCTGGTATGAAGCAAGGCTGAAGAACGAAGATGAACAATGAAGAATTTCAAGGAAGGAATGATATTTTATTCCCTCTTACCTACATCTGACCATTGGGCAATTGGGGGTGATCAGTGATGGATCTTGTCACCCTTTAGCACAGTAGCACACGTACCAGAGGGAGTACTATCCAAGTTTAATTGGCTCGAGGTGGGTTATTAACATTAATTAATTGAAAGTAACTTTACTGTAAAAGATTCATTTAATTTTTGTCCATAATAATTAAAACAGATAATAAATTGTACTTAATTCATTTTCTTCCCTCTCTTAATATTACAAAAGCAATATTTTATTTTATTTAGTTGGTAAAAACGGGTAACATCTTCAACTGTAAAAATCGAAAAAAGATGACATATACTTTGGCCACAATTATTTAATTCTTTATGTTAAGGGGAAAAAATGATAGTCAACTGTTTTTCCTTCTCTTTGTAATACTTTTTTTTAATTTTTTTAATATTGTAAACTTAAAATAATTTCATAAATAAATTTTAGTATGAATTATAAGGAGGTGGAGATGCATTGGGCCCTGAATTGACCTTTGGGCTGATAGGTCTTATCAATCATCAGTTTCAAGTTGAGTTTATTTATATCTATATTCTTTATTAAATTTGAACCTCCTATCCGCATTCCTTTGTTTCTTTTTTTTAATTTCATATTAATAATCTAAAATTTTTACTTTCTTACCGGTTCAGTCCCGGTTTAGCTTCGGTCTGATCCACTAACCCTTAATCCAATATCTCGACCGGTTCAGTAACCGGTCCAGTTTTAATAACCTTGATTTTGACTTAAATCTATAATGAGTTGTTAAGATCTTTGTTTATGTTCTTTTTTTTTTTTTCTTTTATGTTTGAGCATAAAATTATAGAAAAAAACCCTGCCGAGCCGAGGGTGCAAGTGCTACCGAGGGTGCAAGTGCTAGGGCGGGGTAAGAGAGTGCGGGATATGCAAAGAGAAGATGAGGGTTGGGAGGGATGTGTGCAAACTGCCATGTCAGCATGTGTTTCATTGGAATCATATTGTTGTGGCTGAGTAAAAGGAATACGTGTCCTTCCTGTTTGCTGACGGAGCCAACCCAAACCTTCCGGCAAACAACATCAAGCCTGTTGATGCGACCATTATCTGCTCATCTCTTCATAAAACTTACATTTAATATGCATCCTTCAATTTCTTAATTTAAATTGAATTTGGACCAGATTAAGATGAACACTCCATGTGCTGGAATTTTTTAAAGTAATCAATTATGTAATTTATCAAGCATTAATTGACCACTTCCTTCTGACTAGCTCATTCTTTGAATCGGCCTAACCCTAATGTAATCATGTTTAATTACAAAATGAACTTAAATTAAGTTGATTAAGAAGAGAAGGTACCAGATTAGTGGGAGAACCAATGAAATCACAGCGAACTCTCAAACCTCCCTGTCCCCTCCTCCTCATGGGCTGCAGAGCAACCTGCAAACAAGTTTCTTAATTCATTATCCACATCTAAAGATTCTTAACAATATCCAATTAGTTCATGAACAAGAAATTAAAATCACATCAAACACCCAAATAAAAAAGTGAACAAGGAGCAGAAGAGACTTTGGGTCTGAGACCACTGTATTGAGGGAGGGAAGTCATCACTGAGCTCGACATTTCTAAAATCTCTCTCTCTCTCTCTGCAACTTTCTTTGGTGATGCTGATGATGATGATGGGATTTTTGGCCTCTCAGATAAAATAATCCACACAGTTTTATTCTCAAGGCAACCACATGAGCCATTTGTGGCTTCCGAGTAAGTGACAGTTTTGGATAGAACATAGATCCTGGATTCTGACGTGGCACTGTCTTACTGGGGCTTTTGAGTGGATAAGAGATCTTGAACAAGCTCACCATGCTACTGTTTAGTGGACATGTCAGAGCCATCCTGCTTTCCTTCAGATTTCACCCCTTCTCATGCCGGTAATTTGCATGCTCTTCATTTTTAATTTGATTGATAGGTTTTAGCTAATTTGATTCTAAATATTAATCCTCATTTCAACTTATTTTTTTAACTCTTAAATTTTGTCCCAAAATATTTTTACCCCTTTTTTTATTTGACATATTTGTTAAATGGTTGAAATTAACTATCGTTGCATTTTTATACAATTTTAAAAACTTCATGTGAGTTTTTACGCCCAAGGAAAATTTATGATGTTAGGTGCCCAAAATACTTCATGAACAAATTTGCACTTGGACCTTTTTCTAAAAAAAAATAGATAAATGAAATATTGACTAAACTCTAAATTATGTGACTAATTATAGGACTTACTATCTATTTAACGCTCTCCCGTATTAATTTAAAAACAAATTATGTAACTCAAATCCTAATAGCATAGTATAGTTAGAAAATTAATCTCTCTTATTTGGGATCTTAATTAGACACCCCAAAAGTATTTATTTATGCAAATCAAGATAAAAAAATGTCTTAAAAAGAAACTCTTAAAAGTCTTAATTGCCATATCAAACAAGTATTTGTATTTATTGATGGTCTTTATCATTATAAGTTTAATCATATTATTGGCTCCTTTTGTAGTTCATTGTGTTAAGTATGCT
Source organism: Acacia confusa (assembly GCA_037074495.1). Lineage (NCBI taxonomy): Eukaryota > Viridiplantae > Streptophyta > Magnoliopsida > Fabales > Fabaceae > Acacia > Acacia confusa. Next base: position 1,363,362 of record CM073512.1, on the reverse strand, counting down.
TTGTTATGAGATAATCTCTTTGTTATGAGATAATCAACACGGATGCGCTGTATTTGACTACTATTTAAGTGTACTAATTCTTCCATACATTGTTGTATGGAGTAAATGTTAGTTATTTCTTAAATAATCACGAGAGGTTAATCAGGTTTAGAGAATAAAAGAATTTTCATATTTTTTAATAATTGCGCTTTCAAAAATTTGAATTCGTTCTCCTCTCTATAAAATGTGGGGTTGTTTACCATGTCGACTTGCAGTTTATTGCCGGTAAACTCTAGTCAATGAGAGTAGACATAAGACTCTTATACTATCCTATTGGGCTGGCCCATTGTTACACGTGATGAAGGTCAGAAATAAAAGACACATATCGCAGGCCATATGGGCTTTAACAAAAACATTATGGCCCAATAATGATTTTAAATTTAAGTTTCATTATCTTAATTTAGAAATACTAGGTTGTCACAACGAGGAGGACTAGTACAGATGGTTAAGATGTCGGCCTTCATTCTAAAAAGAATAAAAAGAATGAGGTTTGATACCTGCTCCTCGATGTAAGGGCCTTATTGGCAGGCGATCTGTAAGTACTTTTATAAACACTCTTTAAGCTGGAGGCATGCCCCCACCTAAACTTTTTCATATTAAAAAAAATATATATTAGGTTGTCAAAGATTTTTCAGTTGCTTTGTCTTCATAAGCTTTTAGTCATTCTAGTTCCCTTTCAGAATTCCACATGGCCTTTCATTCTTCTTGTTACTCATGCACGTTAGAGAAACAATTTCGATTCACGTTTTTAAGTTTCAATTTTCTCACCACTTGAACATTGGTTTTCCAATGTTCTTGCACCAAGGATTTGAATTGTGCACAAGATAAGATGTCTACATATAAAAGAATTTAAATTGTTCCTATTATTCTTACAAAGTGTAACATCCCAATTGTTTAGCCTAGAAGTTGAAATATAAATCTAAACTAAGTAGACTACTAAGCCCAATTAAGACAAATGTCTTAAGGATATCTTGAGAAAAATGCTTAAGATAATTAGTAAAATGCTTATACTTCTAAGTAATTAATCAACTAATCCCTTATACTTCTAACACTAAAAAGTAGAAGAAGATGATGATGAAAATGCTCCGAATGGAAGTGATCAAAGACGAAGGAAAGAATGGCGGAAGTGTACAAAACTTCACATCGAGAAGCTACAAAAGAAGGACCAGAAAACTTCACCCATGGCGATGGCAGAGATCAGTAAGCTTGGTTATCAAAACCGAAATGTATATAATAATTTATATTGAATTTGATAAGTGCATTTTTCTAATTAAATAGGTGTAAATTTTGAATTATATTACATAAAATTTACAGATATCTTAAATCCATTTGATTTCTGGGTTTAATGTTTTTTTTTTTGCTGCAAAATATTTTTTCTGTCACACTTACATAAAAGTGAGTACATAAAAATGAGTGGGTCTCTATACCATTTTCTCTAAATATATAAAATAAATCAGGGATTAAAAATGCATTCGTATATATTTTATTTTTAAAGAAAAACAAAAAATCCAGTTATTAATCAAACCAAACAGAAATATTTTGGTTTATTCGGTTTTAATTAATTTGGTTAATCGGTTCAGTTCAATTTTCAAAATTAGCTGTATTCAAATTTTTGGTTATTTTAACTGAAAATCGAATTGAAAAACCGAAAGCTCATCCTAGTCCAAATAGTCCGATCAATGGTGAAGCCAGAATGACGTATAATTAAATTAAAATATTATAGGCATATATAATGATGTAAATATAAAAAATAAACATTAAATTCTTACATGACTTGAAAATAAACACAAGCATACTTACATGTAACAATATCTTTCCTGAATATCAAGTCCAGCACAATAAAATCTTTGATTGATTTTGAAAATAAGATAATTAGAAAACACGGCAAATTTTCCAAAATAACCAAAAAAAAATTGTTAAATTGGGACATTGTGAAAACATATTATTAAATTAGGTCATTTTGTGACGCCACATCAGACGGTGCCACGTGTGGCGCCACTATACAAGTGGCGACACCACCTTTTTTTTTAAAAAAAAAAAATTCTTTTTCTTTTAGCTGCTGCAGCAGCTTTTCTGACACGGGGCTGACGCCCCCTGTCAGCTTTTTTTAAAATTTTTTTAAAAATATTATTTTATATAATATAATATATATTATAAATTATAAATAATATATTAATATATATTTTTAATAATTATTATATTATTAATAATATAATAATTATATATATAATATATTATATTAATATTAATATAATAATTATTTATTAATATTTTTTTATATAATATATATATTATTAATAATATATAATATGATTAATATAATAATTATATATTAGTATTATTTTATGTTAATAATATATTAATATATTATTTTATATAATATACATTATATTATATATTATATATATATTACATACAGTATCCAAGGAAGAAGCAACCCAGATTGAAGACAACGATGACATACCGAGGGCTAGCTAACCGGCATCTGATTTGAGAGAAAAAAAAACATAAAAACAATCAGATTGTTGAAGAACTGGATATTGTGGCACCAAAACGGTGCCGTTTAATTGAAAAGGAGCGCAGCAGAGGGTAATATAATCAGACCTAAGCCGCGTCCCACAATTTTATTCTCAAGGCGGCCACATGAAACATTTGTGGATTCCGAGTAAGTGACAGTTTTGGATAGAACACAGATACTGGATTCTGACGTGGCACTGTCTTACTGGGGCATTTGAGTGGATAAGAGATCTTGAACGAGCTCACCATGTTACTGTTTACTGGACATGTCAGCGCCATCCTGCTTTCCTTGAGGTTTTACCCCTTCTCATGCCGGTAATTTGCATGCTCTTAATTTTTAATTTGATTGATAGGTTTCAACTAGTTTTGATTCTAAATACTCTAGTCCTTCTTACAAGACACCAATTATCAATTCTTACAAACCAATAAAGTTAGTTAAAAACAGTGTTGTAAAAACTTAAGTTTTTACGTTTTTATCAGGTGTTCAGTGCTAAAACGCAGGTAAACACTGTCTGAGGTAAAAACTAATAAAACTAGTGTAGAAACGTAGAAACTGGTAGAAACTTACGTTTTTACAGTCATTACCGTTTTTACTTAAAACTAAAAAAAAAAGAAGGAAAAAAAAGAAAAAGGGAAGAAAAACTGAGGCATCGGGCTCAGGCAAACTTAGCTCAATTCAAAATGAAATCAATATAATTTTGTGCTCCAGTCCTTGCGACCGTGCCTCCATTCGAAAACTTGACCTTAAAACCCAAATCATCGTTGTCCTCCACTTCTCGTGACACCGTTGTCCGCCACTCGAGCCAAGCGCCAAATCTAGAATTAAACCCTAAATGATTGGATTGTAGAAAATGAAGAAGATGGGGAAGATGACTTAGATGTTGGTGCTTATAATGAGAATAGTTTGGTTGAAAGGGGAGCCTATGGATAGTGATGATTTTAACATTATTAACTTTGTAAATGAACTTGTAAGAGAAAGAGAAGTGAACATTAATGACATTTAAGATAATGTATCTGATTTGAATGAATTGTTATAATTTATGAGTTGTTAAACTTTATTATTTTGATATTTTTGGACTCATGTATTTAAACTTATGTTTTATATGTTTATATGACTTATATTATATCTTTTAAATATGAAGTTTTTCATTAAGTAGTGATTTATGATTTTTTTTACATACATACATACATACATACATACATATATATATATATATATATATATATATATATATATATATATAAAATTTTGAGTTATGACCTTGAGTAATAGAAAGTAAAAATTTTACGTGTCGTGTCGTTTCTATGATTTACATTTCTACCACCCCTTTCTGTGTCTACGTAGAAACTAGTTTTTGACAACATTGGTTAAAAGCATTAAAGTTGTCTTAAAATTCAAGTGATTTTCAATATTACCCCTATTAACTACTCTAAACTCAAATCTACATAGAAAAATGAATTAATTGCGCATTGAAAACTTGCAAGTGTCTTATAAAAAGGACCAAAAATACTTGTTAGTTGGTGCCTTATAATAAGAACTAGGGTTAAGGTGCATTTTTGCCCCACAGTGACACATTGTTGACGAATGTCGTTCTGCAACATCTCCGTCAACATGTCGTAGCATCGTCACCCTCCTCCTCCTGGTCGATGTCGATGATGTTGAATCTGTCGACTCAGAAACTCCTCTTCTCTAGTCCATCGTTACGCGTTCACCGGAAGAAATCCTCGAAAACGTTGGCCCTTAAAACACCCATAGCTGAGCCTTTTTCTGTCAGAGAAGGACGGATTTGACCAAAGTTAAAAAAAATAAAAGAATAAAAACCCACTCATTTGATTGTTAAGTCCCACGTGGCTATCCATTTGGCGTCCTAAGTGTCAAATAATCTTATGTGGCAGACGACCGTGGATCAAACCGTTAAATGGGGGGCGACATTGCTACGATTATGAACATTAGGGGCGACATTACTCCAACAAAGACTTAAGAGACAAAATTGCTCCTAGCTGCGTACTTCAAAGGCAAAAATGCACCTTAACCCCAAGAACTAAAGGGAGTACTAGACATCAATCCATCTTATTTTTATAACATTTAATTTTTGTCCCAAAATATTTTTACCCCATTTTTTATTTAACATATTTGTCAAATGGTTGACATTAACTACCGTTGCATTTTTATACAATTTTAAAGACTTCATGTGTGTTTTTATGCCCAAGGAAAATTTATGGTCTTAGGTGCCCAAAATACTTCATGAACAACTTTGCACTTGGACCCTTTTCTATAAAAAATAGATAAACGAAATATTGACTCAACTCTAAATTATGTGACTAATTATAAGACTTACTATCTATTTAACGATGTCCCCTATTAATTTAAGAACAAACTATTTAACTCAAATTCTAATAGCATAGTATAGTTAGAAAATTAATCTTTTTTATTTGGGATCTTGATTAGACACCCAAAAGCATTTATTCATGTAAATTAAGATAACGATTCCTCATATAGATTAAAAAGCAACTTTTAAAAGTCTTAATCTCCATATGAAACAGGTATTTGTATTTATTGATGGTCTTTATCATTATAAGTTTAATCACATCATTGGCTCCCTTTGTAGTTAATTGTGTTAAGCATGCTTCGTTATGAGATTTTAATCAACACGGATGCCCTATATTTGACTACTATTTAAGTGTATTAATTCTTCCATACATTGTCGTAAGGAGTAAATGTATGTTAGTTATTTTTTACTTAATCACGGGAGGTAAATCCCTTACGAGACTCAGAGAATAAAAGAATTTTCACATTTTTCAATAATTGCGCTTCCTAAAATTTGAATTCGTTCTCCTCTCTATAGAATGTGGCGTTGTTTACCATATATGTCAACTATTAGTTTATTGCTGGTAAATTCTAGTCAAGGAGAGTAGACGTAAGACTCTTGTACGATCCAATTAGGTTGGCCCATTGTGACATATGATGTAGGACAGAAATAGAAGACACATATCGCAGGCCATATGGGCTTTAACAAAAACATTATGGCCCAACTATGTTTTAAAATTTAAGTTTCATCGTCTTGATTTAGAAATATTAGGTTGAACACTTGAACCCCTCGTCTTTGGGCTCAACTGATAAAAGGATTGGACACTCTCACTAAAAGGAGAGGGTTCAATCTTGGAGTTGGTCAAGGCGCTGGGGGAGATATCTTAGCTCCTGAGTGGTGCTTAGGTAAACACCTAAGGATAATAGATTGCCCGTTCTACTCAATATTGGTATCACCTAGGAGGAAGGGAGATTTTACCCTGCCCTTGGATTGTAGGTGAACTTAACCCCTTTCCTAAAATATATATATATATATATATATATATATATATATATATATATATATATTAGGTTGTCACAAATTTCAGTTGCTTTGTCTTCATACGCTTTTAGTCATTCTAGGTCCCTTTCAGAATTCCACATGGCCTTTCCTTTTTCCTCTTGTAACTCATGCATGTTGGAGAAACAATTTCGATTCACGCTCCTAATCAAGTTTCAATTTTCTCACCACTTGAACACTGGTTTTCCAATGCTCTTGCACCGAGGATTTGAATTGTGCACAAGATAAGATGTCCACATATTAAAGAATTTAAATTGTTCCTATTATTCCTACAAAGTGTAACATCCCAATCTTTTAGTCAAAAATTTGAAAAATAAGTCTAAACTAAGTAGACTATTAAGCCCAATTAAGCTAATGTCTTAAATATATCATGAAGAAAATGCTTAAGATGATTATTAAAATTATTTATGGGTCTTGAAAATTGAGGAAACGTTATGCAGTATTATTTTGGGGATCTAGAAAATTATTTAGGTTGATAGTTTACCAACTAACATCGTCATCCAGTGAAAGTTTGTTTGTTTTTTTAACTAATTAATAACATCATTATCCTTTTAAAAGTTTTATATATTATTTTTTAAAAAACAACTTGAAATCATCCAACAACTTTATGGAATTCAAAATTTAAAATTGTCATCCAAAAAACAAACGTACATTTCCCTAGTTAAATGCCGATATTCACTGCCCTCTGTAGAAGTACTACTGCTTATCTCACGTTATATATATCTATGTTTGTATGTATGTATCATAATCTGTATGGTTACTAATAATCATATATCACCCGAGATTAGATTGATCATAATAATCATAATCTGTATAGTTGCTAGATTTGACTGATTCGGCTAAGACGCAGTGATATTCAGTGTCGTGTGTGTGTGTGTGTGTGTAAGCCGAGATTGATTATAATAATCACAATCTGTATGGTCGTTGGATTTGATCGATTTGGCTAAGATGCAGCGATCTTCAGACCAACCTCGTCTTCCTCCTCCTTTTCAGGGCTTGAAGGTTCTCTTAGTAACCACTGATGATGCCATCCAAAGCTGTATCAAGAATCAACTTTTACTTCCTCATTATCAAATCACTACACCACACAGTTGTACTTTTGCGTTACAACTCTTAAAACATGATAACTTTGACTTGGTTCTTAGTGATTTCTCCTCTTTGAAAGATGTTCTGGTGCAGAACACAAGAGTGATTGGACTTGGCCTGGGTGAAATCCAAGGGGCCTATATACCGCAGATTGGAATCAAAGTTTACGTAGTTCGAAAATAGGCGATAGGCTTGTTAAAGCCAGAGGGAGTGAGGATGTGTGCTCTGTGTGAATTGAAGAGTTAGGTTTGGAACGTGTGTACCTTGTGAGAGTTTGTACCCTATTTATAGACTTACTTGAGCCCTCTATCTTCTGGACTTATATTATCTGATTAGTCATAATATATCTTTTTACTGATCAGATCCTAAATCGGTGGGCACCCATGATTTGGGCAGTTATGTTGATAGCCTTATCCCTTGATTCTAGGGGTTTGTTAAGATACGCCACTGAGCCACTAGCTTTTGGGCTTTCGAGATGGTTGGGTTGGGCCTATTTTTGACATATCCATAACAGTTGCCCCTCAGCCTGGTAGTTCAGGGCTCTGAGCTGCCAGGATGAATCGACTGGATCTGGATTTGTTTGTTGATCCGGGACGCCTTATCCTAAAGCTTTGATTTCAGGCCGTGCTCCAAGCATGTTGTTTCAAATTTCCCCATTTTATTGAGGTCGGACAATTCTAAGTTTACCTAATTTTCGGATTGTTACCCCGGCCTTTTCGGGTTGGGACTACTGCCCGTCATTTGAAGCTGCATGGGAGGTCGACATTGGTTCTGGTGGTCGTGAACCGTCTTTGTGTTCGACCGCCTAAATGCTATAGCCGGGTTTCTCCTTTAGCTCGTCTATTGACTCAATGTTTTTGCTTATTTTCGAGATAATGAGTGTCATCATTGCCCCCTGCCAGTTGGCATTTATGAGCAGGCTTCTGAGTGGAATGTCAGCTCCATTATCCTTGGTTTTTGTGCGCATTAAATGCGCACGCCTTTCTGTGGCCACGCCATTGGCTCCGTATGGGCCCTTTGGGCCTTCAATGGTTGAACTTCCTGAGTGCTTAACTGTCTTCCTTCCCCTTGTATATATATCCCTTACTTTCCCTCTTCTTACACTTTTGAAAACTCAGAGTATTTCTGTCGAGTGTGAGAAAGTGTCTTCTTTTCTCTGCATCTTCATATTACTCCTCTGGCTCGCGCGCTTCCTCTATCCCTAACTTATTTGCGATCAGGTATTTTCGTCATCCCTTTCTTGATTGGTTAATTGCTTTTCCTCTTCTCCTCCTCCATTTCTTGGGTAGAGTTCTTTGCGTTCCTTTGAGTTTTCCTTTTTTCTGGGTTTGCGTTTGTCAGTTTTGTGTGGTCTGGTCACACTGTTCTTGAACTTCTTTGAGTTCTGGCCATTTTGATTCTTCTTCTTGATCCTTAGGTTTTGGTTCCTTGTTTGGGACTAAATTTGCTCCTTCTTTCTTTTACAATGAGTCGCAAAGGCTCTCCGTCATCTTTCAAACCATATAATCTTTCCCCGAAGGAAGAAGAACTTCTCCAGCGTATGACTCTGAGGATGGCTTGGTGGCTATACGGGAAGCCCCTAACCGAGGAGCAAAAACTGGAAAGTGTGCTCCACGGCTATGGTGGAGAAAGTAGGGAGAGGTCAGGTCGTCCTGTTCGTTCTAGAGGTAATTTTAGGGGTCAGCCCTCTTCGCTAGAACCTATAGGCCGGGGTAGATCCCACTTGTTAGAACCTGTAGGCCGAGGTCGAGGGACTAGTTTGGTTAGAGCTTCTTCGTTAGAGCTGCCCTTCGAAGGTCACAGGAGGGGGAATCCTCCCGCACCCACCGCTTCCTTGGCCTTGCGGGTTGAGCTCCCCATAACTTCTCTCCGACCTACTGGCCCATGCGAGGAGTGTTCCTGGCTAATTTCTGAGTCCATGATGGTGGGCCGAACATGGGAAGCTAATGAAATAGCTTCGTGATGTCGGCACGTTCCATCGCGGGATGCCCCAGTCGTACCTATCCGTCCTGATTTACAACCTTCAGGTATCATCTTCTTTCTTTCTAATTTATTTGTGTTTCTGCTTTTCTAGGTAGTATGTCGGTTTCTCCTTGTCCTATTGAGGATTCCATATCTGTGGAGTTAGCATCAGCCCGTGTTCCTCATTATCTCATGGAGAAATATGACTGGGTTGCGGCTAGGGTATTATCCAGGCTCTCTTCTATAACAGCTGACTAAATTGCCAAGCTCCCATTAGGGGACCAGAATCATTGCTTCCTTTCCCCTCCCAATCCTGATGAACCGGTGTGTACCACCCAGGAAGGGAATGAACATTCTTACTTCTTCTTCTACTAAGATTTTGTCAGGAAACTTGGCTTACGTTTTCCATTGACCAAGTTTCAAGTAGATCTTTTGAATATTCTACATCTGGCCCCCACCCAAATTCATCCGAACTCCTGGGGCTTTATTGTCGCTTTTGAACGACTTTATCAATTTTTAAACCATACCTCTACCACCGGGGTGTTTTTATATTTTTTTAATATCCAAAGGGCTCGCCAACCCTGTGAGCCCGTGGAGAAAAAGGGCTGGGTTTCCTTTCGAGGGAAGCCAGACAAGAAACTTTTTCATGTGGCCACCGACACCTGGAAAGGCTTCAAGACTTTGTTTTTCAAAGTCACTGCCGAACCCAATCATAAACCGTGGTTTCTTCATGATGTCGACTTCAAATCGGTGGAGTTGACGTTTCCTCTATACTGGTCTAAGGTCCACCATGACCAAGACCTGAAATTTTTTCTTTTTTTTGATGATAATTTGGAGCCGGCCAAGATCGCGACCGTGATAGACCTGGTCGACCATGTGGCCAAGAAAGACGTCATTGATGCCTGGGTTTTTATCCGGCAGTCGGTGGAGGAGTTATATCCACCGAGTATGATTTTTCATCGGATGTTTTCTACTTCAATCCATACTTATGTCTTCTTGGCCTTTCTGATGTTTCTTTATTTCTTTTTCTTTTGTAGATCCTGAAATGGGGAAAGTCTCCGACCAAGAATTGGCCGAGAAGCTCCGTGCCAAGGCCAAGAAAAAGGGGGGTTCCTTTTCAAAGAAGAAGACGACGGTGGCTCCTCTGCCGAAGACAGCAACTGCTCTCGAGAAGAGAGCTGCTTCCCCTCTGGCATCTACAGACCTCAACCCGCGAAAGCGGTCGAAGTTGGCCACCATCTCCTTGACTTCGGCTGCTGAATCGGTCCAGCCTCCGTTTCCGAAATTGGCGTTTCTACCGACGTCCCTCCTTTTCTTCCACCCCCTCGTTCATCCCGTCTCCATGCGCGGGGAGAAGTGTGGACTGATGGGGTTTTAGAAGAACTCAAGCATGCTGTGAAGCCCCCCAGCAAGTATTTTAACGCTAACGCTTTTGCTGATTCAGAGCTTTATCATTTGCAAACTCTTTAGGACCATTTAATGGAGACGACCGACGTGCTGGATGCTTATGCTGCCGTGAAGCATAAGTATTCCAAGGCTGCTGTCGAGCTCGCCAAGGCCCAGGTTGAGAGAAAAGATGCTGTTAGTCGGCGGGCGGAGGCTGAGGAAGCCCGGATGAGAGTGGTGGAGGACCTAGAAAAGGCCCTCGCTGATAAGGATTTGGCCTCCACTGAACTTGCTCGGGTTCAAGCCAATATGACCACTTGTCAGGTTCGAGAGAGCACGCTTAATGCCTCTTTGAGCACACTGTAGGGTCAATATACGGGTGTGGTGAAGGACCTGAACCGCACTCACTCTGATCTTGACGCTTCCAAGGCCAAGCTAGTGGCGTCGACTGCTGAGGTCGAAAAGTTAGAAGTCATGGTGGTTGAGACGGCTGCAGATGCTTTCAAGGACTACCTGGCACAGGTCTAAGCTTTGAATCCAGATCTTTCTCTGAACCTTGACGCCGTGGATTTCAGAGCTTCGATAGTGGAGGTGCAATTTGTCCCTGCACCGCCGTCTCCAGCTGAAGAACCAGGAGCTCATGTTGGGGGTGAGCAAGATGAGGGAACTGAGGAGAAGACCCCAGCCACTAAGGTACTAGATTCATCAGAGTTCGTCAATGTCCAGCCTTGAAGTTTTGTTGTAGCCTCTTAGGCTTTTCTTTTCCTGGTCCTCGGGATGCATGACTATTTGGTTGTAACCAGAATAGGCATCCATAAAGGAGAGCAGCTGGAATCCGAAAGAGTTTTCCACTAATTGGTCTATGTTTGGCATGGGATAAGCATCTTTGGGGCATGCCTTGTTGAGATCAGTATAATCCGTGCAAACCCTCCACTTGCCATTAGGTTTTTTGACCATAACCACATTGGACAGCTAAGTGGTGTATTGGATCTCCCTGATGAACCCTGCATCTAGCAGCTCCCTTACATGCTCGGCGAGGGCTGTTTGTCTGTCCGGAGCTATCTTCCTTTTGTTTTGTGTGACCAGCGTACAATGCGGGTTTATCGTCAGCTTGTGACAGCAAAAGGTGAGGTCAACGCCTGGTAGTTCAAAAGGCTTCCAGGCGAACACATCTTTATTCTTCAATAGCAGTTTTTCCAGCTCGGTTTTCTCTTGCTTGGTGAGTGTACTACCAATTTTGGTTGTCTGCCTGAGCTCATCTCCCAGTTGGTAATCCATAAGTTCCCCATCGGGCTCTGTTTTCATAAGCTTCGCCTCCTCTCTTACATCCAACTCCACCATGTTGACCGAGCTCGGAATGGATAGCGTCGGGTTTTGAGCTCTCTTTTGTTGTGATGAGGACGTCCCGGGTTCATTACTTTTTACTGTTGAAAAGTAACATTGTCGAGACTCCTTTTGATCTCCTTTAATGGTGACGACCTTATTATGCCTACTAACCATCTTCAATTTTTGATGCTTAGTTGATATTAACATATCTCAACTGTGGATAGTTGGTTGTCCCAAGATGATGTTATAGGACGAAGGGAAGTCCGCCACAAGAAACTTAACTAGTCTGGTCTTGAAGGCTTCCTTGGATCCCAACGTCATTTTCAATTCTATGTATCCCTTGGGACAAGTATCTTCTCCATTGAACCCAATTAGGGTTGTTCTGCATGGCCTCAGATTTTCTGGGTCGAGCTCCATTAGTTTAAAGGCATCCCATAAAATAATGTCCACCGCACTGCCTGGATCTATGAAAATTTTCTTTACGTGACACTTGCCTAGTAGACCAATTATGACTAAACCATCCTGATGGCCCGGAATCACGTCCCTTAAGTTGTCCTGAGTGAAGAACAATTTGGGTGGTTCGAGTCGTGGAGGTTCTAGTTTGAAAGTCGGTCGCCCCCTAATGGTTAAAACCTCTCGGAGATATTTCTTTCGTTGACTTATTGTATCGCCACCTCCTCCATAACCTCTACTAATGACATTGCAATCGAACTCGGCCTCTGGAAATTCTTCCTCATCATCATTCTTTCTTTGGTCGTCATCTTGCTTTTTCGTTGATGGACCGAGGTCTTACTTCAATCTGTCTGCTTACGCTTGCTACTCTTCTGACCTTGATGACATACTGCTGTAGTCGTCTGTCTCGAACAAACTTTTCTACGGCATCTCTCAGGTCCCAACATTCTTCAGTTGTATGTCCCAGTCCGTTGTGGAAGTCACAAAACCGAGATCAATCCAACTTCCCTTTGTTGTACAGGGGGCGAGGTCGTTCTACTTTCTTCATCTCGATAAGCGCAACTTCTCTTCAAATCTGAGCACGTGAGACATTCAGCAGGGTATATTTTTCATATTTCCCCTCGTATTTTCCATTTTGACCTTTTTGGTCCAAATTCTTCGATCGTTCCTTCGACGGCTGATCCCTTCCTTTTGTGGACGGGCTTTTCGGCCTCTCTTTCCCCGGCGCATTAGCTATCTATATCTGCTCGATATCTAGATACTTCTTAGCTCGTCGATTGAACTCCTCCAGAGTCTTAATTTCTGCAGATAAGACCGATCTCCCCATCCTGGACTCACTATCCAAACCCGAGATGAGCAAATGCATGTGCACGCTCTCCGTCAACTCTTGAAGTAAGGCGACCGCTTTGAAGCGATCCAACTATTTCTGGAGAGTTTCACCGGGCTGCTGTTTAATTTTGTCCAGCGTGTAGACCGACTTGGGTTGCTTTTTGCTTGTAGCAAAGTTCAGTAGAAATTTCTCACTTAAGTCATTGAAGCCGGTGATGGACTTTGGGGGTAAGGTTCGGAACCAGATTTGCGCTGCTCCTCGCAATATTGAAGTGAATAGCCGAGATATGATAGGTCCTTTGAATCTTTGAACTAACATTTCTGTGTCGAAGGTATTCAAGTGTGTCTGAGGGTCCTGGCTTCCGTCGTACATAGCGAGATCGGACATATTGAACTTCTTCGGATATTCGGCTTCCGTGATTTCATCTGAGAATAGGCTGTTGTTTTTTCCTCCATCTCCATACCACGATCTATTCTTTTCGGGCTCATCTAGTCAGGTTCCCTGGTTATCCGAAGAATGACTGCTTTTTTGAGCTACCCGAGCTTGATTATCCCGGCTCATATTCCGTTCACTATTTTGTTCAGAACGTGTAGCCGAGGCTACTCTGCCTTGCTCTGGCTGTTTGAGCTTGAATGGATCAATGGTTTGAGGTTGGATGTCTTCATTCTCATTGTGTTGATCACCCCGGTGCTCTTTTTGAGGAAGGTCTTGTAACCGCTTGAGAATTTAATCCATCATCTCGGTCATGCGATCAATTTTTTGGTTTTGGAGATTGTCGCGTTCCTCTATGTTCTCAATCCGTTTAAGCATGGACCCGACAATGTTGTGCAACAATTGTATGTCTGGGTTATCAATCTGGAATTCTTGCGAGGAATTGGCTTGGTTGGCTTGTTGCAGTGTTTGATTAGTGGATTCATCCTCATGATGAGGAGGATTTGCATCAAGTGGCTCCGCAGAAGGACCCCGGACATTACCTTGGACATCTTCTTGCTATTGGTGATCGTTACTGCTTCGTTCTTGATTCTGCTCGTGTGTGAGCATATGGCTTCTGCTTCTAGTATTAGCCATCGTTGGTCACAGGGATTGAACTTTATAGTCCCCACGGTTGGCTCCAATGTTCTGGTGCAAAACACAAGAGTGATTGGACTTGGCATGAGGTGAAATCCCAGGGGCCTACGTACCACAGATTGGGATCAAAGTCCATGTAGTTCGAAAATAGGCGATAGGCTTGTTAAAACCAGAGGGAGTGGGGGTGTGTGTTCTGTGTGAATTGAAGAGCTAGGTTTGGAACGTGTGTACCTTGTGAGGGTTTATACCCTATTTATAGACTTACTTGAGAACGTGTGTACCTTGTGAGGGTTTATACCCTATTTATAGACTTACTTGAGCCCTCTATCTTCTGGACTGATATTATCTGATTAGTCATAATATATCTTTTTACTGATCAGATCCTAAATCGATGGGCACCCATGATTTGGGCAGTTATGTTGATAGCCTTATCCCTTGATTCTAGGGGTTTGTTATGATACGCCACTGAGCCATTACCTTTTGGGCTTTCGAGATGGTTGGGCTGGGCCTATTTTTGACATATCCATAACAAAAGACATGAATGGCTATCATTTTATCGCCCAAGTCCAAGTCGTGAGAAAAAATATTATCACGTTGGTAAGTTCTCTTCTCTTTCTCTCTCTTAATATATTTTATGTATATATATCTCGATACTATTGTCTCAGTGTGAGAGTTTACATTATATTTCTATTTTGCAGTAATATTTGAAGCTGAGAGATTATCTCATGATGAGATTAAAAATTTATGGCAACATCCTTTTAGGTGTTGGGTTCAGAATGAGGGTTCTTCTTCTCAGCTGGTTTCTTCCCAACAAGAAAGTCTAAAAAGAGGAAACAACTCTATAAACCATGACGAAAACAAGTTTATAAATGATGACGAAGAACCTTCTTTGAAGAAGAGATGACGGTTCACCTGGACCGCTGAACTTCATGCAAGGTTTGTTGAAGTTGTTTCACAACTTCAACAACTTGGCGAACGTATGCGATTTTTCATATCCTTCTTTTTTAAAAAAAAATTATTAGTTTATTTTTATTTTTCATTGACTTCTGACCCCATAATTTATTTATAATTTTTAGAGCAAGATTCTTTACTATTGCAATAAAAAGTCTTTGATTTAATGACCAAGAGGGGTAACGCCTCTTTATTATTATTAATGAAAACTCCCTTTAATTAATATATGCAATATTTTGAGGAAAAAATTTTAAAAATTTGAGAACTTGAGCTTTTTATTTTTCATTTTTTGTTTATAATTATGAAGCTTTTTGTTTTTGAGATTCAATTATAATTATTAATAGAATACTTTTTTTTGGTGTCTGCATTAATCTGTGTATTTGTACTTTATGAATTATGAATAACAGCGTCTTTTATTAATAAATTTTTCTATTATAATTATGAATACAATAGTTTATTCTGTTTCCTGTATGGCAGGTAAAGTAGTGCCTACAAATATCCTTCGATTTATGAATGAGCCAGATCTCACGAGAGAAATTGTTGGGAGTTATGAATGAGCCAGATCTCACGAGAGAAATTGTTGGGAGTCACCTACAGGTTGAGTTTTCTCCATTATTATTATTTTTTAATATATATCTCACATACCAATCTAATTATGTTATATTATACATATATCTTGTGGTTTCTTCGCTATACTTTCAGAAACATAGGGATCACGAAAAGAAAAAGAAAAGGGGGAGAGAGCTGCGTGAACCGACATGTGAATTGCTAGACAGGCTTCACTCCTTTGATACCATTGCTGGGCAGGCTTCACTCCTCTGATACCATGTTAAGTGCGAGAGATATATCACACGCAAGCCATAAGCAAGAAAGCTTTGATCGAGAGAATATTTACACGAGAGAGTCTGTATAAAAATGTCTATCAATCTAAACAAAACAGATGACTATCCTATTTATACAAGTATCATATGACTATCTTATCCTATTTATACAAGTATCAGATGACTAAGATACCCCTCAACTATATATTAGATATTTAAATAAAGTTTATAGATATTTTAAATCTATTTGTTTCAATTTATATATTTTCTCCCTAAATCTAATTTTGAGGATAAAATGTAACATGTCTACAAAATGTATTCATATATTTTGTTTTTAAACAAAAACAAAAAAATTCGGTCATCAATTTAACCAAACCGAAATATTTCAGTTAAATTGGTTTGGATTAATTTGGTTAATAGATTTAATTCAATTTTCAAAATTAGTTGTTTTCTCTTTTTGGTTATTTTAACCGAAAATAAAATCGGAAAATTGAATGTTCACCCTAGTCCAAACAGTTCAATCAATACTCAAGCCAGAATAACATATAATTAAATTAAAAAATTATAGGCATATACTATAGAAAATAAATATGAAGTAGTTACATAACTTTAAAATAAACATAAGCAAACTTACATGTAACAATATCTTTCAAGAATATCAAGTCCCAGCACAATAAAATCATTGGTTGATTTTGAAAGTAACACAATAAGAAGTTAACATAATTCGAAGTCTTGGAAGCTTGAGAAGATCAAGATTGTACAACTTTTTTCCAAGATTTAAGGATAGATACGTTGGAGTAAATACAAAAACAAACCATCTATTTTCTCAGTGTGTTCACACTTGGCATACTTCTCGGTTCACAATCTACAATTAGCACAAACTAATTTTTTTTTTTAAAAAAAAAATCCTGGTTTAGCATGCAAAAACATGGGAGGTGTTCATCGGTAAGCATGTTCAATTGTTCATCCATAGACATCCGCAAATAATATACTCCATCCAGCCTATAATATAGGACACTTTAACTATATCATGAGAAACAAAAATTTATAGTTAAGTCATTTAGTAACTCTTCAAATGCAAATTTTTTCCGTACCCTTCTTAAGAAATGTGTTTAATTGATTTTTGAGAGGAGATATAATGAGTGCGGCAAAGTTGAAAAAAAGTGAATATAATTACAGGGGCAAAACAAGTAAAAGATCATTAATTAGATAGGAGGTGACTTATATTTTGGATGATGTCTTCTTTCTAAAAGTGCCATATATTGTGGACGGGAAAAAGTATAAGAGGGTAGAATTTAATATTATTTGATTGAAATATTCTCAAATAATAAATGTTTTAGATCATTTGACTAATGATTAATGTTATGCAGAGAAAGGTTAAATTTTTCTAAATATTATAAGACTTATTGAATTAAAAAAATTAAAATTCATCGGGGTCTAACACTCTAAGGCCCTGTTAGATCTTTACATTATGTTTGGTTTGAAGGAGGAAAGGGAGTGACAGGGAAAGTTGAGAGAGAAATTTTTTCTCTCATCTTTATAAAATAACCCATAAAAAACTTTCAATATTCATAAAATATACTCTTAACAAAAAAAAAATATTCTTTTTATTAATGGTAATTGGGTCAGTATCCTCCCAAAAAATTATTTTCCTCCCACTTCTTCCCCTCAAACCAAACACACCCTTAGATCTCGGGTTTAGGTAGTAGAATATATACCTGTCATAGGGCATGAGGTGGAACCAAAAATTACACTAACAAGGGGCTAAAATTATAGAATATAACCCAAATTTTCATAAACTATATTTTAGCCCTATAAAAATTTCAATACTTTCATTTTAGTCCCTCCACGCAATGAAGGATTAAAATAAAAATCATAAACTTTTTATAGGCTCAAACAAAATTTCCTAAAAATTTGGGTCATGTTCTATAATTTTAGGGGGGCAGGGGCTACCCCTAGCCCCTCCCTGATTCCGCCTCTGCGGCTGGGGTAGACATGATAAACCCCACTAATTAAGGATATTCTCCTTAAATTATATGTATCGAAAATCTTAGATTTTTTTTTTGGCAGAATCAAAAACAAAATATAATAAGAGAGATGTAAATGATAAATAGCGTGGCTTATTTTAATTTTCAAATTTATTAATGTACATATTTTGTTCCCAGTTATGAATGACTAATCCCCGAAAAAAGAAAAAGTACACATAAGATCCTAGGTTGATAGTTTACCAACTAACATCGTCATCCAGTGAAAGTTTGTTTGTTTTTTTAACTAATTAATAACATCATTATCCTTTTAAAAGTTTTATATATTATTTTTTTTAAAAAAAAAACTTGAAATCATCCAACTACTTTATGGAATTCAAAATTTAAAATTGTCATCCAAAAAACAAACGTACATTCCCCTAGTTAAATGCCGATATTCACTGCCCTCTGTATAAGTACGACTGCTTATCTCACGTTTTATATATATATATATATATATATATATATATATATCATAATCGGTATGGTTACTAATAATCATATATCACCCGAGATTAGATTGATCATAATAATCATAATCTGTATAGTTGCTAGATTTGACTGATTCGGCTAAGACGCAGTGATATTCAGTGTCGTGTGTGTGTAAGCCGAGATTGATTATAATAATCACAATCTGTATGGTCGTTGGATTTGATCGATTTGGCTAAGATGCAGCGATCTTCAGACCAACCTCGTCTTCCTCCTCCTTTTCAGGGCTTGAAGGTTCTCTTAGTAACCACTGATGATGCCATCCAAAGCTGTATCAAGAATCAGCTTTTACTTCCTCATTATCAAATCACTATACTTCACAGTTGTACTGTTGCGTTACAACTCTTAAAATATGATAACTTTGACTTGGTTCTTAGTGATTTCTCCTCTTTGAAAGACATGAATGGCTATCATTTTATCGCCCAAGTCCAAGTCGAGAGAAAAAATATTCGTCACGTTGGTAAGTTCTCTTCTCTTTCTCTCCCTCAATATATTTTATGTATATACATCTCAATACTATTGTCTCAATGTGAGAGTTTACATTATATTTCTGTTTTGCAGTAATATTTGAAGCTGAGAGATTATCTCATGATGAGATCATCAGAGCGTATCAATCAGGTGCATGCTATATTTTGTGGAAGCCACTGAGTGAGCCGTTTGATGAGATTAAAAATTTATGGCAACATCCTTTTAGGTGTTGGGTTCAGAATGAGGGTTCTTCTTCTCAACTGGTTTCTTCCCAACAAGAAAGTCTAAAAAGAGGAAACAACTTTATAAACCATGACGAGGGTTCTTTGTCTCAGTTGGTTTCTTCCCAACAAAAAAGTCTAGAAAGGGGAAACAACTTTATAAATGATGACGAAGAACCTTCTTTAAAGAAGAGACAACGGTTCACCTGGACTGATGAACTTCATGCAAGGTTTGTTGAAGTTGTGAAACAACTTCAACAACTTGGTGAATGTATGCGATTTTTCATATCCTTCTTTTTTTTTATTTTTATTTTTCATTGACTTCTGACCCCAATTTATTTATAATTTTTAGAGCAAAATTCTTTACTATTGCAATAAAGTCTTTGATTTAATGACCAAGAGGGGTAACGCCTCTTTATTATTATTAATGAAAACTCCCTATATATGCAATATTTTGAGGAAAAAGCTTTGAGATTCAATTATAATTATTAATATAATAAAAAAGCTTTGAGATTCAATTATAATTATTAATATAGCATGAATACACTTTATGAATTATGAATAATAGCATCTTTTATTAATAAATTTTTCTATTATAATTATGATTCCCTTTATCTATGAATAATAGCATCTTTTATTAATAAATTTTTCTATTATAATTATGATTCCCTTTATCACAGATAAAGTAATACCTACAAATATCCTTCGATATATGAAAGAGCCAGGTCTCACCAGAGAAATTGTTGGGAGTCACCTACAAGTTGAGTTCTCTCCATTATTATTATTTTTTAATATATATCTCACATACCATCTAATTATGTTTTATTATACATATATCTTGTGGTTTCTTCGCTATACTTTCAGAAACATAGGGACAACGAAAGGAATAAGAGAAGGGGGAGAGAGCTGCGTGAACGACGACGTGTGAATAATGTAAAAGGAAGGAATCAGTTTGGCATTACTAATCATATGGCTCCACCGGTAGTATCATCATCTTCGTACCAGCATCTTCCCCTTCTAGAAACTTCCACGACTAATTATCCTCCTCCTCCTCGACCCCTTCTAGAAACTTCCACGACTAATTATCCTCCTCCTCCTCCTCGACCCCAAAGGCGACGCCAGCGGCAGATACAACATCAACACCTTGCTTGCCAGCCAACGCAGTTCAACAACTTTGGTGGTATATATGATTGTTTGATGAATATATACATAACTTTCAATATAATGTCTCAACCTTTCTTTTATTTATAATTATGTCTCAACCTTCTTTTATTTATACTTTCAATATAATGTCTCAACCTTTCTTTTATTTAATAATGTCTCAACCTTTCTTTTATTTATAATTATGTCTCAACCTTCTTTTATTTATACTTTCAATATAATGTCTCAACCTTTCTTTTATTTATAATTATTGATTGAGCTTGTGAATTTTTGTGAGAATTGTTTAAATTCAAAGTTTAGGAATTGAATCAATAATTGAGTGACCAGAAGTTTTATTTTCTTTCTAATCATATATGACCAGAAGTTTTATTTTCTTTCTAATCATATATATGTGGTTGTTCTTCTTCATGATTCTAATTTATAATTTCTAATTAATTATTTATAATTTCAGCGGTGACATCTTTTATTGGGAATGGAGTCAATAACGTGATGACTTATGAGCAGCCTGATCGAAAGCTAGTTTTGCCTTTTCATGTTAATACTACCAGACCTCCGGGGCCTTTTCATGTTAATACTACCAGACCTCCGGGGCATCAGCCTGATCAAATCATAGGTGCTTCCTTTGAAAGTAAGGAAAGTAATATGCTGCAACAGTCACACACAGATCTAAACCTGCTGCAACAGTCACACACAGATCTAAACCTGCTACAACATTCATACACAGATCCAAACCTTTCTGGGCTGCAACAGTCACACACAGATCCAAACCTGACTTCTTGTTGTATGCTGCAACAGTCACACACAGCTCCAAACCTGACTTCTTGTTGTATGCTGCAACAGTCACACACAGCTCCAAACCTGACTTCTAGTATGGAACAACTACAACTAGATCATGACCTGACTTCTTGTATGCTGCAACAGTCACACACAAACCTGACTTCTAGCATGGAACAACTAAAACTAGATCAAGACCCAGTTTCTGGAATTATAAACCAAGACCAAGCCCTGGGAACTCCAATAGATCAAAACCTGGGAACTCCAATAGATCAAAACTGTTATCTGGGTACTTCCTTTGAAAAAGGTAATATGGAGCAACAACCGATAACTCATTTGACTTCCAGTACGCAACAACTAGATCAAAACCCAGGTACGCAGCAACTAGATCGAAACACATCTTCAATTTCTGGAATTATAAACCAAGATCAATCTCTGGGTACTCCCTTTGGAAGAAATGATATGGAGCAACTAAATCAAAACCATTTTCCGAGCACTTACTTTGAAGAAAGTAATGTGGAGCAACAGATGATAAATCAAAACCCCGGCACGCAGCAACTAGACCCATATTCAGATTATGGAATCATAAACCAAGATACTTTTTATTCCCCTGGTCATCATGATGGAATGATCACGCCAGAAGTAACAGATGCTGAGTATTGGGCTAGTCTTTTAAATTTTGATCAAGAGTTTGATGTTCAACCGTCTGATGGTCTTAATAATTTTCAAGATCGTCAAGGCTTCTTGTATGCTCACCAAGAGATGGATGCTCACCAAGAAATAGATGCTCATGTTCAACAGATGAACGAGAAGGAGCCATCGCATGCTCACCAAAAAACAGATGCTCATGTCCAAGAGATGAACGAGAAGGAGCCATCGCATGCTCACCAAGAAATAGATGCTCATGTCCAAGAGATGAACGAGAAGGAGCCATCACAGATTCGAGGTAAATAAATTTCATAGCTTTCTTGAATTGGCTCAAACAATACTCAATTTGCATAATGTATAACTAGAAGAATTAGTTTAGGTGACTTAAATTTATTGCCACATTTCTCTCGTTTATGTTATATTTTTTTTTTCAAGTTTTTATGGGATATTATTTTTTATGGAAAGTGTTGGTTCGAATATTTCAACGAAATGTATGTTAATTAATTAAAGACTTAATGCCTACATTAATGAGGATGTATTATGTTCAGCGCAACATTTGACTTTATGATGTAAATCAGGCTAAGTGAAAAGGGAAATAAGCATTGATAAAAAAAAAAAAAAAAGGGAAATAAGCATCACCAACCATAAAAAACTGGAAATACATATATAGCATATATGAGAGAGAGAGAATGATTTGATAATGGATGCACACTGTCAACGGCACAACCTATTAAAGTATTAAGTAGAACAAAAAGACATAATATTGATAAAAACAAAATTAAAAGGAAAAGAAAAGAAATATGCCATAATAAAGAAAAGAGAAGCACGAGTATAAAATATATAAATTGACCAAATTCTTTGATGACATGATACTGATGAAAGGGAAAATTAAAAAAATGTCGTCTGGTAAATTTGAAATTGACAAATCCAAAATCAGGTTACTAAAGTGAGGTCCTTAATTAGGAAATCAGATTTTGGCATTGAAAGGATTTTCCTTCATTTTTTGACACAAATAATTGGTTTTGAATCATTCTACGGCTATAGTATGTATTATTTACTTTTTCATGTGTTGAAGCCTTATGTCTATCGTATTTATTAAATAGCTAAATCATACAAACTCCCCTAGATTAGTTGCAGCATATAAACTCTGGGACATTTTAAAGTTTAAATTTAAATTTGATGACCTTTTATTCTTTTAACCATGAATCCTTTTCCGTTAATTCACCATTATCTTTTGAACAGAAACTATCACTTCATATCAATACAAGGCACGTGGCATCATATATAATCAAATGGTTTTATAGTAATTAAATATGTTTTAGCTCCGGGTTAAATTGTCATTTTAACATTTAAAAAAAAAAAAAAAACTAGTTCTCCTTTTATCCCGTACGTCCTACAAATCTACAATGGATCGATCCTTTCAACTTTCAATTCTTGAATAATTCATCAGTGAATGGAAATGATCTGATTTGTTTGATCAACAGAAAAATAAATGAGTTTCTAGACCAAATCGCACCCGGATCGAGATCTTCTTGCTTAAGATCTGAAAATGGCAGCTGATGATAGATTGGCCAAGGAGGCTCTAAACGTTGATGAGGGCATAGTAGTTTTACAGTCTCCTTCCAGATTGGCCAAGCTGCATTTAGTTGTTGATGGTAGTCTTCATCAAAAGAAAAGAAAAACAAGAAACATCAGGTTATATTTGTATTAAAAAAAAGTACTTTATTAATCATCAAATTATTTTTTTAATTTTAATTTTTAAAAAAATGATCTTGTGGTCACACCGTCTCTAACAGCACTGTTCAACTAATCAAGTTCCTTTTGAATTAATGGTAGACACTACTTTTTCAATATGAGTTACATGTATTGTATGAGGTGAAATGAGTCTTAGTTTATATGAATGTGGTTCTCTAATGTTAACTCAGACAGGCTCTTAGGTAAGATGTTTAATTTATCAAACAGACTCTAAGGTAAGGTGTTTAATTTATCGGAGGTCCAAGGAAGTGATGATATATGTTTTTTTTCTCTTCAGAAATTGAAAGTTGACAGGATCTATGCCAAGTGGCATAGGGATAACAAGAATAACTAAGGCTTTGATAATGTTAAAATGACAATTTAACTTAGATAAATATTATTTAATTACTATAAAATCATTAGATTACATATGATACGTAGGATGACATTGTGCCATATATTTATTGGCAATTTCTGTTAAAAAGATAATGGTAAATCAACGAGAAGAGGTTCATGGTTAAAAAAAAGGATGAGGGAATTAAATTTGACCTAAAGTATAAGAGTTTTTGTAGAGTTTTAGAAATAAAATTTCGGTGCTACGTTTTTTAATCCACCGTAACAGTGAATATAATTCAAACTTAAGGTGAGGAGAAAACCATACATAATTTTTATAGGTGCTCCAAAAACAAATTTAAACCATACAAGTACACTAAGCATATAGAACCCAGCAAAACTATAGGGAGGAGAGGACACTGATCAAATTTTTTTCTAAGGTATTCAGTATCCGACTAGATCTGAACCTATAATGTTTTATTACTTCCATTTGTTATGGAGGTTTGATATATATTACTTAAAAAAGCTTAATTGAAATAGTATGAATGAAAAAAAAAAGAACTTTCTATTTATTAATTATAAAAGTCTAATAGGATTTATTATACAGTTAATGTGATGAATACTTCTGCAAAATTTTCTTGAACACATCATGTTTAAGGGAGAAGGTATAATTAAGCATCCAAAAATGAGAGTTTGAACCACAAAACACCTAATGATTTATACACACACACACACATTAAACTTAATGCTTTTTATATCATATTTATGTTACATTATTCAAGGTATATTATAGAAGAAATGATATTTTAGAAAGACAACAGAAAATAATTTAATAGTGTGTGTGAAAGAATTAACCTGGAAATGGCATGGAACACATATAGAGGCTACCCAGCTGGCATATACTTCTCCACATTTGCGTCACTAAAATTGATGAAAAGTGAAGTGAATATATGTATATATATGGTGAGTGATGAATTCAAAATTACGAATCCAGATACTGTACGTTAAAATTATCTCGCGTTCAAAATTCCAGATATGATTTATCGAAGATTAATTTTGAATTGTTAATTAAGTTGATAATATGAAATAAAGTAAATATATATGGTTATTTATAAGATATTGCATAAAAAGTAAAAATAGAAATATTAACAAAATATAAATAGTTTAGATTTGTTGAAAAATTATAATTTAACATCCATTTATAACTAATATTATTTGTGAAAGAATATCAAGATATAATAAAGGGCTTATGATTTATCCCATGACTGGATATAAGCTTTTGTACGGTGAAAGAAAAACTAAGTCGTTTATATGATTGAAAAAAAAAATCACAAAATAAAATGAAAACAATTTCTTCCCTCTACCTCCCAATAAACCCAAAAAATCGCAGAATAACTTCTCAGGATCACATAAAAATTGGAATATAAATTACTATTACAATTTTAGGATTGGTAATTTATTGATTTAATTGAAAACTAAATAAATAAATATAATTTAAAATATAATTTACTAATAATAAATTTAAATTAATAATTACATAATTTGAAAAACATTAGTTTAGTTAATTAGTAATTCTTAATAGTTTTTCTCTTGCATTACAAAGTTGGTAATTTAAATTTATTATTAGTAAATTATATTTTAAATATTATTCATTTATTTAGTTTTTAATTAATTAATAAATTATTGATCTTGTAATTGTGGCAGCAGTTTATATTCCGATTTTTATGTGATCGTAGGAAATTATTCTGCGACTTTTTAGGTTCACTGGAAGGTTGAGGGAAGAATTATACCGATCCAATCAAATATTTTTTTTTTTTTGTGAATCGCATCAGAGAATCAGGAATAATAACGATTCAATCCATATCTTTTGTTTGCTCAATTTTATTTTGTGGGAAGAATTATACCGATTCAATCGGTATTTTTTGTGTGAATCACAGCAAAGAATCGCAACAAGGAATAATAATAATGATGATTCAACTAATATTTATTTTGTGGGATTCAATGTAGTTTTACTTTGACGAGATAAAAGCTTACCTCCTGTTACTGGATATATCATTTCCCCTAAAGTGTTAATATATAGAGAAAAACCTTCGTAACGCCAATGAAGATAAAGGAAATGCATTTGGCAAATTAAGTTTTATTTTGGTCCTTTAATTTTATAATATAATCTATGGATCACATAAAAATCAGAATATAAACTACTATCATAATTTTAGGATTGGTAATTTATTGATTTAACTAAAAACTAAATAAATAAATAATATTTAAAATATAATTTACTAATAATAAATTTAAATTAATAATTACATAATTTGAAAAATATTAGTTTAGTTAATTAGTAATTCTTAATAGTTTTTCTTTTGTATTACAAAATCGGTAATTTAAATTTATTATTAGTAAATTATATTTTAAATATTATTCATTTATTTAGTTCTTAATTAATTAATAAATTATCAATCTTGGAATTGTGACAGCAGTTTATATTCCGATTTTTATGTGATCCTAGGAGTTATTCTACGACTTGTTGGGTTCACTGGGAGGTAGAGAGAAGAATTATACTGATCCAATCAATATTTTTTTTGTGAATTGCATAGAGAATCGAGAATAATAATGATTAAATCCATATTTTTTGTTTGCTCAATTTTATTTTGTGGCAAGAATTATACCGATTCAATCGGTATTTTTTGTGTGAATCACAACAAAGAATCACAATAGGGAATAATAATAATGATTCAATTAATATTTATTTTGTGGGATTCAATGTAGTTTTACTTTGACGAGATAAAAGCTTACCTCCTGTCACTGGAAATATTATTTCCCCTAAAGTGTTAATATATAGAGAAAAACCTTGGTAATGCCAATGAAGATAAAGGAAATGCATTTGTCAAATTAAGTTTTATTTTGGTCCTTTAATTTTATAATATAATCTCAAGATCACATAAAAAACGGAATATAAACTATTATCACAATTCTAGGTAAAGGTGGAAACAGGCCAAACTTCACCCTTAACAGGTCAAGCCTATTCTGTAACATATTGGCCTGAGCCTGGCCTTTGGCCTGTTAATGCCTGTTTTTTTTTTAATTAATTTTTAATTTTTTCAATTTTTTTATTTAATTAAGCTAACAGGCCACAGGCCGAAAACATGTCTACTTTAAACAGGCCGAAATTACATAAATTAATACTAATAATATAAATAACAAGCCATAGGACGAAAACAGACCTATTTTAAACAGGTTAAAAACATGCCAAAATTACATAAATTAATACTAATAATATAAACAAGCAGGTCTGACAGGCCTTTTATCAGGCCTGGGCTTAGCCTGTTAAGTGAAAACAGGTCTCATAAGAGGTCTTGGCCTGACCTTTTAGCTTAACAGGTCAGGCCTGACCAGGCTTTTAACAGGCCAGGCCATAGGCCCCTAGCCTTTTTCCACCCCTAATTCTAGAATTGGTAATTTATTGATTTAACTGAAAACTAAATAAATAAATAATATTTAAAATATAGTTTACTAATGATAAATTTAAATTAATAATTACATAATTTGAAAAACATTAGTTTAGTTAATTAGTAATTCTTAATAGTTTTTCTCTTGTATTACAAAATCGGTAATTTGAATTTATTATTAGTAAACTATATTTTAAATATTATTCATTTATTTAGTTTTTAATTAATTAATAAATTATCGATCTTGGAATTATAACTGCAGTTTATATTCTGATTTTTATGTGATCTTAGAAAATTATTCTGCAACGTTTTGGGTTCAGAGGTAGAGGGAAGAATTATACCAATCCAATCAATATTTTTTTTGTGAATTGCATCAGAGAATAGAGAATAATAACGATTCAATCCATATCTTTTGTTTGCTCAATTTTATTTTGTGAGAAGAATTATACCGATTCAATCGGTATTTTTTTGTGTGAATCACAACAAAGAATCGTAATAGGGAATAATAATAATGATTCAATCAATATTTATTTTGTGAGATTCAATCAAAACAATGTAGTTTTACTTTGACAAGATAAAAGCTTACCTCCTATCACTGGGCATATCATTTCCCCTAAAGTGTTAATATATAGAGAAAAACCTTGGTAATGCGAATGAAGATAAGGGAAATGCATTTGGCAAATTAAGTTTTATTTTGGTCCTAAAATTTTATAATAAAGTGTTTTTTAATCATTTAACTCATATATTGTTAGTTTCTTTAACAAAATACCGATATTAAAGTTTTTTATTGTTGACAAAATTTTAAATGTTAATTACCCTGAAAAACATTCATGATCTTTTAACAATTTGCATTAGTTTTTTTTGCAATTTAGTATAAACATTTTATTCATACAGGTGACTTGTTTTAGCATTTATATATCCAATAATTTTTTAAAATCTAATATTCTTACTTTCTTTTAAAATGATAACTGTTTGACTATACATAAAATTAATTAACTTTGGCTGTGTATATATTATATGTTGTGTACCTACATACTGATATTTTAAAAGTTGACATATCTTCCTAAGCCATTTGGAGGTGTGGGTGAATATTTATTGAATTTTATAAATCGATTTGATTAAAAAAAAAAGTGTACCCAGTGTTTGACCCCTTAACTTGTACCTATGCCCCACCTTTACTAAAAAGAAATTTAAAAGAATTGATTTATTGTTATGAATATCTTAATTGTGTGGATGTCCATTGACTCTTGGTTGGTAAAACTTGTGACCCTTGGTAGATGACTCTTGATTATCAACCCTTGTGACTCTTGGTTGGTAAAAGTTATGTATGACCCTTGATAGATGACTCTTGATTATCAACCCTTGTGATTGGTTATCAACCCTTGTGACTCTTGATTGGTAAAACTGATGACCCTTGGTAAACTTTGTTAGGTGACTCTTGGATGTCTATAAATAGAGAGTATTGTAATCATATAGAGATAGAGTGAAAAATTGAATAAGAAGGGTTTCCATTTTCTCTTGAATCATCTCTTCTCTTATCTCCTGATCTCTTATCCCATATTTTGACAAGTTTTATAACATTTACCAATTAAGAATATATTGTTATTTGGTTATTTATTAGGGCATTATATATATATATATATATGACTCTTTGATTGCTTAAACATATCATTCTACTAGAAGATCAACATCTATAATATACCATCTACTACGTTCGTTAATATAAAATTCAATTGACTAATAATTTAAACAAACTAAAGAAGCTAAATAAATTGCTTTGTTGTAGTATATATTACATTATCTCTCAAATACTTATATATATGTTTATATAATATATTAATTTATAAATTAGACAAATTAGTTTGAAGAACAATGAAAGATAAAAATACTTTGAGCTAATTTATTTAGCTTTCTCAATTTATCCAAATTAGTTAAACAGGTCTTATATTAAGGATATGAGGTTGTGTGTTACTCCCTCTTACAAAAACATATTTGGGGTTGATCTTGATCTTAAATATAATATATGTTTTTATAATTGTCAATCTTTTTCTAATTTACCCTTATCAAAACTCCCTCAACAATAATTAAGGAACAAATGGAAAGAGACTAAATTGTTTTAAGAAAATACATGTAATATTAACTTACTTAATTATCTTTCTTAATCTTATCAAATTAGGTAAATATATTTTTAAAGTTTTCTTAAAGTAGGATCAGAATGTTATTAACGGCCCAACAGAGAACCAAATGACATTCTCTCTTGATAGAATGACTTTCAGAAGTACACTCTTTACAACCCCAAATTAAAGATGATCATCATGAACATGTTGACAACTTTTGTTTCGATATAATTAATTTTACCACTCTAAGTAGATTTCACGCTTAGTCAAGGGATATATATTATCTTAAAGACGTCTGTGTATAATAAGCTTCAAGCCATTAGCCTTTGAAATGATAATAATCATGGGATATTTGACACTGTGGCCAGCCATTCTCAACTGCAAGTAATTAAGATATGAATCCTTTCCCACACGTAGGCTTGGCCCCGCGCGTGCACATATACTATCCCATCATCAATTAACATTCAAATTGAAGCATTTTTTAACAAATTAGTAGCAAACTGTTGGAGATATGAAAATATTTTTGTACCATTTTTTTCGTTGACATATTTGTTAATGGTTGAAGCTAATTACCTTTACATTTTTATACAATTTTGAAAATTTCCTGTGAGTTTTTACGCCCAAGGAAAATTTATGGTGTTAGGTGCCTGTGACAGAATACTTCATGAGTAAATTTGCACTTGGATCCTTTCCTAAAAAAAGTATATTAATGAAAAATTCATTAAACTCTAAATTAAGTGTCTAATTGTAGGACTTACTAATCTATTTAATGATATCCAGTATTTATTTGAAAAAATTATGTAACTCAAATCCTAATAGCATGGTATGGTTAGAAAACCAGTCTTTCTTGTTTGAGATCATGATTAGACACACCCCAAAAGCATTTATTTAAGCAAACCATGATAAAAATTTATCATATTGATTGAAAAGCTACTTGTAAAATTTCTAATTGCCATATCAAACAAGTATTTATTAATGGTCTTTATCATTGTAAGTTTAATCATATTATTCGCTCCCTTCGTAGTTAATTGTGGTAAGTATGCTTCCTTATGAGATTTTAATAAACACCAATGCCCTATATTTGTCTACTATTTTAATTGTTTTAATAATTCTTCCACACATTGTTGCAGGGAGTAAGTGCTAGTTATTTTTTATTTGATCACGGGTGGCAATTACCTTAGGAGTTTTAGGAGGTAAAAAGGTTTTCACTTTTTTTAATAAGTCTACGTTTCCCAAAATTTAAATTTATTCTTCTCTTCATGGAATGGAATGTGGGGTTATTTATCAAGTCAACTAACAGTTATTGCTAATAAATGTGAGTTAATGAAAGTAGACATAAGACTCGTATACTGTCCTATTGGGCTAGCCGTTTATAAGTTCATTTTGACCAAATCTCACATACCAATGAGATGTAGTTAATTTAAAGATTATGGGAGTAAATTTTTAACTTTACCCTCATTTATGATTGGGTAATTTCCAACTCTTTCTTCTCTCTCTATCTTCATAGTTATAATTAATATAGGTAAAACTATCATAATCTTATTTATTATATGCAACTGAATTTATAAATAGGACCTTTTTTTTGTCAAAATAAACTTTATAAATAGGATTAAAGTGGTATGTAGCACATAAATAAAAGACGCATCTCGGAGGCCATTATGAGCGTTTTATCTTCATGAGCTTTTAGCCATTCCAGGCCCCCTTCAGAATTCCACATGGCCTTTCCTTCCTCTGGTAACTCATGCATGTTGGAGAAACTATTTCGATTTACGCTCCTAAGTTTCAATTTTCTCACCACTTGAACATTGGTTTGCACCAAGGATTTGAATTGTGCGCAAGATAAGATGTCCACATAGTAAAGAATTTAAATTGCTCTTATTATTTCTACAAAGTGTAACATCCCAAATTTTGAGCCTGAAAGTTAAAAAATAAGTCTAAATTAAATAGACTATTAAAACCAATTAAGCTTTATGTCTTAAGCATATCATGAGAAAAATGTTTAAGATAATTATTAAATTATTTATGGGCCTTGAAGATTGAGGAAACATTATGGAGTATTATGTTGGGGATCTAGAAAAATTATGAAGAGTTTTAGTTCCCCAAAAGTGGCCTAATTAATTTTAAATCTGAATTAATGGAATTAAAGGCCTATTTTCCCCAAAAATTCAAGGAAAAATAGTCAGAATTAAATTTTTCCGTTGAAAAGTTTAGGGATGATATTTTATGAAGTTTAGAAGCTAAATGATGCCAAAATTTTTTATAAAGTGACATTGAATAATTTCTGGAATTTATTTAATCAATACTGATAAAGAAGCAGTAAAATGATAATTTCACTAACCCAAACTTAAAAATGGATTTGGGCCAAACTAATCCCAATTTGGTGATCCCATGTCTTGCTTGCTCATACCCCAAGGCATAAGGAGAGTCTAACTTAACCAAGTTTTAGTTATGCTAGGTTTCAATGACCCCAAGAGATTTAAAAGGCACAATTTTGTGGAGGATAAACATGAGGGGAGAATTTTCATTCATAAGGACAATTAGATTAAGAATTGAAGTTAAGGAACTCAAGTTGAAAGGTTAAAAAAGGATTTGGGCCAAACTAATCCCAATCACTCATATAGCTACATTTTTCTCCCAATTTCTCTGTTCATAGCGTTCAAACAATAGGTGTAATATCCTAAAAATCCTACTTATGATAAGTATCATAATTTAGTAAATAATACCTATTGAAAATAGGTGAATATGAGGTCTCAAACACCTTGTATTGAATTTATCTTATTATTAGGAAAATTTCTCCTAAGAATAAATAATATGCGAAAAGGTCCCTAAAACATTAGATAATTTGCAAACAAGTCCCTGAAATATTTATGGGGTATTCCTGAGAAAATTATGATAAAATCCGAAGAGACAACTAAATATTTATTAAAAATTAGAAAGTAAGTTGTCTCTAATTTAGGTAATTTATGGGATTATTTTCCTTGGAAAATAATGAGGTAAAATCTAATATTATTATGGGGACCATATTGGACCCCATGATTTTTAATATTATGCATGGTGCATAAAATACCAATGTTAATAAAATAGTTGTGAGATAATAATTATTACTAATTAAGAAAATTGTCAACAATTAGTAAGTAATTAATCAGATAATTAATGGCTAATTGTTTAGACATAAGATAAAGAGAAAAAGGTGGAAATTAATATATATATATATATATATATATATATATATATATATATATATAAACGAAATTATGAAGAAAAATAAAGAAAAAAAATTGGAAATTAAGAAAAAATATCTAAGATATTTAGTAATTAAATAATATTATAATTGTGATATTTTATATAGGATAAACGAGAACGGATAGAAATAAAATCCTACCTAGAAAACCATGAACTAGGTTTCTAGAGTCAGAGTATATTATAGAAAAGTGAATTTTTATCTCAAGGTAGACTATCTCCAAAGTCATTTCCGTAACCGACGGAGTGATCATGAGATAAGGCCAAGAAGATATTTTGTGGAATTAGAACAGATAGTAGAAATGAAAAACTATAGAAAATAATTCATAAACTGAAATCTGAGGATAAGTTGGTAAAAACCAGAGTATATTACGAATCAATGAATTATTATCCAGAAGTTGACGTTGTCCAACGTTATTTCCGTAACCAACGGCGTTCGGCTTAGAATCTTCGGCAGGTTACAAATGTCCTGAATAGGATAAAAAATTTAGTCAACCCAAATATTCTTAACGAGGAAGATTACATCTTCAGCGAGTTGCTTCCGGAATTTTGAGATTTCCTAAGATTACGCGATTAGGACACCGAATAGGGAACTTTATCAGATAAAGGCACATAAAGCAAGACGATGATGCAAGCATGACATCACTTTGATGACGCAGGATGAGGTAATCATAGTGAGGTGTAAGGCCAGGATCGTTCCACCTCAAAGAAGTGCAATCCAACGGTCAGAATCTGATCAGACAAAGTTCAAAGGAATTACCGAAATGTCATCGTCTTTTTCTATAAATAGCCTTCGCCTTTCTCTTCATTCTTCACAAATCCTAGAGCTTTCTAGAGAGAGATTTTAGAGAGAAGGAGGAGTCCGTGGAAATAGCAAAGTGCCGGGTAAGTTCTTCGGTCCCTAGTCTTTAGTTTTAGTGTTTCTTTCGGTAGTTGTAGTAAAAATGCTAGGTTGATCTTTAATCTTCCAAGTATGTTTAGAAATCATGTTCTAGGGGTAATTAAGATATTAATTTTGAAAATCATTATGGAGTTGGAGATATGTTGAAATTCTGGAAGATTAGGGTCAAGGCAACAAAGTGCTGGTGAAATTCCGTAGATTAGGGGATCAAGGGCAAACTGGTAATTTGTACCTAAAATACCTGTTATGATATCAAATATTGATAAATGTGATTATATCATTATAGGATAACAGTAATCTTATTTCACTGTCATTTCGCTGTCGTTCTGCTATTTTCCATCAAAAGTACAGTTTTCCGTCAACGTACTAAACACTCGTCAACGAAGGTACGTTAGCGTACTGTAACACTAACTCTGATATTTACAGTATGCGTATATGTGGTATGTGTGTTGTATGCATGTTGGTGGTGTGTTGTTTGAATACATAGTGTTGTTAAAGGATAACTGTACATCTGCATGCATTGGGAGTGACGTATCTGTATTCACTGGGAGTGGTACATTTCGCTGGGAGCGGTGCATTTGCATTCACTGGAAGCGATATATTTGGGAGTGATTCATTTGTTGTGCTTATATACCATATATGTAAATATGACATTAACCGTTACCTGAGGTCCGATTGCAATGGACCTCAGCTCTTAACATAGCTTCAAGATCGGGAGGTCCGAGGACCGAGGAGAAAGACAAGTAGCACTTATAAGAACTCGGCTGAAGACCATCTTTTGTTGCCACGACATGGGTATTGTTAGGGGAATACCTCTGTGGTTGTTTACTTTAAAAAAACTCTCGGTTTTTGTACCGTCTCTGTAGTTAGCCAGACTTACGGCATTTTGAATATATGTATCAGTTACTCTCTTGCTCCAATGCTCTACTCTGACGAAAAAAAAAATTATACTGCTTTTGAAAAGTTGGGATGTTACAATAGGGTCAACATATTGTGTGATGGATGGAGGAAGGAAGGGACGGAGGAAAGAGGGAGAGGGAGAGGGAGGGAGACGGATGGACGGAGGAGGGAGGGCGAAAGGATGATGAGGAATGATGAGTTGGAAAATGAAAACACACATCGCTGCCTAGTAAGCAATTGCTACATTTTATTAACAGTCAACATAAACGATGATTAAAAGAGGGTGACATTGCTACGTTTTATGACTTCCAGGGTAAGATTAAAACTTTAAAAACTTTTAAGGCAACATTGCTCTTAGGCGTGTATTTTCAAGATAGATTTGTTACTTCACCCTTGTTTTTACTTGGTTATTTACATGTTTAGTTAATTACCATTACACATTGTATATTGGGTTGATGTCTTCCTACTAAAATTCTTCGGAATCTCATCCCTTCTCTCTCATGTACTAATAGTAGGGGCAAGTACTCCTAAAGGAAATGGCAAGCTAGTGGAGGAAGTTTGAAGGTGAAAGCTCTTGAGAAGCTTGTTTTTAGAGTGAGGAAATCGGGCCGAGCCCGTTTAGGCCTTGGCCCTTCAAGGGTCGGGTCTAAAAATTTGAAAAGATAAACAAAATTAGCCTTGAAGGGCCACGGGCTAGCCTGTTAAGCTCTGTATAATTTTTTTTGTTTTAATTGAGGTTAAAGTTGGGTTTGAGCGCTTCAAATACATGATATTTTTACTCATGAAGTAGAATCTACTGCGGTTAGTGAAGTACAATCAAATATCTTTGACATTAATGATATGATGAAAAAGATGTATAGTCATTTGTTGTTAGTAGTATGCTTCTTATATTTTATGTGTTTTATTTATGGACAGTAGTGGACTGTGAACAGTAGTTTGCTTTTGATTACGAACTCATGAATATGTTCATTTGTTGTATAATTTGTGTTGTTTGGATATTAATGTTGATAATATTTATTTGATAAATTAGAACTTTAATTGTTGTATTTTACTAATCTTATTTCTTTAAAAACAAAGGAGAAAAAATAGTTAAAATTTGTAATAGTAATTTTCGGGCCCTAGAGGGCCGGCCTTGGCCCTGGTGCTCTCGGGCTGGGCTTCAAAAAATATGTGTTTTTTTCCTTCCGGACCCTGGCCCTGATTCCCAGCTCTACTTGTTTTGATTACTATGCTGTTAAATGATTTTGTTTAATGGCTATTGGGTATACATTTATTTAAGGTTTTTATAAGTTAATTATATATCTCGTTATATACCTAACTTCCGCAAGGAGCAGCATGAGAGCCAAGTAGAAGTAAAGGTAAGGTCTAATTAAAACATAGCTAAAATGCATGAAATTGGTAATGGTTGTTAGTGGTTGTTTTGTTGATGACTCATGATTTTGGAAGTACTATTTGACTAGGAAAACGTTTTAACCAGGTTATGAAATTTGGCAGTGTTATGGTACACATCCAGACCTTTACGATGAGTTTTATTTAATAATTTTTGGATGTGTATATAAAAAGATTTTATTTTTTAAAGATGACATAGAAATATGAAAATTCCTACAAATTTCCCAGCTCAGTTTTGATATATTGACGTTTTTGAACTTAAAAGTTCACAACCTCAAAATTCTTTTAAAGATCTAAATATAGAGCTTTGAATCACATATTTTGGAGATATATTAAATTAGTTATGAATTTCTAAAGTTTTAATAAAATTCATTGTCTCCTGATATCCAATCTTATAAATAAAGTTAACTTTTTTTATTGATTAAGGGTACCATTTGGGTCATACGTAATTCTTTAATGGTTAAATAACTATGATAAGCAGCCTTAGAGTAAAATGTTATAAAAATAAACTATTAAAAAAAATAATAGAATAGCGAGCATTTGATTATTCCGTTGTAAAATAGATTATTACTAATTGATTATCACCGTAATTATGCCACTAAATTAGATTAGGGATCGAATTCTATCACTAATTCATTACTTTTTGTGGAGCTCCAATTTTACTAACAAAAAAAAAAAACATTCTTTTTTGATCATACAATGAACAAATAATTTAAATATGTTGCTACTACTTTGACTACAGTAATTTTAATTGAAATTAATTATTTTTTTTAAAACTACCTTCAATCCTAAATATATAAGTTAAATAAGAGGTTTACTTTGATTATGAATACCACTTTCTCTACTAAATTTAGAATATTTTTTCTAAAGTATCTATATTAATTGGACATATTTTGAGCAAATAACTAATTAATTTAAATACTTTTTTCAATATCGATAAATCAGTATCTAATTTTTATCATATAATTTTATTTTGGGCAGTTGAACTTCTTTTGTTCCCCAACCGAACCTATGACATATTTATCTCATACACATATGATCAAATCAAATTCAAATTAGTGAAACAGACACTAATGACCTTGTTTGGAGAGAATGTTGGGTAATTTTAAGTCACAAAAAGCTAGAAAAAAGTAACAGCAAAAAAAAGTCTTAAATAGAGTGATTTGGTAGAGCTTTA
The DNA here is from genome assembly GCA_037074495.1 of Acacia confusa. NCBI lineage: Eukaryota > Viridiplantae > Streptophyta > Magnoliopsida > Fabales > Fabaceae > Acacia > Acacia confusa. The sequence goes on along the minus strand of CM073512.1, from coordinate 1,326,534 downwards.
AGTTTACTAAGTTTTTTTTAAAAAAAAAAACTCCTAAAAGTCAATTTAGGAAAAAACTCCATAGGGTAGCTTCCGGGAAAAAGCTCTTAGTTTTTTGACGTGGGTCTCACCATTTATATCATCATCAATCTAAATACAAATCATATTTATAAGCCACCGCTATCACCACTAATACAAACATATCCCATTATCAAAAGTAACTCAAATTTCGTACAGAATGGTCACTTGTTGTCACAAAACCAGTCTTCCCTTTTCAGTGAAAAATAATAATACCTCCTAAAATATGATAAAATTTGTAGTATAATTTTTAGGGATAGGATATTCTTACTACCATTTTTTGTTATTATCAATGTTACTACCACTTTTTCACTGTTAGATCATAATCTTATCTATCTTTATCATTTTTCTCTCCAATTGAGATTATAATCTAACGGTGAAAAAGTGGTAATAACATTGGTGGTAACAAAAAATAGTTGTAAGAATATCCTATCTCTAATTTTTAATACAAACTTTGTCCTATATAATTAGGAAGAGTTTAATGTTCCCGTCTTTACTCAGAAACATACATTTTTTTACCTCACTCCTTGCTCACATAAAAGTCCCATTATACCCAATTAGTAAATTAACTTTTAGATCTGTTTTACCTCACGTGTATCTCACGTGAGTGGAACATATGCTGATATGCCTGTTTCTCTCCCTCTGGCCTCAAGTTCTCCTCTCTCTCCTCTCTCGTTTCACCGGGGATTCTCCTCCGTTTCTCGGGCGTCCGACCCACCCTATTTTTCCTAATTTGTGTTTTCTTTCTTTCTTTCTTTCTGTTGAAATGGCAGAAACTTGCGGAAGCTGTAGCTCTTGGGTCGATGACATTTACTGGACCCATTTCAAATTCACTCATTTTGCTCAGCGTCTTCCTCCTGGTTTTGATCAACACCTTGTAAGTCTCTCGTTTCCTTCCGCTTTTCCAAAATTTTCAGATCACTTACTTCCGATGTTACCTGTGAGCTCAAAATTTTGTGTTATCTGTAACTTCTCCCCCAGATTCCTCCTTGCAAGTTCTTAGCCCTTTAATTCCTTTTGCATTGCTGTACAGTAAATCGGAGGCCTTTTTAATCTTTTATGATCTCTTAGTTATGAACTTTAGATCAGCTGTGTTGTACTTCACATAAATCCTCCACTTGCAGCCTGAAGGGATCACTTCTTTTGTTTCATTTAGTATGCTGTTATAAGTCTACTATTTAGTCGCGACACCACCCCCCCCCCAAAAAAAAAAAAAAAAATTGCCAGTTTTTTTGGGTTCTACCAATTTGCGTGAACCCTAATTTTGTCACTGTAGAGAGGGGAAAGAGAAAAGGACTTTCGAAGGGAACAATAGACACATAAAACAACGAGTAAGTAGGCAGAAAGGAACTGAAGATGCATGAAAATTATTTGGTTCTAGCACTACAACTATGTTCTATGCTTATAGAATTGTCTGGTGACCACGACCAGAACATTGCTTTGCTTGTTTCCCAAAAGAAAAATAATGATCAGTGGGAAAAATTGTTGCATGCTACATAGTTTTTTGCACTCAATGTTTTGGATTGAATCTCTGCTTCGGTAATTGAGTCACATGTATGGATTTAATCTATTTAATCGCAATCATAAACACTTCACAACAACAAAACTTTATCCCTCTAGGTGGGTTCACATGGATCACATGACTCTATTGACCTCGATCAAAAACCAAATCTCTTGATAAATTATCAGCAAAGAGGTCTTGCTCAATGTGAAAAGTGCTTGAATAATCAGTCAATTTGAGGAAAGCTAACTGATATCCTGGAAATGAAGTAATCATAGCTCTTGCATTCTGTTATTGTGGCCAAGCTAGTACACTAGCATTATGATAGCTACTTGCTAGCTGATAACTACCTTTATCAAAATGAGCCTGCATTACATAGTCACTGAACCACACAGGACCTTCTCTAGTTTCTAGTTCTAGTCTCTTTAGGAGTTTGCTGTTAGAGTTTTGAAGGTCAATGAGGCCGTGATCAGTTTCTTCCAATTTCTGTGTTGGACGTCTATGATTAAGGTTCAATTTGATTTAGCAACTCTTATAATCAGAAACATATGCTACCAATATTTCCCAGCTGCACATAGTTTGCCCTATTCTCAATATGTTACTAAGCTTTGTTGAGTTTATACTGCAGGCACTTCCCAAAAGATTTTCGGATAGCCTGAAAAGAAAATTCCCAGATAATGTGACCCTTAAAGGTCCTGGTGGCGCTGAGTTGACTGTCAAATTGTCAACTAAAGATGATATCTTGCACTTCACAAATGGTTGGCAACAATTTGCGCAAGATCACTTTTTGGAAGAGAACGATCTCCTGATCTTCAAGTACAATGGTGAATCACAGTTTGATGTGCTAATATTTGACAACAAGAACTTATGTGAGAAGGTGGCTTCTTATTTTGTTCGGGACAGTGGGCAAACAAATCAGAGAAACACAGATAATAACGGTTTGGGAGAAGAAAATATCCCTACTGATATCGATGTCAAAGAGGCTTCGCCTAAGAAATCTGCACGCGGTAAGAGTAAAAAGACAAGTAAAAAGGCTCGTAAAGCTACTGTGGAATTCACCCCTTCCCAGCCAACTAAGCGGAGAGGAAGATCTAAGGGATCTGATGCCCATGCTGGAGGAATTGAATGGGTTCCTGGTAATTATATTCTAAATCTGGGGCTGTCTATCTTTATTGCTTAAAAGCAAGGGAAACTACATTTTAACCCCTCAAATGATTTCCCACTTACAATGTTGGTGAATCAACTTGAGAACACAACAATTTGCTCTACCTCTCCTGAATTTACAATAATAGAAAATAATGTGGTTAACCTTCTAATAGTTTACTTGAATGTCTTGCTGTACATGTTAATGAAAGCCAACTTATAAATCTTTGATTTTGAAAGTTGAACGGTGCCATTTGATCTGAGAAAACAAGTATTTTCTACAGTGACATCAGTGGAATTAGACTTTCCATATTAGAGGTCCACTTCTCACGCCACAATTTTATTTCTTTCTCATTTTACTTTGGAAAATAATTATTTTTCTCAAAACAAATTATAGAAATCGACTTTGAAAGTCTCATAAATTGACTAGTGCTTGTTTCATGATTTTTATTAGACAGTAAAGTCATGAGCTAATCAAAAGTTAAATTGTTGTGATATTAAGAGTTGAAGTGTTACTTCTTAAATTTCATGCATTGTGTTGTAATTTTGATATATTTCCAGGGGTGAATATAGTTTCCCTTGAAAGAATACTTAAACAAATTGGTAATGCTGAGTCTATATTTGACATGGCTGCTTGTTGCATCAAGTCAAAATAGCATTTAAAGGAAATATTTACTCTTATGAGAAATAATCTTTATCTTTTTAATGGTTGCTGCTGCTTTGTGGAACTGGAGCCTTATTTTGCTCATGTTACTTCTATTTTACAACGTTGAATTATGATTAGATGCTGATACTGCATCCCCCGGCGGAAATAAGATAATCGAAATAGTGGATGCTTCAAACCCAAAGGCTATCATAGAGAATGCAAAAAAGAATACCCTCCAATTGGCTCAAGCAGCATGTCCCACAGACGGATTCTATGTAGTCATGCGACCCTCGCATGTATTCCGGAGATTCTATTTGGTAAACTTCGTTTCTTATTTTCTGTTCCCTAGTTGAATGTCCTCTCTAATTGTTCTCTGGCTTCCTTTTGCTTTATATCCTTAATGGATTTGAGTGTTTACCAAAACTTGAGAAATTGACATTCAATTTCTGAGACAGATGCTGTGTGTTTGTGACCCTGTGGAATGGCTGATCCCACCACGTAATTGGGTTTGACACGCATCTTCCTCAATGCAGTTATGAACTTCTCAAGAAATTGAGAGGATCCAAATCTTTCTATTATTTTATACTTCCTCCGCTTCTAAATATAAGACATGATTGACTTTTCTTGGAGAGATTAAGAAAATTAAATACGTTACTTAATCATATCATATGTTGTTTATCATCAGATCATATATCAATTTCATAAACTTAGGCAAAATGGTTTGAAGAAAAAACGATAAATATAAATATTTTAAAGTAATTTAATTAGCTTTCTTAATATCTTTAAAAAAGTTGACTCTGTATTATATTTAGGACCGGAGAGAGTTAAGACATATTTGGGGTTTAAGGAGTTAATCTTAGTCCTAAATATAAGACATAGTTTTCATATTTATCAAATTTTTCCTCATTTGTCCCTATTAATGCTCCCTCAACAATAATCAAGGGGGAAAGGGAATAAGAGAATTAAGGAAGATAACTTGTATATTTTAAAAAATATATATCATATTAGCTAACTTAACAAACTATCAGCTAACTTAACAAACTTCATTAATGTAATCAAATTAGAGAAATGTTTTATATTAAGGACCAAAGGAGTGTACATTAGAATATGGATCTTTTGGAGTTATTTCTTTTGTTGGGTATGTAGATATAGTAGAGAAGAAATTTTGAGTCGGAAGAAAAATAGGAAGTAGGTTCCATATGTACTTTCACCTTTTGTGTTCGTCTCTTTCTACATACTTCAGGAACTTATGAAGAAGAACTCTAGAAGATTTTTGCTCATGTTTATCTTGGCTTTAACTGTACTTTTTGTTTCATTGTTGCTTATCAGACAATCCCTATGAAGTGGATGACAGAGCATTTTCCTCTACAATCTGAAGATTTGATATTACGTGTGGGAGAGATCGAATGGCTTGCTAAATACATCTATGAAGCCAGCCGTTGTACCGGCGGACTGACCGGCGGGTGGAAACAGTTTGTGATGGACAATAACCTGCGAGAATTTGATGTTTGTGTGTTCAACCAAGCAAATATAGGCAAGAAGCCACTGACCCTTGATGTGAAAATATTCAAAGTTGATGTGTAGTGAATCCAAACATACAAATATTCAATGCCTCAATGGTTGTTAGGTATGTAACATAATTCAGGTGTCTGAATGTGTAGTTTTATGAGTTTGTGTGAGGGGTCAATGGTCATGGAAGCTCATTGAAGTGATTTGGCTGCAGGCTACATTTCACGTTATGCGTGATAATTTTGGACACAATGCGGTCTCTGTGGATGTAATGTATCAATTAAATTATGTAGCGCAACTTGGTTAACTTTATTTTACCTCTCTTCTTTCCTCCGGTGACTTTTTAGCATAGCTTTTAACTCTTGAACTACCACAATAACAACAAAGTCTTATTTCACAACTTTTGCACACATGTTTATAATTTCTTTTCAAGAAAAATGTGTGTAATCAATTGAATTTAGTTCAAATGATAAGCTAAGGCATGAACATGAGATGGAATGTGGAAATTCGTATGATATTCTATCAAACCAAAATTCCCTACCCCCTTGGGGTCAGCTTAATAATGAGCCGAGTAGCCGACAATATTTGATGACATGGCTTCTAATCAAAGTTGTAATGATGGAATCCGAATTTGAATCCAATGCGATCCAGATAATTATATTAAAAACAAATATCGTAAAGAAGAGAGAAGGGCATGATAAATAAAATGTTAGAAAATTAAAATATCAGATTATTTAAAAAAAAAGCAATTATAAATGAAATTACTATTGAAAAAATTACGAGGGTCCTGCAACATTATATTTCTTTTTTAAACAAGTGCATATTTTATTTTATTTTTTATTAATATCAAATTTTTGGTGGGATGAACTAGGAGATTTGAATGCCCAAAAGGCCAAAACTAGCTGAAAATAAAGAATAAAAGCTTCGAGTCCCAATCAACATAGCTTTTCTTCTAGGTCTTCCTCACCTTTAGGGAGGGGGTTCAATCCCTACGTTGGTTAAGGCGTTGGGGGAGGCATCCTAGAGGTCTAAGAAGCAGTGGTAATGCTGGTAGAGGTAGAGACATGTGTACTCTTTAGCCAGTATCCCCTGTGAACTGGGCTCCAAGCGCCCTGCCCTTGGACTGTGGGTAAGCCCGACCCCTTTCCTAAAATTTTTCTAGCAAAAAAAAAAAAAACATAGCTTTTCTTCTAATTTTTTTTTTATACAAAAAAATTTTGGAGGGGTTCGACATCAGTCCCCCACCCAGGCCAAGGCACAGCCCCGGGCTCTATGAGAACTTACTGGGAACTTATGAGATCGCCTACCAAAGGAGTTCCAGCGACGGCAGAGAGGATCGAACCCACGACCCAAGGGCCTAGTCCTAGATCCCTTACCATCTGTACCAACTCTCATTGGCTTTTCTTCTAATTAGTAGCTCAGGACGCTTTGCTGGACTGCACTTTTGAATATCCAACCTACCATGAACCGATATAATCATGAGAGAATTAAAATGAAATCTCAAAGAAAAAAAATTTAACTATTAAGAAGTTTCAATAAAAAGTGAAGTGGTTATTTATTACTCTCGAACTTATTTTTGGTGCTCTTAAATTTTAATGGAACCTCTTAATAATTAAATTTCGGAACCTCGCCGCAATTCCCCTATAATTATTTTATCTAAAGATTAATATTTGCGTTATAATATGACTTTGCGCCTTTCAACCCTTAGTGCCATTGCAAACACATTGAAATAAAATAATTACCATGTAATATACAAAGTCGTAACAATTGAACCCACCTAAGTCATCCATAGATTGCAAAATTCAAACAAAGTGAAACAGAGAAGCCAAAGGATTCAAAATCTAAGGATGGATAGCCTTGGCCATGGCAAAGGCGGCAGCGGAGGCAATGGCGCCGATGAGAGCAGTTTGGAGGGCACTTCTAAAGGGTTTGTTACCAGTGAAGTGTCCCTTGGCATAACCAAATATGAGCAAAGCAATCAAAGTTATAACAACAGACGCCACTACAGCATCTGTAGCTTTTGGAAAGAACATGTAAGGCACAAGAGGTACAATTCCTCCTAAAATGTAAGCAATAGCAATAGTCATTGCACTGTGTAATGCTCTCCTTGGATCTGGTTTCTCTAATCCGAGTTCAAACCTGCCAAACAAATCAATTTCTTAATACACATCATGTATTTATTACAACAAATAAAAATAAACAAATGTGAGGAAATCCTATTCTAGCCTTGATGAATAAATAAGCAGTTAATAATATTACTTCCAATTTTCAGTATCATTGCTTGAAATAATTCTTATGGCGTACAAGATAAGTATGTGGCCAGATATTTATCCAGAAAGTGATTCTAAAACCATGGTTTAGGGATTTGCCAAAGACTCAAAGAGGCACATAGTTACATCACTATTTCATTCAAGATAGAACATTAAATCTAATATTAAATTGACTTGTGCAGTATTTTAGACCACATTTCTCACCGAGAAGTTTAGGTTAAAAGCTACTAGAATAAAAGGATAACTTTTCGGTATTGTAATAAATTAAAAGTAACTTTTCAAAAGAAAACGTAATTGAGTTTTCTTTTATGAAGATGCGTCCAAAACTTTTTGATGCAAAGGAACAAGATATAGAATATTGATGACCTATCCATGTGCGACCCATCACAAGGTGAGATTGTTTGAAGATTGGAGCCACTGGTTTTGTCTGTAATGGACCACACGCGTGAACCAAACTCTGGCCCTAACCCTCTGTCCACTTTCAAAAAGTTGGGATCCACCACTCCTAAAAGCATAACCAACTCGTCATCTGTAGGAATCTCAGCGTAGATTTTTTCCCTAAACTTTGCTAAGGAGCCACTTTTATATTTATTATTAATTATTGATAACAATTTCTGTACTCTATCATCCTCTTAGTATATTTTTTATATTCATAATCTATGTTTTTAATCTTATTCATTATGTCCTTCGATCTCTCAAAAAATTTTGAAAAAACAACTGGAGTTGGGAGAGAATCTTGATTCCTACTGTGACATTCTTATGCTTGTCCTCATGATTCCGAAGACAGCATAAAAAGCCACGCACGCACGATATCCCCAATCCCCAGATATCTCAATTGATTTTCTAACTATCTATATATATACCATTTTAGTCCTATTTATAAATCCACTTTGACTAAATCTTATATACCAAAGGTAGTTAACTCAGTGATTATGAGGGTAAATTTTTAACTTTACCCTCATTTATGATTGGGTATTTTTCAACTCTTTATTCTCTCCCTATTTTCATGGGTACAATTAATATGAGTAAAATTGTCACAAATTCATTTATTACATGAAATGAACTTATAAATAGAACCAAATGTTTTGGATCAAAATGTACTTATAAATAGAACTAGAATGATATATTTTAAACTCATCTTTCATGTTATAAAATATAGTCTCCCAAAAACACTCACTAGTAGGACCTCCGATGCATAATGATGAGGATCTATTTTTTCCCCCATAATACTCTGCTAACTATTACTCAACTGAATTTATAAAAGTTTCATAATCGAATTACACAGTTTAATAAAATGGTTTAAATTAATTAAAAATAATAAATATATCTAAAATAAACTTTAATTTTTAAGTATAACCTTATTTACGATGGGCAAATAATACAGAAAAATAAAGTAAAGTAAGTACAAGTATCATTAACCTTTTAATTATTACAAAACATATACTTAATGAGGGGTAAGAATGGAAAAAAAAAAACCTCACTTACAATGTTTAGATAACCCTTAGCAAGTTCTTATAAAAAAGGACCATTTAAATTGTGGACTATTATAAAAAAGATTAAGGAGTATCTATATATATCATTCAAATACACAAAAAAACATAATTTAAAATTGTCAGTCTCAATGGCAGGCATATTTTAAAAATTAATTAAGTGAAAAGAAAATGTTGAACGAAGGAAAAGAGAGTCAGAAATGAGATTGTGAACTTACTTCATCATGAAATCTAGCCATGCTTGTGGCTTCTTTCTAAGAGCATTAACCACAGGTGCATATTCGTGTGGTTCTATTCCATATTGTGCAAGTATTTCCGCTACCTCTGCCGCTTCTAAATTCCCCCAAAAATAAATAAATAAAAAAGATAATGCCACCAAAAAAAAAATTTAATAAATTCAGTTTCTCAACAATTTTCTAATCTGAAAATTAAGGAGGGAAATTACCAATATCAGGCACAGTGACGATTTCGTCTTGCTCCCTCCTTAATTCTCTCGCATAATGATCAGCTTCACTCTTTGCCGCAAGGTAACTGCACAATCCATCACTAATTTCATCAGCTAAATATAGCAAACCCTCTGTAACTTGTTTGGTTGCCGAGAAAATTTTGAAAATCTACTTTCCTCAACTCGCATAACCGCCTCACAAAACCCTCTGTAACTTCACTATCTCAAAAAACTGAGTCTCTAACAGAATCGGAACATTGAAGTCTTAATCGCATCTCACTCGCAGCACTCGATTCTCCATTTCATTATCAATATGAAAGCGTAAAGGATCTGAGTCAAATTTTGAAAGCGAATCGGAGATTTGAGAACAAAAAAAAAAAGGATGGAGTGAAGTACCCGCCGAGGCCCATGGAGATGGCGCCGGCGGCAACTTCGGCGATGCCGGCGGTGAGGACGATGGAGGAGGAGGCATTGGCACCGGAAAGGCCGGCAGCGAGTGCGAAGGGAACGGTGAGGCCGTCAGAAACGCCGATGATGATATCACGGACGATCTCCCCGGCGGTGAAGTGCTTCTCGGTGTGGTGTTTGAGAAGCCTCTGTTTCTCAGGCTCTAAACGTGGTGTTTCTTCGGCGGCGGGCATGGTTGATGCTCCGAATCCGACGGAATGGTTTGGAATGAATGAGAGACGGTTCACGAGTGTGTTATGTTCGGCGAGTGAGTAATTTATATGAGACGAAAAAAGGAAAAAAATTATATGAAGTTGCTGCCCGCAGTGTTGATATGGTAAGGCGCATAGGTTTTGGGCGTCTTATATTTCCGAGGCGCAAATACATGGATGTGTTATCTTGCCGTGAAGACGACGGGACTTTTCATTTTCACGTGTGTTGTTGCCAAAGGTAAGAATTCTTTTTTTTTTTTTTTCACAAGGTAAAAGTTTTAGAGCGGATCGACACCAGTCTCCCACTAAGGCCAAGGCACGGTCCCGGGCTCTATGAGCATTTACTGGGGACTTACGAGATCGCCTACCAAAGGAGTCCCAGCGACGGCAGAGGGGATCGAACCCACGACCCAAAGGCCTAGTCTTGGATCCCTTACCATATACCAATTCTCTTTGGCGTAAGAATTCATATTTTATCCAGTGCTATAATTTCTTTTTTGTCAGAAAAATTCATATTTTTATATCATCAGGAGCGTTCAGCACCATGTGTTTTTTTTTTTAAAACAAAAATACACATGTGGTTATCGTTTTGGAGCAAAAGTTATATTCCATCGTTATATTACTGTTCACCCGTGATGAGAGAGAAAGAGATGAAGTGAACAGTAACATAATGATGGGATGTGAATTTTATTTTGAAATGGTAACCACGTATGTATTTTTGCTCCAAAAAAAAAGCACGTGGTGCTGAGCCATTTTGCTCCAAACTTACACACACATGTGTCTTCTGAATTTTTTTTTTTTGCATCCAGTATCTCAAATTAATTAATTTTCAGTCCTGCATTCAAAAATATTTGTCCTGTAATACTAGTATTCTTAAAATTAATTAATTTGAGATACTGGATGCCAAAAAAAAATTAGAAAGTAGAATATAATTTAATCTAAATAAATACAATATATTAAAAAAATTTAAATTTTTTTTTTAAAAAAAGTGTCATCCCTCAAATTAAAAGGACAAATATGTAACAAGCACCTAATGTGAACCCTTTATTTATATATCTCTAAAAATAATATTTTGTTTTGAAATGCATAAAGGGTTTATTAAGTGCATGCTCATATATCACTCAATTTATATCATCCCATGCGTGCGTTGCACGAAGACTGTTATTGGAGGTGAGACATATCAGAATTGTTTGATTTGGATCTTTAAGAACAAAATTTTGTAAGAATATCTATTTATTTGGAAAATTATGAATTTATTCTTTAGAAATCCGATGGTTACCTATGAAATTAATTACTATCATTTTTCAAAAACAAAAGAAAATTTAATTTAAAATTTATTAATATCTCAATGAATATCTAATTGCGATGAAAAGATGAAACAATATTTAATATTGTCATGTTAGTATCCTGATCAATATACTAATTGATAATATTCCATAAACTTCCTTTATATATTACCAAAAATCTATAATACATCTAAAAAATAATAAATTTATTTATTCAGGTCTAATTGGTTGCTCATACCATAGTTATTATCATTCATGAAAGTACAAAACTAATTTATCTTTAAAGTCAACAATATTATTTAAAATATCTTTAATATATCGATTAATACCCCATTTGTAGTTGGTGTGGTATTATATTTCTGACAATCTATAAATTATAATGCATCCGAAAAAGAATAAATTTCTTTTTTTTCAAGTCAAATTGGTTGCTCATGGGGTTTCTATTATCATTCATGAAAATCAAAGAACAATTTATTTTTAAAGTTGATGATAATAGTGTGTGTGTGTATAATGAATTCATAAATTCATTATTTATATAATATTTTTTATACTTGTGAATATACTAAAAGGGTCCAATCATATTTATCACCTTTTACAAGGTCTATTGTGGAGGATGTTTCAAATTAAATTTTGAATTAGAAAATTGAAACAACACACATGAATTTGAGCGTTCATGTGAGGAAATCAAAGTTCACTACTACTAATATGACCCATTGTCATTACACAAATAGGTAAATTCTGAGAAACTAAATTTTTACAAGTTGTCCCCCTATGAAAAGTTTGGCAGAGCCAAGTATGGATAGGTAAAAGAAGGTCACTTGTAAGTACATATTCATAAGAAGTCTATCATAAATCGTACCAACAACAATAAGCTTACACTTGATACGTTTAAATTAATGGATATTAGGATACTTGTAGTTGTTTAAAGTTATAATATCATTGCAAAAACTTTTGAAAATAGTCAAATTTAACAAATCGTATTGATTAACAAATCATATTATCAAAAGTTAAAACGACAAGACATCAATGTGTGTGTATTTAAATATAATTAGACCGACCATGTATCCCCTTCATCTTCACTCATTACAGTACAATAATTTAATCTCTCCTCCCCATATAGAGATACCTTGACACGAACTTCACTACTTAGGAGTGACAGTATTATGATGATGATGATGAACTGTGTTGGGCGACAATGTTTAAACATTTGACGGGTTAATGTTAAATATAAAATTGTAAAAAGTATATTACTTATGATCATCAGTTGTTAAAACCGATTTCTTCTTTATGTAAGAGTCTCTTATATGATCAACCAATCTTCCAAATACTTGTAGCAAGCCTATCACATCTGGATGAAATTGATGTCCATGTTAGGATAAAACAGTAATCAGCTCTTCGTTTTTGGCTTCTTCGCAGGCGATGACCAATTTGAATGTGTATAAAGAGATGGGGAAGTCACATTTCTAAAAACAAATGTCATCGTTAGCCAAGACTTTAAAGTTCTCGAACATGTGGACCTCTCTCTCTCTGTTAAATCATTGGTGTATCGTTTGCTCTGTCCCTTCTGAATGAGAGAAGCCTCAATTCAATCACACTTTGTTTGTATCAAGTAAGTTGAATTAATTAAGAGCTACACAAAAACTCCCTTCAGTGAATATGAGAACCTATGAAGCAAGGACACTCTTATTTTTTAAAAATATGCGTGTCGGACACTCCGACACTGTCCGACACTCCGACACCATCTGACACTCCTCGACATTCATATTTTTTTAAAAAATATGTATGGCTTTGAATATTATTGAATTGATAATAAATTTTCCTTTTGTATTTTTTTTAAAAAAGGAGACATGACTTTTATAATAAGGCCGAATCATTGGAAGCCAGTATTTCACGAAATATATATTGAACTTGAATGTAAATTATAATATATATATTTAATATTAAAACGTGTCCTAACGTGTCGAAAGTTAGATTTTTTTAGAATTAACGTATCGAAGTGTCGAGTCGTGTTGTATCTCGTGTCGGTGTCAGTGCAATATAGATGAGAACTGCACTATTTACATACTTGTTTGTCGCCTAAAATCATTTCAACTTTCTAGACCTCAAATGATGAGTTCTTCTTCACCATCGTCCACTTCCTACACATCCTAAAAATAATGCACCACGTTTCTTTGCTATCATCGACGTCTTTAAGCAATTCATGAGCAGTGTTTACTATTCTCTTCGTTGATACTACCAAGTAGTGAAGTTTAGATAATACTCCTATGCCATATACGATGATTGGTTGGTCTAAGGTTGAGCTATATATATATATCTGTATACATCGTATTGGCACCTTCAATTCTTTGCTTTTATTATACCCAAATGCGCAATCACCTAATATTGACTTGTGATTCAAGAATTATTGTGTCCAAGAACGGAAATAAAATACCTCAAATAAAAATTTATTATTCATATAATTTATGTAGATTTCTTCAATCATGAAAGGTGCCGTGTTTTTAAAAAAATATATATATATAAGTCAAGAGTTTCTATCTTACGATTTAGAAGATAAATGGTTCTTATATTTCTCAATAAATAAGCTTCCTGGGATCTTAATTACAAGGGTGAGACTTCTTACTACCCTAATCAACAGCTTATTGGTAGAAGGTGCCGTTCTTGGGTATGTTTAAATCAAAATTATATAATTTGTGATATAATTATGATTTCTAATTTAATTTTTATATTTAAATTCAATTTATCCCGTAAAACCCAAATTATTTATGGAGATCCCTACATGGAAGGTGAATTTATTGTTTATGTATGCTACACATAATTATAATTATGATTCCTTATTTAACACATAATTTCAAATCCAACATACTTCATTCCTTAATTATATTCAAACCCTATTAATCACCTAATGTAATTCTCGTGGGTCTGTTGCCCAAACCCGTATGTAATAACATTGTTTTTAAAATATATTATTAATTATCATTCATATAATTTATACTATAGATACCCTCAATCATAGAAGGTGTTGTTATTTAGTATGCTTGAATCACAATTATATAATTATTAATATAATTAAGAATCCAGATTTAATGTTTAAATTTAAATTCAAGTTAAGGAGATCCTACAATCATGAAAGGTGAACTCCTTTTTTTGCATAGAACACGGGAATATAATTATTATTTTAATTATGATCCATCATTTAACGTTTAATTTGAAATTTAACCTACTAATTTATTCTTTATATTCAAATCCCATTAACCACATTTGTTGATTCTTCTAGCTAGGTGTGTTGTCTCGACCTACTTCATTCTTTATCTTCAAACCCCATAATAACCTTGTTTTTTAAAATATATTATTGATTATTAATTATCATTCATATAATTTATGGACATCCCTTCAATCCTGAAAGGTGTGGGTATGCTTAATCACAAAATGATTAATATAATTAAAACTTCATCCGATTTAATGTCTAAATTTAAATTCAAGTTATGGAGATCCTATATTATGGAAGGTGACATGCGTCATGTTTTAAGGTGTATATATTTACCTGACCCATTTTTTATATATCAGGTTATTTAACGAGTATTACAAGTTTTCTGTTATAAAGTTGGTTGATGATTGATTAATGCTTAAATGTAACTCCATATCTCTCTCTGCTTTTTCAAAAAATAATCTATATGGTTGAACATTTCTTTTAACATAAGACAAATTTAATATTGTAAGTAGTTGTTTGTTTTAGCTTTTTAAAAATATTTTTACGGCATTCACGGTTAACATGAGAGAAGAGTATTTTTATCAAACTCACAAGCTTATTATAATTTTTACTGTTTTTTATTTTTCTAACTTATAAAACCATATTGAGTTGAAAACTTAATTAAACTCGTAAATTTACACATCAAATTTACTGTTTTTATATTTATAGTTTATAAAATTATGTTAATTTATTTTTAAATTCGTGTTAATTTTTTCTATTTGATATGCTTATTGGCTTTATATATAAAATTTATAGAAGTTTATTTATTTAATATAATAAACTATGAATGTTGATAGATTTAAAATATATTTAAATTAAATTCTTATCATTTTTATATTTTAATTTTTTAATTATAAACTATTAGTAAATGATACAAACAAACTTTTATGACATGGACTATCAATTTAACTAACAGTTAAAATTAACAAAAATTGGGAGTAAAATTCATTCCCACAAACCTTTAGGGCAAAATTGCATCTTATTTTTAATTTTCTTTTTGAATTTCATTTTCATATCTGTATGTTCATTGTTCAATCGAGTCCAGCCACGTTTGCGCCTTGGCGGCTTTTACCCGCCTCTCCCCCCTGGAGAAGCTAATAAGCTATTCAGCCCAGAGCCGCCACGGTCGTCTTCCTTTCTCTGACACTGAAAACGCATCAGCTTCCGACTGCATCACACTCTTCTAAAACCTTTTCCATTATTTGTATAAAAAAAAAAAAAAAACCTTTTCCATTATCTTCTCTCTACGCTGCTTCCCAACATTCATTCTCCTTCAATGGCGGCATTATTTTCATCTCCCAAACCCAATCACTTCTCTTCCACAACGAACCTTCTCATCCCACCTAAGCCCACATTCGCCTCCTCCACCAAGGTCCGCATGTCCCTTCAAGAAAACTGGCCCTCCGTCGCCGTCGTCGGTGTCACCGGTGCCGTTGGGCAAGAGTTCCTCTCGGTCCTCTCCGACCGCAATTTCCCTTACCGCTCCATCAAGATGCTCGCATCCAAGCGCTCCGCTGGTCGCCGATTCACATTCGAAGATAACGAACATGTTATTGAGGAGTTGACTCCTGAGAGCTTCGACGGCATTGATATTGCTTTGTTCAGTGCTGGTGGATCAATCAGCAGAGAGTTTGGTCCCATTGCGGTTGAACGAGGAACGATTGTGGTGGATAATAGCTCTGCGTTTCGTATGGACGAGAATGTACCGCTTGTGATTCCAGAAGTGAATCCTGAGGCCATGGGTCATATTAAGCTTGGAATGGGTAAGGGCGCTCTCATTGCTAACCCAAATTGCTCCACCATTATTTGCTTGGTGGCTGCTACACCTCTTCATCGACGGGCTAAGGTACGAAGATTCCACCACTTTTATTTTATTAGGGAATGCATGTTCCCACATTTTCGTTGTTGAGAGGCCTGTAGGCTGTAGTATATAATTGTGAATAACAAAGTAAAGGACTAAAATTAAGGAGCTATTTTTCCACGAGCCAAAATAGTATTGCTATTTGTTTTTTGAGCATATAGTATCAATGACTTGTACTTGCAAAATCATTTGTCATCTGGCTTGTTTCTACAGTGGACCACGTTTACGGTTGCTCATTCAATGTATTCTGAAGTATTGGTTTTTATGCTTTCATTGTGTGACTCTAATTATTAGTTACCGTCTTATCAAGTTATTAATTTGCTGTGCTTACAGCCTTACAGAACGTGATGTTTTGTCTTCTTAAAACGCTTTCTCTGGTAGTATTCTCCTATATTCATTATTATCAAGGCTATCATTTCCAGAATATAGTTGGATTTGGCATTGGCATGTACATTGGTAGTTTGACTATTCGTAATTTTTACTTTTATGTGTTCGGCCATTGAATTTTTTCTATAGTATAGCATTAGAAGTCTATAGAATTCTTTAAGAGTTTAGATGTCTTATCAGTAACATCGTGCTTCGTTATGTATGAATCATCAGTTGCACCCTTTAAAACCGTGACTTAATATTACAGGTATTACGTATGGTTGTTAGCACATACCAAGCTGCTAGTGGTGCTGGTGCAGCTGCAATGGAAGAGCTTGAGCTGCAAACTCGTGAGGTTTGACATACGTGTTTCATACTGACAAAAAATTGTTCAATTTTGATATTGAGAGGAGAAATGGATTTGCTTATCTTTCAGTGAGTTGACTGTTCTTTGATTCTGTGAACTCAGGTGTTGGAAGGAAGACCGCCAACTTGTAAAAGGTCTGAGCTCTCTCTCTCTCTCTCACAAACACACTATGTTAGGTTACATAACAGGTTTGCTCTTTTCTGGATGTATCTCTTGTTATCAAAGCTCGAGGACTACTTCCTAGTAATATTGCTGTTTTTTTTTTCTTTTTTGCAGTATGCTTTTAATTTGTTCTCCCATAATGCGTCTGTTCTCTCAAATGGATATAATGAAGAGGAAATGAAGATGGTAAAGGAGACAAGGAAAATATGGGTAAGTTAAAATCAACCTTTCTATCATGTTTATCAGTTCATTTCATATTGGAATGCCTCTGTAGTTGTTTCACTTTTAGATGTAGAGAGGGAGTTTATCTTTATCATTTTTTCTGCTTCTGCAGAATGACAAGGATGTTAAAATAACCGCAACATGTATACGAGTTCCTGTTATGCGAGCCCATGCTGAGAGTGTGAATCTTCAATTTGAGAAACCCCTTGATGAGGTCATTCTTATCATGTTATACTGTGGTATATAGCAGTCAGATACAGGAGTTTAAGTTTTGTGTATTGCTTGGAAACAATGGTTAGGCTAGGTAGATATGCATTGGCTGCTGTCTAGAACAAATGGTGGCTTGTAGCAACATTTATCATTTATCACCTCTGTTGCTGGAAGCAAACAAGGTTATGCAAAGTTTTGAAAATCAATGTGTTTTTACTGTTATTGAGTCTATATAGAGCCACTAAAGGCATAGGAACGTGAAATACTGATTTTTAGGTGAATTAAGTTGCATTTCTGAAATAAGTATGTAGTCTCTGTAATACCTCTGGGGTGCATGGGTAGATTCTTGGATGATAAATGCCGAGCAAGTAGTTCCTGTTGAAATATTGGTTAGTTATTCTCACCCACTCAATGTAATGCTCTAATCTTATGAAGAGCCATAAACTTCATGTATTTTGTTGGAAGGTTGAATCCTCACCTCATAAGAGAAAGAGGGAGGTTAACTTGGTCCTCACCTCATGTGTTACCCCTAGAGAGTTTGGGGTTGGTTCACCAAAGGGTTATGTAGTTTTTGTAAGTCAACCTTTGAAAGGTTTGTTGCCTTCATTGTTATTTGTTGAATTGGTTAATGAAAGAGTTTCATCATCTTAGTGGTTGATATGCTTCTCCCTCCAGTCAATCTTCTCAACAGTTCCTTTTAGTGTGTTTTTCAAGCGTTAGCTTGTTCTTGTATTTCAAAAAAGGAAAAGTTATTGGGATATCAACCATCTTAGTTCATCTGGTTTTCATATCTTCAGGACACTGCAAGAGATATTCTGAAGAATGCTCCAGGTGTAGTGGTGATTGATGACCGCACAGCAAATCATTTTCCTACTCCTTTGGAAGTTTCAAATAAGGATGATGTTGCTGTTGGCAGGATTCGCCGTGACTTGTCTCAAGATGGCAATCTAGGGTAAACCCTGTTCTTGACCAAAAAAATAAAAATAAAAATTCTACCATCCAGCATTTTACTCTATTGTGTGAACATTTGACATCAATGTTGGATATATACATTCACACTGGTTGGACATATTTGTCTGTGGGGATCAAGTTCGCAAGGGAGCTGCACTTAATGCAATCCAGATTGCTGAGATGTTACTTTGAGTTCACATGTTTCAAGGATGAGATTCTTACAGTTACAGGCCCCCTTTCAATATGATAGTGCGCTTCCTTCTATGAGATATTTCAAATCTAAAGGCCTGTAATCATGGAAAAGACTGAGCATGTGATGTGAGTAAAGGCCTAAACTTGTCATTTTGTCTCCAGGTAGTTCACTGAAACTTTGTTGATGAAGTATTCTTTTTTTATATTTTGATGTATCCATTTGTATGTTAAGACTATTGTCTAACTTATTGGACACGACCAGCAAACATCAAGAAATTGTTGTTTGGCTGTGTCCTGGATTCCACCAATAAGGTTTTAGGTCTCAATTTGTAGCGTTTACTGCCAAAATCAAGCGGTACTACTTACTGACAATAACATTTCCCTTGGAGTTTTCCTCTTTCTTTTTCTCCATGGCAAGCTGGCTTTAATTTCTCTTTTCAACTCAGGTGTAAACTCGTCAGATATAATATTATTTCAAGGTAAATAAAAATGTAACATAATTAAAGCTATTTATTTAAATTTGAATTTGAATCAAACCCTAATTTTGATATTGTGAGGAATTTATTTACTCAGCCAAAATTAAATTAAGACAAATTAAACCCTTATATTGTTAGTATTTTTACGCACTATGACGAATAAAGACAAAACCTCCCTCCCTCCCTCCCTCCCTCTGTTCTTTCTCCAAAAATGCTTTTTTTACGAAAATAAAATAAAATTTACCAGCCCAATGATTCTATTTTTTGGGCCCGTACCAGCCCAATGATTCAGGCTTTCAGCAACGCCGCCCCAATCTTTTTTCTTTTTGAAAAAAAAATAAAGAAACAACCACATACACATTTTTATATGTACCACTTTCCCTCCAAACTCTACAAAGATTTCCAAAATTAAAAACTCAGGAAATTCTTCCAAGTTCCGCCAATTTCTTGTATAATTCTCAAGGTTTGCCATCAAAATACACCACCCCTATTCCTAGCTAATATGATCTCACCACCTCAACATATTTAAAGGGCAGCAGGCTAGTCCACAAGACTATTACTTATCAAGATTGCAAAAAGGGTCTTGGTCAAAAATTGTAGCAAAGAGACAAATATTACAAACCACTTCAATTTAAGGTCAATACCAACAAAGTGATCAGAACTTATTTGGGATTCCTGAGAACAATAATGACAGAATCTCCTCGTAGGAACATTTTACTGATGAACCTATCCTTGTTAACTGGTTGGGCCTTCTTCTTTCCTTTACCAGTCTTTGGCACCTGGATGGAACAAATAGGTCCATTAGATATTTATAAGCACAAGGGAAAGGTAAATAAATCCATTGCAAAACAACATCACCATGAGCACTAAAGATAATGTATTGTGGGTCACTATCTCTAATCTCTCAAACTTCTTTCTTTTCTTTCCTAAGCTTGAGAGCTTCAGTCCATCCTATATTGGGGATCTCATTTCTGAGTGAAAAAAAAAAAGGAGATCCGTGACAGATAAGAAACATACTTCAGTCCACATTTCCCGAACATTTTCAAGGACCATATTGCAGTGCCTATCAAAAGCCCTAACACGACCGAGAAGCTTTCTATTGTTGCGACAGTTGATCAGCACCTGCATGAGCAGGATACTTGAATATAATTTCAAACCACATTAATCTAAACCTGTCATGGACCTCATAGTTCTACGTTAGAACAAACTGTACCTGTGTGTTATTCTTAACACTCATCATTAGCACAGATAGCGGTCCAGTGTTAAACTCCTCTTCTTCATTCTTAACACCCTGTAAAAACCATGAGTGATTACAAGTTGAACCAAACCTTCTAGAATCCATAAAATGTACAAGTCTGGAGATATGAACAATGTCAGACGTTCAATTTGATTGCAAGATAAACGGGAAAAATCATAAAAAGTATTATTTCATTCAAATCAATGCAGTTAATATCATTATTATCTCATATCAACTGCAAAGAAGATCACGTTAATTATCAATGACTTAGCTAATAAGCAGTTAAAGAGAAAAATTAACAGAGCAGCAACTTAGGAGTCCTTCAAAGACATGCTTATGCATGATCCAAGGACTTGCAAAAACAATGAAAACATCCTCGCCCACCAATTCCAAAGCAAAAGGAAAAAAGAAAGTAAGAGAAAAACACCCCCACCCCCCACGAGGGCCGGAGGGGGGGTGGTGTTGGGGAGTTGGTTTCCATCACAGAAATTCAAGCAATATATACAGGTAAAAGAAAATAACAACAACAACTTACATCTTCCTCCACTGGCCGGCTGAAAAGAAATAAAGGGAGAAGAGAAACACGTTAGAAATTAACCAAAAATCTCAAAATCAAATACTATTAATCAATACGACCAATTAAAACTAAAGTCTACTTCATTTTGGATGGAAGAAACGCTCAGTTGCACGCTCCAAATATAGCAGGAACTGTCCTGTAAGGAGAACAAGTCAACTAAAATAAATTATAAGAATAAAATAAGAAAATAAAAACAAAACAGATGAATTTTGAAGAATAAGGAGTAAATGTAAGAATTGATATAATAACATGTGTCGTAAGAATCAGAACTGAAAAATATTGCATAATGGTTTGCATTCCGTATTAGTGACAAGACTAATCAGTAATCATGTAATAAGGAAAGAATGACAAGGTGAGCTTGTTGATAATTAATTAATTAATACGGAATATGAGAGAATATGCAGCAAAGCAAGGAGGTGAGAATGAAAATAAGATAAATCAGATAAAAAATTCCCCTTCTAAGAAAGATCTAATCACATTTAAGCAAATAATTCTAAAGCTTGCTTAGTTATAAGGATTTCAGAAGAGTAGGCAATAGTGGGGGAAGAAAAAGAAGCCTCCTCCTCAAATCAGTTTTTCATAAACTTCCCACAAATGGCAATTCAGTAACAAGAATTTTTTTTATTAATCATCAGAGGCATTTTTGTTCCCAAATGCCAATCTTAGTGTCCCAAAGTATGGCCAAATAGAAGTACTAGGGCATTGTTTAAGAACAAGAAAGACCATAAAGAAAACAAACGTCTCGTGGACAACCCCATTCCTTTCGTATAAAACATAATATATTTTACTGAACCATGATGATTTAAGTCCACAATAACTTAAAAGTCCCAAAACATGAGTTATATTTTTTGTACCTCAGGAAATAATTAGAACAGAATTGTCACTTAGGTTTAGTACAATTGAAGGTCCTGCTATGTTTTAGAAAAAAAAAGTTAGGGATCTAGGTCTTAGATACTCAGAACCAAAGGAAAACGTATATCACTTCAAACTAGGCCAAAACATGGATTAATCAGAGAAACATAGGTATTTATCAATGTCTCTTCGTTTCAAGTCTCCAAAAGCATTCCCCATAGCTAAGAACTAAATCAGGAACTAAGACGAGAGACACGACGGGTTCTCCATGCAAGTCACTTCGTTCGAAATCTTTAGAAGCATTCATCAAGCATAGGACAAATAAGTAAGTCTCGTAAAAGCACAGATGCTTTCCAGTATGTCTCCTCATTTCAGGTCTCCAGAAGCTTTCTCCAAGAATATTACACCAGAAGAACGAAAGTTTACTGAATATATTCCTCATGAAATACAAGAGCATTCAAATCCACGGTAGACAAAAGCCAGATTCAAATCAAAATGAAAATCAAACACGTCCGAACGGAAGAAGCAGAAATTCGAACAGAGAAAACGAGGCAAAAAGAGAAACATAAACATCGAAAACAAAGAAGCTAGAGTATGACGCATACCTTAATTCACTGGCCCAAGAACACCTCAATTCTGAAAGCTTTACTCTTGCGAAGCTTAGGTAAACACTCAGATTTTTATAGTCTTAAACCCCGAAACTCTCCCCTCCTTTTTTTTTTTGTTGACATTTTAAACCCTAACCAGTCGGGTTAGTCCAGTTCACTTCCGGCCCAAATTTAGTTCTATTTAAGTGGCCCAAATGTTGATTTTAGGAGAACATTGAAAATATTTCTAGGCGATTTATTAATTTGTTGAGAAAATTATACTTAATGAAGACTAATATGAGTTGATAATTATACTAAAACATGTTAAAAATTATTTCTAAGTTATTAAAAAAAATATTGGATTTTTTCTAAATTATGAAATTCGAAATGTTTTGAATTTATAATTTTTGGAAATATAAATAATAACTTTAAACGTACTAATTGCTAGTATAATGAAAAAAATATGGTAATTCTATATTGCCATAAGTGGGGGAACATTTCCTATTCCTGATTTGCTTGTTATGTATGAGACGCATAAGTTCGTTTCTTCTTTTTTTTTTAGCTCAAAAAAAATAGATATATAACTAGGGGTTTAAATTTCTCATGTTGCATGAAAAGAAGAAGATTCCTACACAAACATAAAATAATGAAACCCCCACACACACACACACACATATATATGTATATGTATGGGTCCTACCATTTCGTATGTGTGATATGAGAAAACACTTCTCCTATAACATAAGAAGTGTTTTTCCCTTATAACTAAGAACTATATGGGACATGAACCTAGTGGGTACTGGGGAAGTAACAAATGGGCCCACATATGGTGAAAAAAATACAATACCCTACATGAGTTCACAGGCTGGCGTGATGGGGTCTAGAACCAGTGCACTGGCGTGATGGGGGTCTAGAACTAGTGCACGGCTTTTTAGGGAGTGTTTGGTTCGAAGGAAGGGTGTAGTAGGGGAGGGTGGGGAAAGAAGGGAATTGACCAAATTATCATTAATTAAGGGGATATTCATTTTTGTTGAAAATATATTTTAGAAATATTAAAAAGCTTCTATGGGCTTTTTGGTAAAGAAGGGGGTAAAAGTTTTCTCTCTCCCTTCCTCCTCCCCCTCCCCCTCCTTCAAACCAAACTAGCTCTTAATTTCTTAACCAACACCCCAAAAATAAATAAATAAATAAATAAAATAAAAAATAAAAATATTGGAGTATTCTTTTCATTAATTTTTAATTTAGTGCGTATCGTATTTTTCTCTCTTCATTAAATCTTTAATTTGATTTGTTTGCACAACCAACTCACGCTGATGGTGCTAATAATTAATCGAGCGAAATTAAAATATTTAATTAAAAATAAAAATATAAGTATCAAATTGAAAATTGATGAAAAGTAAAAATAAATATAGGTACGTGCAAAATGGTTTCCCAAATACAATTGATATGGCAGAAGTTTTTTTGCTTTTGTAATTAGTATGTCTCTAATTTATTGTGATAATTAATACTGTCTTGGATTTCTTTTGGAAAAATAATATAGAAAAGATTGTTTTGAAAATTTATAGTGAGAGATAAATGAAACTATTTTTTTAAAAAAAATAGGATACAAAGGGCAAATTGGTATATGTATTAATTGATCACATTGTCTCTCACTATGATTATTATCGAGCTCTGTATCCCAGCGCGAGAGTTGCAAAATCATGCCCTCGTGCAGGTTGGAAAAGGAGAAGGAAGTCTCTATTGATTTTTCCCCCCTTTTTCAATTGTATGCCTCCATTATTATTAGATTAAGTTTCAATAATTAGGATTCAATACTGTATAAAATTATTATTATAACATTAAATGTAATTAAAATCTACAATGATAAATTGTATAAATCTTAACTATTAAAATTTTGATCTAACATGTATGTATTTAATGAAGAAAAAATAGGGAGAATTTAACGAAGACATTTATTTTTCATGGGGAGGGCAACGCAGGTTGGCAAGAGGGAGTTAAAAATCATGAAACATAATTTTTCCCTTCATATTAATTAATTCACATTCTTTTATCTTATTTTTATTTACATTTTCATTTTTAAAAAATAGAAAATATACGAGGATGTCATTTTAGCATAGATTTTTTTAAAACAAAATTTTAGCATAGATCCTTCCAACATATGCTCTATATTAGCCAGTTGGGGCCCTTATCTTGTGTGTGTGTATTATATAATATTTTATTTTGGCCAATAATTTGGCTCCAGCTAAGTATTATATTCTACGTATTTTACTCTTTCTAAAAAGGATAATATTGTGTTGATTAGTAAAAATTTTGGGATTATGATTTTGACGGAGTTTTGAGTTTTTACAATAGATAACTATATATATGTAGAGGATGATTAATAACTAATTTTAATTAGTTTGGATTTTTTATTTGGTCATCTTATTATTTTATAATGAATTTCTCTTTTAAAAAATAAATTATAATAGGTTATTTGCTTAACTGAAATTTAATTAGAACTTTATGTTTTTTTAAAATATTTTTTGGGATTCATATTATATTTATTTTATTTTCTCCAATTAGTTTGTTTTGAGGTAAGTGGAATGTGTATTTAAGTGTTAATTTTATTGAATTTCATTATACATATTATTATTATTATTATTATTATTATTATTATTATTATTATCATTGTGTTTGTGATATCTTTAGGATAATATTTGATTCGTTACTCATTGAACTATAAAAGAAAAGTAAAATTCTTATTTGAGATACCTACAGAAAATGTTATCATTTTATATCTTGTTTTGATTTTTAATTATTGATTATTATCTATTTGTATTTTTAATGTCATGCGATATTATTTAATAAATAGTTCAACATATTTATTTTTTGGCCCAGACTAAAAATATTTTCTGGTTCCATTGGTTATCACAATATTTTTTTTCCAGTGACAAGTAAAACTGAATTAGTTGTCCTTTGTCCCATAATTTTAATTTTATAATAAAAAAGAGAACTTAAACAATTTAATTACTAATGCTTTTCTTATTAAGAAAATCAGATGTTCGCCTCAACTTGAAAATAAATTTTACTCTTCAAACCACGTAATAATAGTTGGGCTGGGGAGCTCGATGATATATATATATATATATATATATATATATATATATATATATATATATATATATATATATTATGAAACTGAAAGAATTCTAGAGAGAAGTCAGAGGAAATTCTAGAGAGATGAATTGAATTCTCATTCAAATGTAATGAATAGTTACATGAGACCTCTATTTATAGAAGGATGCAAATAGTAGATTACTATGCGTATATACCATGCCATCCTGTATTTGGAGATTATGGGTCAATGGACATCCACATAATAAGAATATTCATAACACTCCCCCTTGGATGTCCATTTATGAATGTGCCTCGTTAAAAACTTTAACTAGGAAAAACCCAGTGGGATAAAAACCTAGCCAAAGAAAAGAGTACAACATTCATTGATACACTGTTGAGTTTTGCCTCATTAAAAACCTTTCTAGGAAAACCCAGTGGGACAAAACCTAGATAAGGGAAAAAGAGTACAGCGTGTATCGTCTCCCCCTCTTGATTACATCAGACTTACTCCCCCTGATGACCACATTGCTTCATTGTCTTTCTATCATCAAGTATTCATTGTATACCTGCAAGATCTAAATCTTTCAAGTAAAATCATAAATATACATGTGTATAAATATTTATTCAGATAATAATATCACATGCACGATAAATGCTTCATGCTACATATGAATTCACTTAATTAATTATTCTCGAGAATTTGATGCTCCTAGCATCTTGAGTCCTTTAGGGACTTATTCTAGCGCCTTATGTTCTTCAGGAACATGTGCTTCTGGCACACACTAATATAGTATGACTCATGATCCTCATTATCATCATTACAGCATATGCTATCTTATAAACATAAATATCATCAATGTCGACTTTATTTTTCGGTCCCATCGGATTTCATTCATAATTTATTGAGATCTCATTATATTCACATATATTAGGTACCTGGGTCTCTTTTTAGACCACAATACACTCTTCTTGTAATATCTCTTCTGGAGATAACATCTCTTCAGGAGATGGCTCTTCTGGAGCTTTTCTTACTTATCCTCGACTTGATTATCTATATTTTATTACTCCTTTTCTCTTTTGAGAATTTTTATCTTTTAAAACCGATGGACCTGCAACGCTTCAGGAGTGCTTTATAACAATTCATATAGGAGCATTTGCAGTTGGGATATGTGACTTTGTCACTTCCTTTAGGTTAGTAAATGCTTCTGGCATTCGATTAACTAAACTCTGAAATTGAATTATCATTTTGAACTTTTAGTGCACAATTCCTTGTACGATGATCAATATGAGCCAATGATAATTCATTCTAGTAAATCTTTACCCAATCTGCTTATTTTTCTCCCCCTCATCAAATCATCAATTTTCTTTGTATATCCATCTATGTGCATTGAAGTAGATTAATAATCATTGCACATTTAAAACATTTTAAGATGGAATTATTCTGACTCCTGACCAAAAGCCAAATTTTACAGGGAGAATTTTGTTGGATTATAAGCTGCAAATATACACGTATGAACAATGTTCTCATAATCATTGATCTATCCATTCATAGATACTTTAATACATGATTTATGGATCATTCAATCTGGAAATTGCGCGCATAATATATTGCAAACATCTGGTTGCAATCATCACTGCAAACTTTGCAGATCAATAATTTCATATGTACTCTTTCAATTTAATATATTTCCAGAGATCCGTTTCCAATAATATTTTCATAATCATATCTATTTGAGAACAAGCAGCACATAATATGACTCGGATGATCAAACAAGTCATGCCAACATTCCATATAATTTATCATCAAATCCAATATCAATCTTGGGGGAATCAACACACAAACATTCACAGAAAATTAACACAAAAACACTCACACTTGATATATATCAATCTCCCCCTCAAGTATGAGTCTGTAGAAATTAATTCATGTAATTTCATACAATATTCCATATATGATATCTATTTCTACAGATATTATTAAAATTCCACAAATGCATTATCAATGCATTATTCTGTTACTTCTGGTAACAAAATTTCAATTTTCCAGAAACAACAATCAAATAAATACAAAATCATTGAAATTATCAAAATACTGTGGAATCACAGATGCATTACTGTGGAATCACAGGCGCAACATGTATCACTGTGGAATTGTCGTATGCATATATAGTCAAAAAGTGTCTAAGCTCGTGCTTGACAGGGTGCAGATCTGTAAAGATTCAACAGGACTGCGCATATCTGCAGAGATTCAATAGGATTTAATTCGGCTATAAATAGAAGAAGGCAAACGAACATGCCTCACAAACATTCAAGCATCTGATAACATTCACTACCATATACTAACTTATCATTTTTCTTCTAATCGCGTATATTATTGCAATGGCAGGTCCAAGTAATTTTATCCCAGTTTCTGATACATCTGACACAGCATTACTTGATGCTTTGTTGTATGATGATCAGACAAACCTGTCATTTACCTCTTTATTATCTCCTAATCCTTTTGAGATGTTTATTCCTCCTTCTACTATTCCTCCTTCTGCTTCAAATATACCTACTTCTCCCCCAAGAACAAATGTTCTTCCTCAATTTAGAAGGAATGAAGGTACAACTGAAGCAGGTTCATCAAGGAGGCCTGTTAAAAGGTGTAGAACTATGGCTGAACTAATGGAGTCTACCAGTCAAATTCAACCAATAGTCACAACAATCAATGAGCCAGCATTCATAAGCCAGCAAACAACCACCAGCCAGCCATCAACCACGATCCAGCTAGCAACAATCAGCCAACCGACAACCATTAGCCAGCCAATAACAATTAGCCAACCAACAACCACTAGCCAGCCATCAACTACAAGTCAATTAGCAACAACTAGCTTATTGGAATGTAGTTGTTGTCATGTTTTACGAGAGATCATACATACCAACGAACTCCAGTACCATAAACTTGAAGTTCACGGAAGAAGAACATGTATGATTACCCATGCTGTTTTATTTGAAAAAGTACAGGATAAATCTTATAATACTGACAGGCTTCCAATGTTTGATTTCACAAATAAAAATTTTGAAGAAATCAAACAATTTCTGACACAGTATTGTATAGATTTACAAGCATCAGGATATATCTTGATGCGTGATCCTGTATTAGCCTATCATGAGGTTCTCTGTGTTGGTTCGGAATGGGCTATAAATCCAAATGACCTCCATGGAAGTTCATTTCAAACCAATATTGAACACTCATTAGGCAAAGGAAAACAACCTGCAGTAAGTATACCCTATGATACTTCATCCCTTAACCAGGGTGAATTATATAGGTTATCTATGGAGCAACGAGAAAGAATAAAGAAAACAACGCTCCATGATTTAAGAAATTATTTTCACTTAACCCTTGATGAAGCGAGTAAACAATTAAATATGTCTACTCACACCATACAAAAAATCTATCAAAAAGGAGGGTTAACTGAGTGGCCACACAAGAAGCTCAAGAAACTTATGACGCAAATCTCGATATTACGAAGAGCTTTGCCTCATCTGGATCCCATCTCAAGAGAAGCAAAAGAAGAAGACATTAAATATCTTCAGAATGAGATGATTAAAGTTTGTAATGATGTTGAGCCACTCGCAATTAAACTTTGTTGAAATAATATTTCCTTTTGCTTAATTATTTTGTTTATGAATATTCTTTTCTCGTATTTATAAAAATTGTTATAATCATAGAAATCACATAACAACCATAATAATATATTTTCTTTATTCACTTCTGGGAATGAAGTTGGATAAAAATTCATGATCCATAACTCACTGATTTGTTTGATCATGGCAAGAAATTAATCCACAATATTGCTACTACAATAGCAAATTGAATATATTTATTTATAATATCAATCATGATCATACAATCCCTTGTCTCATAATTTAAGGGAATATTCAATGCCAAATATACAATTTTGAGGCCTTTATACAACTGATAACATACAAAATTTATAGATCAAATATTGTTTCATAATTTGTCTCTTGTTATCAGGCTAACTTGCCTCTTGGCTTCAGGCAATCTTGCCTCTGAAATTAAGGCTATCTTGCCTCTTAGCCTCAAGCCAATTTATGCCTCATCTCTCAAGCCAATCTATGCTTCATATCTCTATGGCATTTTGATCTCATAATAATATATATGATCTTTTAACAATTTATCTTCAGGATAAATAAAGTATAAGCATAATAAAACAAATAGATGGAACCCACTAATATGTATATATTAGTGTCGTTGCCATAAATAATAAAAGGGAAGGGGGATTTATATAAAGCAGTAAATAAATAAATAAAAATAAAATAAATGACTGGAAATAAACGTGCTAAATAAATAAAAAGAAGATGAAATAGGAATGGTAGTAAACTCACAGCGAGACCTATCTCATCCAAAGGTAAGAAAGAGGATGCATATGCAAATGCAAATATATATATATATATATATATATATATATATATATATAATATATATATATAGAAAGCAGTAAATAAATAAATGGAGCCCACAGTACTAGTGTCGCTACCATGAGAAATAAATAAAGCAGTAAAGAATTAAAATTAATAAATGGAGTCCACTATAGTGTTGCAACCATGAGAAATAAGTAAAACAGTAAATAAATAAATAAATAAATAAATGGAGCCCACTAATATAGTGTTGCAACCATGAGAAATAAGTAAAGCAGTAAATAAATAAATGGAGCCCACTATAGTGTTGCTACCATGAATAAATAAAGCATAATAAAATAAATAAATAGAGCCCACTAATAGATACTAGTGTGCCATCATAAAGAATAAATAAATGTAAAATAAAATAAATAAATGGAGCTCACTAATACATACTAGTGTTTCCCCATGAAAGATAAATAAAGTAGTAAAGAATTAAATTAAATTAAATAAATGGAGCCCACTAATATGTAGTGTGCTTCCATGAAAGATAAATAAATATTAGTGACAATAAAATTAAATATGTAAAAATAAATGTTAGTAAAGTTAGTAGCATTAAAAAAAATGCAAAAAAAAAAAAATAAATGTCAGTTAAGTTAGTAACAATAATAAAATATCAAATTAAAACAATTTAAAAGAAAGATTAAATCTAGACTTCCAATATGGAGTCAAATTAACAACAATAATAATAAAGATTAAGTTGAAAAATTTACTCACCTTCTTGCCCCCTTTTAAATTTTTTATTTATTTTACTATTCATGATAAATAGTAAAAATAAAATTACTATGAATAGTAAAAATGCGAAAATAATCACAAATCTTAACTATAGAACCTGATGTTCAAAATAATCAATAGAAGTAAATATTTAATTCTTTGTAATTTGGTCCCTTAAGAAAACTTTTACATTTTGCAAATAAGTCCCTGGTCAAAACTTGCTTTTGACCATGAACCAATTAATTGATCGCGTGAAAAAAAGGAGCTGGGAGCAGAATAATTAAACAATTAAAAGAAGACAAAAACGCTGGACAAAAATTGAGAGCAGAATAATTGAATGATGTTATATAAAAATTAAAGTATATAAGATAATGCTCCCGTGACATCTCCATGTTTTTTTTTTAAATATTATATTTAATATTACATAATATATTATATTGTATTAAAAACAAAAACTTACCTGCTCCCGTCTCATATCAATTTTTGATTCCGCCTTAAGCAGCCTTTGTTGAAAAAATAATAATAATAATAATAATAATCTTCAATTATGAATTTGGAGGCCCCACTATTCACATCAATCCATTCTCTTGTCTACCATTTTTTTTTTCTTTTTTTTTTCTTGTCGGCAGCCTTATCTTCTTTTTTTTTTTTCGCCATTCCTACTCCAAGGGAAAAAAAAAAAAGGCCTTCTCTAAGCTCAGAACCATGCAGAATGCCATGTCTAAACAAGGGGCATGATAAATTTGTGGAGAAGGAAGGAAGACAAGATGAGTAAGTTGGAAAGAGAGGTGGAGTCGTTGATCTGGGAGTTAGTGGAGCAACACATGCGACAAGAGTCATCAGAAAAGAATCTGATGCAGTTACTTCTGGAAGCAGCCAAGAGTGAGGAAGGTGTAGGCGACGATCTATCCAAGAAATTCATAGTGGATGTAGAGAAAGAGGATTGAAGTTTGATGAAGAAGAGGGAGGCTGCAAAATTAGAGGAAGAAGATAGAAATAATCGTGCTGATAACGTATTATGAAACTGAAAGAATTCTAGAGAGAAGTCAGAGAAAATTTTAGAGAGATGAATTGAATTCTCATTCAAGTGTAATGAATAGTTACAGGAGACCTCTATTTATAGAAGAATGCAAATAGTAGATTACTATGCGTATATACCATGCCATCCTGTATTTGGAGATTATGGGTCAATGGACATCCACATAATAAGAATATTCATAACAATATATATATATATATTGAATATTTAATTGTCATCTTCCATAAATGAAACTGGTCTCGATGTCTGAAAGCGAGCATGGAAAATGCTTACGTGGGACCACCATACCATATAAATATCTCCACCATGTACCCCACGCTTCACTGAAGTGAGCCTCAACTCTTCTAACCGTTATTATCTCTCTTCTCTCTCTCTCTCGCTCAACGCACACTGTAGCATTGCCATTGATTTGCTCTGCAATTCTCGTAAGCTAAACGGTAATGACAACTAGATCGGGCACATTGAAGCGGACACTGGAACTGGAATCTCGGCCGTTCATCATGAAGAAGCTCCGGTCTAAGTTAAATCGTCGGAGAAGATGCCAGATCTCTCCAGTCTTGCTTGCTTCCAAGAAATTCAAAGATTCCGACGCGAACATCATTTCAATGGATTCGAGCAATTGCTCTCGCTATAATGGCAAAGAATCATGCGATTCGACCAGAATATCGGTTGATTCGTGGAAGAATATAATCAACAAATTCGGAGATGATCTTCCGAAGGATAGATGCAAAGAGTTCTGCAGGATTTGGAGATCTGAGCAGCAAAAGGATGGTGAGATGGAGGTGTCTGAGTCTTCGTGTGTGGAATCGAATTCTGGAGTTGGTGAACAGAGGAGTCTGGTGTTGAAATTTAGGAGTAGAAAAGAAAGAAAGAATGTGAAAGAAACAGAAACAAACGAAGGTTCTGTAGCTTTTACGAAATCGGAGACTACTTGCAATGAGCAATGCTCTGCAGGAGATTCCATGTACGGCACCGCGAGTCTTGAAATCTCATCGGAGATAACGGGAAACGATGTCGTTCCAGCTGGCTGTTGTGTTCTTGAGATGTCTGGAGAAGCAGGAGAGGAGACGTTCAGAGGAAAGGAAAACGGATCATCTGAATTAGAGTTCTCTCAAATTTCCCGAAATCACCGTGCTAATGCGAACACAATCGAATTAAATGCGCAATCGAGCATACAACAGGGGTCAAATCATATAGTCGACGATTCCGATCTAACTTGCACAGAGCAATTCTCGTATGCTGACGTCTCGGAGTATTCTTCAACTCAGGAGACAGACTATCCTGATCAAGACTCAGATATATTTCCTGAAAGCTCAGGGCTAGAAATTTCGGATTACTTTACGGATTCTGGAAGTCAATTCTCAGAGGGCTCCGTTACTGGAAATGCCTCTCCAACATTTTCTTTGTTTATTCAGTACAACAATGAGTTTTCGAGGTTGACTTCACCGGATACTGGAATTGCTCTTTGCGTCGAGGATCATCAACCAGAAGTATGTTTTGTTTCTTAAGCACAGATTGGTGCTCAAATTTGTGGTCTGCAAAGGAAATTAAGATATTATTAGGCCATGATTTCGGCTCCAATATTGGCATATATTCGTTTTTGTTTTTAAAATAATCGTTTAATTTTCACCAAAAAAGAACTATTTAATTTATTTCCATTACGTTATTATCCGGAATGCTCAGGGATTTGATAAATTTGATTTTAGTTCTTGAGGTTTGAAGATGCGGAGGTCGAAGACAGCTACCAAATGCTCAGAAAGAGAGAACGGGAGCAATTGGTTTTGTGCAATTATGCAGAGAAGTACTGTTCCGACACCACCCAAGACGGCAAGCTCGTTCTTCAGCTACGCTCGCAAATGGTCCACTGGATAGTTGAGGTTAGTCTAATTCGGAGCCCTGCTTCAACTGTTAATTTCTCTGATGTCTCAAATAACTAATTTATCGCCATGATTGACATAATTGAGAACCCCTCTGTTTCTAATTGCCAGCTATTAAGCGGTGAATCATTTAATTTGTCTGATAGAAAGCGTTCGAATAACAAGACAAGTCAAAACGAGTTAAAAGTAAAATTAAATCTGTGTGAGACTAAATATTTTCTACACGTAGACTCTTTGAAGACCATCTCTTACTTCAAATTTCCAATGGTTAGATTGTTCTTACTTCTTAGGACGGCTGAATTCTGGCGTACTTTAATTTTGGTGAGTGGTAATGGCATGCATGCAGTACACTTTTCTCGTGTCGGTGTTGGTTTTTAACTTTCGAGTTCTGCCACGACGTAATTGCTTTGTTAACTGTTTGGCTTTGCCACATTGCTTCCTTGAAGACTCGAAAGAGAACAAACACAAGAGAGGGGTAGTATTGTCATTCTATCGGCACACTCAGTAAACACGTTACACGTAGGCCGCATGCATTGTGTGGCAGGAGTTTTGCCGGGAGCACAGAAATGGCAGTTATATAACGTGCCTCCGTTGTTGTAACCGTAACCACATCCTTTAACTATTAATTTTAAATTTAAATTCAGTAAAATTTGGATATAATTTATAATATTTATAAAAAATTATTTTAATTGAATTTGAAAAAATTAAATTATTTTAAACAATGATTAGGGAACATTTTCTTACATTGAATAATTTAATATTATTTAATTAATTTCGGGACAGAATATCTCATTGTCTCATATTATACTTAAGTAATTTGAATTTTAACTAAATTTTATATTTGAAAATAAAATAATTAACTTTTGATCTTAGACATTATCAAAGTCATTACTACAATAATTTATATGTTTATATAGTTACTGGAAGGGGGAAAACAAAGAAGTCGCCGAAGTCATGGATTTCTATCTACAGGCCACTACAGTCTGGCTCGTTCTTTCTCGTTCAGCACATACATGCCCCAAAACAGCGTCACCCACTATATATTAGAAAAAAGAAAGCATGTCTTATTATTGGAACTGGTACTTCTGAAGCTAGTGGTTATAGAATAATTGGAATTTGAATTGCTTGTTGATTTTGTGTGAAATTCTTGAGATGTAAAATTGGGTTCAAATGGGCAGCAATCTTGTCAAAAGGAACTTCAGCAAGAGACGATGTTTCTTGGAGTCAGCCTTCTTGACCGGTTCCTCAGCAAAGGATACTTCAAAACCAAAAGGAACCTTCAA
This sequence comes from Acacia confusa, assembly GCA_037074495.1. Taxonomy (NCBI): domain Eukaryota; kingdom Viridiplantae; phylum Streptophyta; class Magnoliopsida; order Fabales; family Fabaceae; genus Acacia; species Acacia confusa. The sequence goes on along the minus strand of CM073512.1, from coordinate 1,291,751 downwards.
ATTGTTGGAATAGCCTGCCTCACATTGGCCACGAGGATCGAAGAAAACCAGCCTAAGAACAGGTAAATGATTTAACCTTTCCATTTCTTTCTTGTCCTAGCTGTCAAGGGGTGACCAGTTGTTTTCATCATATTGAATTTAGCGGCCTGCTGGCGGAGTGATTGACTATAGAGCCCTTAGATTAGGGACTAGAGAAATAGATTATCAATTAGTTGGCTGAAACTGAAGTGGAGAAATCATATGTAATCGAATCCCCAGATTAGGAGGGTTCATTTTCATTTGATTATATGCTAGGCTAACTTAATTAAATTTGTTGAGCCTTGTAGCGTACGACAAAAGAATTTCTACATAGGAAGCACCACGTATAGTAGAAATGAAGTGGTGGCTATGGAATGGCTGGTGCAGGAGGTGCTCAGCTTTCGGTGTTTTCAGCCCACCATCTACAATTTCTTGTGGTATAATATTTTTATATTTACATTCTTCCACGTAATCCCTATTTTATATGATTTCTTAAATAAGGTTCTATGGCCAGCTAATATGAGTAGCTAGCTAGAGGATACAAGCAAAGCGTTGAATTTATATTTATTTCTGCTATGTATCATATAACAGGTTCTACCTAAAAGCTTCGGGAGCTGACTCAAAAGTGGAGAAGAGGGTCAAGTTTCTGTCAACGGTGGCACTGTCCGCTCCAGAGCAGATGTGCTACTGGCCCTCAACTGTAGCCGCTGCACTTGTAATCCTGGGTTGCTTAGACATCAATGAAAATGCATCCCACAAAGTCATTGGGGTAATATTATTTCTGAACGATTCAGAATATATGTACTGAGGCTCTAATTATTCTTAAATACATCAAGTCAACGTAAGGTTATACATCTTTTGACACTGCACGGTTAATCATAAAATCTGTGAGCAAGATCCGTTATGCCTCAACCATTCTAGATTCATTTTGGTCCTTCCTGAACACTGTTGTGCATAAATTTAACTCAAGATATAACGTTTAGATAAAACAGGACCTCTCTGGTGATGACAATTCACAAATTTGTTTGTAGACTTCGAAGCTGAAGAATGATATCGTTTACATGGTTCACATGTTAAATTTGCCCCCCTTTTGTTTGAATGGAATATTCAATATGTGATTTTAGGCCTTCCAGTATGACAACTAACTGAGAATATATCATGTAGTTAATTAACTTTATGGTTTTTGCAGATTCACGTGAGGTCAAAGGATGAGAATTTGCACACATGCATTGAGGTGTGGAAGGACTTTATTCTATTATTTTGTAGTCTCAAACACTAGTGGACAACTAGAGGAGTCCTCGTAGTTGTACTATTAAGTAATTTATACTATAAATTTCATGTTACTTGTCTTATTATTGGTATTATGTTGATAAATAAGAATGAGCTTAATATTCTTTTTTTATTGCAACAGAGTCTGGAGTGGTTGTTGCGCTATCTATGATTAATGATATCACACTAGCTTACAAGGAAGTCAATGCCGTGATTATAGTTTCTTCCTGTTCGTTGAGAAATATTTTTACTGTCCTAAATACAAATGCAGCATAAAATGAAGGTCATTGAAAGTCGCCTTTCTTTGGCCTTGATGCCTGATCAAGAATATATTGAATAACATCTCATCATTCTTTAACATTTTTAAGAGAAAAATTACTTTAGTTTTGGCTCGTGTAACTCTAGTAGTTGTTATAAGCTGCCTGTAGTTATTAACAGAGCAAATAGACCTCTTTTTATTTGTTGTCATTACAGTCAAGATAGATGTCTCATCTTTGTTTGCCGTCAAAACAATAGCAACATATATATAAGGATAGAGAGCAAATTGTTGTTTGTTCTGAATCACAGAGCAAGTACCTCAAATTTTTTTTTTTAAATCTTGTGTTATGATTCCTTCTTTCCTAAGTAAGCATTTTCGTTTTTTTTTTATCTCCTTGTAATGCTTTATAATAGTTTCCCTGATGATAAAAACAAATAAACTAGATGAAATTTTGACTTCATAAGGTTTGACCAACACAATTACAGATAATGAATTCTAGAATTATTTTAGTATGATCACCTAATGGCTTGTTTGGGTCCAATGGAGTTTTTTTTAAGTCATCTGATGAAAGGATTTAGATATACCTGAAAAAGTTGCTCCTCTCTGAGATTTGCTGAAGGGTATCGAATGGAATAATGGCATTTTGAAGATTGTCTAAAAACATTCATGAAATGTCTGCCCCTTCCATCATTTTTGAGACACAAAACAAATCCATTCAAATGTCTCCATTATGTTTCAATGAAATTATTGTAGAAAGAATGCACCAAATATACATATTTAAGACTCTCATTTTCATTATTTTCTCTACAGAACAGTCTACTCTCCACCAAATGAGGCGAAAAGACAATTACCATGGCTTTTACTCTTTACCACCTATATACTATCAAAAATATTTTTGCCATCATTTTCCTCCTGATTTTCCATTCAGATATACTGAACAGCACCCAAAGGTACAATATAAGGATCAGCAAATCAATTGTCTTCAAGATTTTGAAAGTCCCTCAAATCAAATGACTTTTGAAGGAACGACATTAGGGGCAAAATAAGAATTAAGACTTTAATTAAGACTTCCTTTCAGTTTTGAAAGTTCAAGGGAGTATTGTAAACTATCAAAAGGATGATGATAATCTAATGCATAAAATGCTGTGCATTGTGTCTTGGCAGTAAATGGTGTAGAGAAAACTCAGATCCTGTGGAATATTAATGATAAGTAAAAATTAATCTTATCCATTCAATATTGATTTATTAAAGAATAAAGAATATAAGTCTGTCAAACAAGAAACAACCTTTTGATCATAACAAGTTTACAAAAGTCAACAGTAGTAATCACCAAATAACCAAAGCTCAATACTGAGTTGAGTATAAGAATTCAGAATATCAATTCATGCAACCGCCATGGGCTGAATTAACAGGAACATCATTGATCTCTTCCCTTGTGAATAGTCTCTTTCTTTTCACCATCAGCCTGAGCTACCTTCTCCTTTGTCATCGTGCCGACATCCCCGGCAACCTTTGCCACAGCAGAAAAGGTTCTTGACAAATATGAAGCTCCAGTTGAAACATAAGGATTACTCATGACAGCAGAAACAGCATTACTTGCCTTTGGCCCTGCAACAGCAAGAGCAGACTTTGCCTTCCCTGAAACCTGAAACTTCTCATCCATCTCTCTCACCTTTTCATTCACAATAGCTGTTCCAATACTTAATTTGTCAGTTATTCCTATTTTCTGGTCAATGGAAGCCACAGTTGCAGAAGCATTTGAGGTCAATTGATGACGTTCATCAAAAGATTTTGCCTTGTTCAGTGCATCCTTTCCTATAGTTAAACTCTTGGAAAGCACCAAACTAGCCACATCTTCAGCCTTCTTCAATACTGCAGTAGGTTGCCTTATATTCTGAAGGGACCATTATGCATTATTAGAAGCTTCATTACAGGATTACCAGAATTTGATAAAAACCGAAATTAATATATACTCCCTCCAGTCCTTCCCAATCACAAAAAGTGTGAAGTGTATTTGAGCGCAATAATGCTGACTATGACACCCAGATAATTTCAGAACCAGGGAAAAGCATGTTCTGGTATATATGTAGACATGTTCATCATATTCAACTTCATAATCAAGAGTGGCACAATGAACTATGATGATGGCACAATTGCAGGCAAGATATCTGACTAAATTTGGGCTTATGATCTGGTACTTACAGGGTTCGAGGGAAGATCTCCTTGAGGCAGCAGGTAATGCTCAACAAGTGTAATGCTGACGTGCTGATCAGCTATTTTGGCACCCTATTAAAAGTGAGAAATATAGTAAATATTATATAAACAAACAAATTACAATATATATATCTGTCTTTCTGCTTTTCTATGGAAACAATTAGTAAATATACTGTCAAAAGTGATGCTGTATCCGCCCCCTGTGACTCCTTAAAGGTAACATAAGCAACCTGGGTGCTCTCATTTTCTCTGCAGAAAAATAAAGTGGATTTTAGTGTGCAAACATGTTTATGTTATCAGGAATAATGTGAAGTTTGGAATGTTGCATTCCTTGGTCTTAAGGACACTACTATGTAATATTTGAAGAATGAGTAGTCATTGTCTCAACAACATATGAAAATAATGTCCAATAATGCCTATGTTCGGTACAATATGAAACCCATTCGTGTGATAACTCAAACCAGCCAAAGCCATGGGAACCTCATATCCCCGCAATTTCAGCTTCAAGTTTTATGAAATTGTAATTTATTTTTAAGAAAACTTTCAAATGGCATAAAAACCTCAGAGTATTTTTTATCTTGGTATCGTACCTCATGGCATCCAAGGTATCAAGGAATGTGATATTAACGATGAACCAAACAACACTCCGAATAAGAATGCATCATGATATATACTCCTTTGGTTCTTAATATAAGATATATTTACTTAATTTGACTAGATTAAGGAAGTCAGTTAATATGACATGTATTTTTAAAAATACTTTAGTCATCTTCCTTAATTCTCTTCTTTCATCTCCTTCTTAATTATTGTTGAGGGAGCTTCAATAGGGGTAAATGAGAAAAAGTTTGACAAATATGATAGAAAACTATGTCTTATATTAAGGACCGGAGGGAGTAAAACAGAGCAGTTCTAACCTTTTCATCTCAACATGCTGAATATTGCCTGAGGATGAAAAGAATTCTCTAAGGTTCATCTCAGAAGTAGCCAGTGATAGGTTGCTGACCTTAACTGTTTTTATCTGTAACAAGTAGAATAGAGGAATCAGTTTTGGAGAGAACTAAAATCAGAAGGCTAACTCTTTGAATTTGTCATTAGTTCAAAAATAAATATGGGGCAAACATAACAATTACTGTTCTGAAAATTAAACCAAAGGCCATGATGTAGCATAGCCCGAAGAGACAAGATGTCAATAAAAGTAAACTGAAATGAATCATTTTTGAAACATTTTGAGTCCCTTATGCCTAGTATGCATTTTAAAAGTTACACTGTCAGTGGCATGAAAATATAAATTTCACGTTGAATTCCTTACAATTGGTTCCTCAAACATCATAAAGGCAACCAATTTTATCGTATCAAAACATTTTCCTCACATCTGAGATATTGTTTGTCCAATTTGGAGTGGCTGTAGACTGTGGAATCGCTTCAACATGTTGTTCAGTATGGTCTAGTGGGGCCTGCACATACATATAAAATGATAAATTAGGGTGACATAAGTCAGGATCCTAACAAGTAGTAACATGAGAAAAATATGTAGAGTTTTAAAAATAAAGTATGGACGTAGATATTTTCTATTCCTGAGTATGACTAACGAATTAATATTCTACTTGAAAAGCAGCAATGAAAATGGAAATAAATTTTTCATAGTAAACTTCAAGAATATATCTTAATGACTCGACATATTTGCGTCTGCACTTTGCTCCTAACAATTGGTGTCAGAGCAGGCCAGAGTGAATCACACAATTCCCTCGAAAAGCATGTTGGTAGCATAGGAACACAACTCAGACCTGTGATGTATCAATCCCTTCCTCTTAAAAGAGGTTCATCCTCAAGCCTATTTTTGAGGAGAGTTAGATTCAAACCTATGCACTGAGGAACGAAGAGCCAACCGTCAATGCTAAAAGCTTAAACTGATAGTAAAGGCACACCCAATTCCTTTAACTGGCCAGTCTCCACCAACTTTAGGTGCCTCTAGCCAAACTCAATCTAAACCCCAAACTCGGGACATATCATCCTCGCTCTCACTTGTTTTGAAGGCCAAATAATGCCAGTCAATCCAAATCGACCACAGCCAAAGTGCATCAAAAGTGAAGGCTTTACATTTGATTGCTATTAATAAACATGGCAATTAAAATAACCTCAGCCCAAGAATAATCAATAATAAAAAATACATCCCCTAGTCCTAATATAGGACAAAGTTTGTAATGCAAATTACACTACAAACTTTGTCCTATACATTCATTCATATGACATGTGTAAATGAATAATTCCAAATCCTAAATAAAATTTTTCAACCACCCGTCCTTTTGGTAGATTCACCAGATGATTACAAAGAAGAAACAAGAATGGCCATAGATTGCAGCATAAACACTAAAAAATAAATAAAGATATAACTTGACACTTCTAGAATAGGCTTGTTTCTAAGTTAATACAAAGCACAACTATGCATGACTTGAATCAACTGTTTGCATAGTAAATACTCACACTATTGTATCAGTAAATTGACTTCACGGGAATTTGAATTATCTTTTGTTTTAGTGAAAGGAATTTCATAACAGGGACTCACACACAACATGGGACCCACCTGATAAGTGGTCCCCACAATGCATGAGGGTCTCAGACAACAACTGTGTATTTCTCTTCCAAATGAAAAAAATCAAAATCCATTTCATGCATGTCAATTCACTTTTTTTTTTTTTAAAGACAATTTGTTCAAAGTAACAAAATGTAAAAACGTCCTTTTGATATTTTAAAAGTTGATACACACACATATTTTATACAAGAACAATTAACTTGGCAAGTAGGGAATGATAACTAACGGGATTAGCATTTGTTGATATTATTATTTTGAAAAAGAAGGAAATAAGATCACCGAGAGTTCTTAGATCTGTAACTTCACAACATTCATAAAGCATACACTAACGCTCATCAGACTCTTTATATTTATTTTGCATGCGCATTATGAATCTACATTACGCTAAGTGATTGGTTTACAATTCTACATACGACGCAATCGCCACAAAATTAAGGAACAAAAACAAGAAGATCGAAAGGAAAAGAAACTCGTATTGGATCCGAAAGGAAGAAAGTTTCAGAGGGACAATGAACTTAACAAGTTCAAAATTCACCGAAATGAAAAGAGGAATGTGCGACGAACGCAGCAGATATAAGCGAAATTAAAGGACGTCGAAATCGTCAAACTTACCGACATTTTGAGATCATGCAAGTTTCCCAGAAACAACAACGATAGTGGCGGGAAATGAGGATGTTGTTGAGGAAGAACAAGAAGGAACAAAATGGTGAAGCTGATCAATCACAACGTGAAGATTAGTTTTTGGCCGTTGTCTGTATTGTCCTCTCCTCTATGATTTATTGACAAGGGAGAATTTTAGGTTGTATCAATCAACTCCAAATTTAATTTATCAGGTTTTAAAATGAAATTAAATTTTGTATGTGAAAAAATAATAATGCCCTTCTTTTATTTAGATATGAGTGGCAGTGTCTGCCTTTTTTACTGCCCCTTTTATAGGATATTCCCAAATTAATTTTTCATGATTCTTGATATTATTAGATTCTACATGAAATATGTGACATTTTGTTGTCTTATTGAAAAAAATTGAAATTGTTTTCAATTTTTTACAACTTTTCAAATACTTAAGATTTTTTAAATTCTAAATAAAAAAGAAACTACACTCTTTTAAAGTTTTACATATTTAAGCAATCATAAAAAAATTCAAAATTGCTCGATTTTTGACTCATAAGCTATCAAAATATTGTCTTTTTCATGTATAATCTAATGATCAAAATAAATGAATAACCTCGAAAAATATATTTGGGAAGGTCCCCAAAATGAAGGGCAGTAGGAAAGGCACATCTACCACCTTGCCCTTTTTATTTTTCTTAGAAGAACATTTATAAGATAAATAAGGACATTTATAGTACATGTTAAATAAATGGATTCAAATGAAACAAGGGAGTTAACAAAAATATTTAGACCATTTACAAGATAAATCAATGAATTCGAAAGAACCTAGACGATTTAAACCATTATATTCATTCACAAGATAAATAAAGAAATTCATAAGATAAAATATGAGCATTTACATGACAAATATAACAATTCACAAGACGAATAAGATAAAGGTATCATTTTTTTCACCCACAAAAATTTATTACATTTTGATTAAAGAGGGTGTAGTGAAGTTTTAAAATCTTTTAGATTTATTGAAATTAAGTCACAGCTTTAGAGAATAGCTGAAATTCTTCCTTTTATTGAATTTCCTTTCTCAGATTTCATGGGCTGTGCTCCGGCGGACATTTTTAAGATTTAGAAAAATAATTATTAATTAATAGTGAAAATCCTAAATTTATTATTTTAAACTGATAGTCCTCCTATTTATTATTTCACTAATGAAAAGTAATAAAATTTATTAAATTGAAAAAATTGGTTAAAACTTAAAAGTAATTAATAGAAAATTTTATTGACTGAAGTGTAACTCATTTTTTAGCAATTGCAATTCTTTTTCAGTTGTGTGTAAAATATTTTTAAATATGTGAGATGAGTTTACGAAATTTCTTCATTTAGCATGGTTTCTCCTATTAATGAGTAAGGACATCATTAAATTATTAATCAAATTTGCGGCATGCATTCTTTGAGCAAAGTGATGTGGTTTCTCTATTTATGAGTAGCGAGTATAGAACCCGCACAATGCCTTCGTGTAAATATTCTTGAAAATAATTTTTCGTAATGTAAATGAAACATTATTATTAAAGAGTATTGAACTCGGGCGATGAGCGGATTTATGGTACTTTTACAGTTTGAAGTAAATGTCAAGTTATTGTTATATGTGACTTGGGGCAGATCTAGAATTTTTATTAATGGGGCACTATTGGAGGGATCCAGGGTCGGGGAACTTTTTTTAATAACAAAAGTGTATTACAATAAAAAAAAAAATTACAATACCATCATTCTAAATCTTATTTTTTAGAATTTCGTCATAATTGTCTTATTATCAATGCTATCAAATACATCTTTTTCCATAAAAAGCACTAAACAATTATTCAACCATTTATCTCTCATCTGATTACGAAATACAGTTTTGATGCATTTCATAGCTGAAAATGCTCTTTTCATAGATGTAGTTGCTATAGACAAAGTTAAAACTAATTTTACAAGTAAATAACCCAAAGGATATACAAAGTAAAGCAGCAGCAAAGCAATCCTTGTTGATAGATTGTAGGCAGAGGGTCTGAGAGATTGCAAGCGGAGACGAGAGAGAGCCACGACCAATCGAACATGACGCATGAGTGATGAGATGAGAGAAAGAGATCGAAAAGGGGAAGACTAATATGGTGACGGAGTTGAGACTTGAGAGGGAGAGGAGAGTGGCCGGCGTAAAGAAGAAGAGCGAGTGGTTGAGAGTGAGAGAGGAAGGCATTGAACAAGGGTTTAAGGGTAAACTAAAAGCAAAAAGAAAAAAAAAACATTGAAATCCAAGGGGGCATTGCCCACCAATTGCAAACGTTGGTCCGCGAGTGACGTGTCTAAATTCTTTTATAATGTTCTTCATTTCTAGACAATTTTAGAAAAGGGAAAAAAGATGAATATTATATAGCTCTCATTATTTTTCAAGTGCCCACCCACATCCAATGATCCAAATAACATCCATTATTTGTTAATCTCTTCCATTAGAAGAAAAAAAAAATAGTGAAAAGAAGTAGATAGAGCAAATTGAAATCCGTAATCACTAAAAAAAAAAAAAAAACTCTTATTTGCCCAATATGGGGACGGTTCGAATTGCCCACCGAGACGAATTAGCTTAATACAAATTCTTAATACGAATTAATGACATTAATAATAATCACCTACACCTTGATTTCCTTTGGCAGGTTAGATGCATGCGGCATGGTATTCAAGAAAGCTTCAACAAACAATGAAACAATTTGAGTTCAGAATGATCGTCTCATTACCAATTGGAGAAGCCCAATTTGAGTTCATGATGAGAAGCATTCTTGGTGGCTTTAATTAACACAGTCATAGCCAATGAGAGTTGGCACAGATGGTAAGAGGTCCAGGACTAAGCCCTTGGGTCGTGAGTTCGATCCCTTCTGCCGTCGCTGGAACTCCTTTGGTAGGCGATCTCGTAAGCCTCCAGTAAGTACTCATAAAGCCCGTGACTGTTAGGGGTGTAAACAGGCCAGGCCTGTTCTGTAACATACTGGCCTGAGCCTGGCCTGTGGCCTGTTACAGGCCTACTTTTTGGCCTGGGCCTGGCCTGTATATAGGCCTGGCCTGGCCTGTGGCCTGTTAAGGCCTGTTTTTTTTTTTTTTTTTAAAAAAAAAATTAAAAAAAATTTTTTTTTTAATTTTTTTTTTAATTTAATTAAGCTAACAGGCCACAGGCCGAAAACAGGCCTACTTTAAACAGGCTAACAACAGGCCAAAATTACATAAATTAATACTAATAATATAAATAACAGGCCACAGGCCGAAAACAGGCCTACTTTAAACAGGCTAAAAACAGGCCAAAATTACATAAATTAATATTAATAATATAAACAGGCCGGCCTGACAGGCCTAAAAGGCCTCTTATCAGGCCTGGGCCTGGCCTGTTAAGGGAAAACAGGCCTCATAAGAGGCCTTGGCCTGGCCTTTTAGCCTGACAGGCCAGGCCTAACCAGGCTTTTAACAGGCCAGGCCACAGGCCCCTGACAGGCCCCTGGCCTTTTTACACCCCTAGTGACCGTGCCCTGACCTTGGTAGGGAACTGGTGTCGAACCCTTCCAAAACTTTCTCATACCAAAAAAAAAACTAACACAGGACATAATTTTCTGTCTTTCGTGTACTACATATAGCCATGAAGATTCTGGACTCTACAACCTACAAACAAGAGTTCCAAATTACGAAAACGCAGGCAAGGAATAAGTAATTGCATTTAATTATAGGGAAAATTGATTACAGGGCCCAAGGAGGAAAAATAATTACAAAAAAGGCCCAAGAAACATTCACATGCTAGGGCCTTTTCTGGCATTTTTTCAAAAAAAAGTGCACGGACATAGTTGCTAATTGCTACAGATGTAGTTGTTAATTGCTACAGATGTAGTTGTTAAAATATAGTTGTTAATTAGACTGATTTAGTTGTTAATGGGGACTGATATAGTTGTTAAACGCTACTGATGTAGTTGCTAACGTTTTTAAAAAAAATGCCAAGGCCTTTTCTGGCATGTGAATGTTTCTTGGGCCTTTTTTGTAATTATTTTTCTTCCTTAGGCCCTGTAATCAATTTTCCCTTAATTATACGGAACCTTGTTTCTGCAAAATCTTTAATAACAACGGATGAGAAGGCATGTCAATGTAGTCCCCTTTATAATCTGAAACAGAGGAGGCCGCTCTTCGAAGCTTTAATCCCATGAACGGTTAAAAGATTCCCAAAAAAATAATAATAATAATTAATTAAAGTTTATATAAAAATAAAATTTATTTACTATTTTACCCTTAATACTAAATTTCTAGTTTTACTTTTATCTTGCATGTATTTATTTTGTCTTTCACATTTTGACTAAAATTATTTTAAAGAATTTAATATTTTTTTATCTATTCATAAATTTTTATTTTTATCTTTACAAATAGTTATTTTTAGTACTAATTAATGTAAATATCACAAAATTTGAATATTCAAGTAAGTTTTTAAATAAACACGTGCTTGATCAAATATGTTTATAAATATTTGTGAAAAAATAGTAAATTATAAATTTAAATGACACATAAAATCTCAAACTTAGTTTATATATTTGATAAAAATATACGTGTTTAATATATATTTTAAGTCAAAATTAATTTATAATATCAAAACTAATAAATTTTTAAAAATTAGAACGATAGAAAATCTATTAGAATATGTTTTCAGTTGTATAAATTTGGTTTTATAAATTTTTATTAGCCCACACACACATATATTACTAAAGAGGGGCATTTTTTAAAAAAAAAAACAAATTCAAAAGTCAAATTTAATAGCCTACTAACAATTTGGGTGGATAAAAATAGAATCTTTAAATTTCTACAAGTACTTATTAAATTTCTACAAGTACTTATTTAGTTTAAAATTCTTTTGTTGGTAATATAAATATGAGAAAATACTTAAAGTACCTCGCATTCCCAATCTGGACATGTCAATGTCTGATCCCAGATTAATTAAAAGAGCATATTAAGCCCAATTAATTCAAGTCACTCACCTGCGACCTTATTAGTCTTGTTCTTGTTGGGCCTTTGGTGGGCTAAGAAAATCTCATGAGTTGACTACTCCGGCCCATTTTCAGGACCAAAACGAATTGAACGAAATAAGCGATTCGTTTGCGTGGGTGACGATCTGCGAACTCAAACTGCTATATATCCTGGGGATTCTATAATTTTCCAAGTAGATCCTAAAAAAATCATCACTAATGGCTGAACCAAGAGTTTCCAACAGTATTATTGCCAACTGGAGTTCCATGGTATGTACACCGATACTGTGCTTCTCCTTTGGAAACCTACTTCTCCCCTTCTTTCTTTCTTTAAGAACATGAGTAGCTAATTTTCCTTCTTCTTAAGCATAGATAACTTAGCTTGAGTCTTGTTTGTTTTGGGATCTAATTAATTAAGTCCTTGCTAGACCCAAAGGTGGGTTGAGGGTTATATCCCATATCGGCTTGGGAGTAGAAGGAAAGATGTCTTATAAGGGTCTGGATACCTCCCTTTTAAAGTTGTGAGGGACGATGACCCCGAAGCAAACAATATCAAAAGCAATATATTGGAATATTATAATTGGTATTAGATCCAAGCTTTAGTTGATGTGGGCTAATGTGCTAGTGAGAACGCTGGACCCAAATGTTAGGTCCACATCCCCTGGGGAGGGGAACAAAAAATGTCTTATAAGTGGGTTGAATGTTAAGCCCACATCCTCTGGAGAGGGAAACAAAAGATGTCTTATAGGGGAGGAGAACAAAAGATGTCTTATAAGGGGTTAAATCCAAAGTTACTCAGTTGAGTGTTATGTCACACATCCACTTAAGGAGGGGAACAACAAAAAAGTGGGTTAAGTGTTATGTCCCACATTCCTTAGTGAAGGGAACATATATAAGACCCCTTATAAGGAGTCTGGATACCTCCCCTCTTGACCCCTTTTAAAGGAGAACAAAAGATGTTTTATAAGGGTATGAATACTTCCCCTCTTGACAAAGATGCCTTATAAGGGTATGAATACTTTCCCTCTCGACAAAACAAAAGATGTCTTATAAGAGTATGAATACCTCCCCCTCTTGACGAAAGTCGTGAGGGGCGATGAGCCTAAAGTAAATAAAGACAATGAGCCCCAAAACAGACAATATCAAAAGTATTAAAGTGTTACGCATGCCCCTTAATTGATATATCAATCATGTGAATTTTCAATTCTTTTAAAACCGTGAGGTAAACCTCACGAACTCGCAAGTTTTTGAAATTATCAATTTTAAATATTAATGATGAATAATGTGAAAAAACATTAAAAAAAAAATAGAAAAGCAAATGTGCGTGTGCGCGTTTAAATTTGTATGTTTCAATAATTTATGTACGGTAAAATATGTGTATATATGAAAGAGATATGCTAATATATTATAATTTATTTAAATTTTAGGACCCATTTGAATATTATACCAAAATGGATGAAAGTGCCTCACCATTAGCCCCTACAACAAATATTCTACCAAATTCAGCCACCCAGGTACTTATATTTAAAATCTTTTTAGGAAAATACATTAATTTGATTGTTTAAGTTTACTTCTTTTTTTTTTTTTAATTATTTTCTTCGTTGATGGTATGTTTTTGGGTATCATTAGATCATTAGGTGTAACATTTTTTTTAATGAAATTGAATTATGATTATTTATCTTGTCCATGCACCACATGTGAAAGAAAAGTTAGTCTTAATCCCTATATTCTTTTAAACATTATTCCGTATAATTTTATTAATTTTAAAAGTTCGTCTTTCATTGGAGATCGCGAGTATTTAATTGATGTGGTGAATCAATGCACCAAAGAATTTCTCTTTTTTATTAAATAGTGCTTATAGTTATATGATGTGCTGCAACCAGCCCATCTAAGAATTTCCCTGTGTTAGAAGAAATTTTATATTAATTTAAAATTTTATGAGATTGATGTTGTTGAACCTTTGATTCCACGGTCTGAAAAATATGTTTGTCTTCATTTCATGAGTATTATATATGAATTGTTGAAATTTTGCAAATTATTTTAATTTCAGGACCGAGTTGAAGATCACAATCTAATGCGTGATGAAGATGCCTCACCATCATCAACCAACTTATATGATATGATTAACTTTGATCCGGAATGTCCTGAAAATCAAACTTTAAACTTGGAAGATCTCCTGAATGACCCTACTTCTCAGTCTTTAGAATTAGAAGTCACACCAAGTGATACGCAAAATGCCTCTCAAGAGGATTTGGAATTTGCGGATTTTCTAAATCATCATATTTCTCAATCTCTGGAATTGGAAGTTCCTCCAATTGTCTCTTCTTCTCCATCTTCGGAATTGGAAGTTCATCCAAGTTATCCTAATTCTCAATCTTTTGGATTAGAAATTCAACCTAGCCATCTTAATTCTCAATCTTTGGCTCAATCTCTGGAATTGGACGTTCATCCAAAACATTCTAATTCTCAATCTTTGGGATTGCAAGTTCATCAAGATGTCTCTACTTACCAATCTTTCCCAAATCAGCAGCATCTTCATGCCCAGCAATATCAAATTGCGCCAACTTCTCCTCACTCTCACCAGTTCATCCATTTACCACCTCCCTCCAATAAAATGTATGTTTCTTCAATCCATTGACTTGAGAAACAAATTAATGCTTTATCTCTATTAAGCTTGAGTGAAATTTATGTGATTCCAAAGAAAAAAATAATCAAGGAATGGGTTGAATAATTAGTTTTACCCTATTTTATATTATTTATTTTCCTAGCTAGACCGGGCATCAAATGCTGAGTTGTTTTTTAAATTATTTTTATACCTCTTTTACAGGCAAAAGACATCAAGCGAGCAATGCCAATTGGAATATGAAGGAGCAATTATCATGGACAAAAGGAACAACATCATATCTCATGATCCCTCCGCATTTGTGAGTTCTCGACTCGATAATTTTGAATCAAATATGACAAATTATTACCCATTACATAATTTCTTTGAACTTGTTATCTTAATGATTTCATTAATGTGCTCTCTACATGCAGAAAAAAATTATCCATCAAGTAAAACCAAGAACAGGTTGTCACTGCGCAAAGACAAAATGCTCAAATAGACATTGCTCATGCTATAAGGTAATTCTTTATTAAGTTGTTGTTTTTAATTGACGTGATTGAATCTTTTATTTAAAAAAGTTGTTGAAAAATTCAGAATAATTTCTATTAAAATTTTATTTTTCTTAATAAAGGCTGGAGTTGGATGTTTTGATCTCTGCCAATGTAAAGGATGTAGTAATAATTATTGCACTAAAAATGGTGGTAAGAATCTTTTGAGCTTCTGGAGTTGTTAGAAATTTTATTGCTAATATATGTGTGTGCAGTCCTTTTGGTTTCTCCTCAAAATTTTGTTTCATACATATAGTATTTGTTAAGTTTATTGCTTGTTCAGTAAGTGATTAATGGATGTGGTTTCTGCACTTATATAGGAACTTCATCAACTCCTAACTCAAGTTTTTCTTCAAGAGAGCGTGCCCTCATCACCACTCCAAGCAACAATATTTCTTTAATCAATGAGAGACAATTGGTGCTTGTCTGTTATTTCATGAAATTGATTTTTGTTACGACTCTTAATGTCACAAGTATACATACAATTTAATTTATGCCAACTTTTATATTCTTTTTAATTCTTTTTGGTGTTCATGAATGTTATGTTAGGGTGGTGGATTCAACACACTCACTCACAACAATTTATATGGATCTGATAGAAATCAGCACGCAGTGTATGGTACACCTGCTACAAATCCATTTGATCCACCGCCAATCGTCCAAATAGCCAGTGTGGCTCAACCAGGTGTGAATCCATTTGCTCCATCAAGAAATATCTCGCAACCGCAAGGCATCCAAATGGCCACTACAACTCGGCCGCAATTGAACCTATACATAGTTGATCAGCCTCAACAGCAACATATGTTGATGAGACTACCCCCGAGGTTTGTAATACCCAAAACCTATATCAATAAATATTTTATGAAAAACCTATTATCATTTGATGTTACATTTTATTTTTCTGTGCTTTTATATATAACACATATTTGTTTTTGCAGATTCCATCAAGAAGTGAACGACATAAATCGGAAGCATTGTTCAAGAAAATAATTTGATAAATTGTGGCCATCTGTAGTCTATCATTAGTTGTTTTAATGTATTATGAATCCATATTGAATTATGTTTATACTTTTTTATGTATCTTGAATCCACATTGAATTATTTTTCGATGGAATGAATGAAATTATTCAATAAATAGCTTATATTGAATTTGTTATTGTTAATTTAGGTTTATATGCCTTTTAAAAAACTATCATCTCCGGTCATAAATATAGGATATAGTTTATAGCATAATTTTCACTACAAACTATGTTATATATTTAGGACCGGAGGAGTATAATAATTACTCAATCAATTCCTTCCAATATCCACGTTAGGAGATTAAGAATATAATTTCATCAATCTTAAAAGGATTATATCAGTTGAGAAGTTGTGAAGAGTTTAATAATAAATTATCTCTTAACCACTCATCAAATAGGTAGAAGATTCATTAAATTGTGAAACGACCATATAATGTAATGTGCTTCCAATACCAATAAAAAGATAACTCATCCAATAATATTTAACATCCTAAAAACTGCCAAATAAAATCGTCCCAAACCAAAATATCATAAGTAACGCCACCTCATCCTAGACCATCATAAGGAGAACTAAAAAAAAAAAAAAAGTGCATTACCTTTGAACCACCATGTGCATCCAAACCGACTTAAAAAAACTGTTTTACGTTTTACAAGACAAGTCTCTTTTTATATAGCTATCATTGTCATCACAAAATTTCTTAAAATAAGTTAATCCCAACACCACTTTATGTATCAAATGGAATCAAATTGAATAACTAATCATATTTAAGATTTTTTTTTAAAAAAAAAGGACCAAAAGGTTATTCCAAATCTCTGTCTTTGAACCCGATCGACAAACGTCATTCATGACACAGTGGCTCCTCACTTGTATAGAATTTGAAATGAATCTCAATATGAATTATTCTGATCTCTAAAACCCCTTCAAGGAAAGAAAAGGCCAGAGTCCTAAGATGGACATGTTTCTTTCTGGCCCCAGGTTCACATAAAATATACTGCGGCAACTTGCTGATCGCAAGTAGATGTCTCGTGACATTATATTAAAATTTACTTTCCTCCAGTTGCCTTGTTTTGACAAGAAAAGAAAATCACAACGAAGCAATAAAGCGCACAAAGGTGGGTGCACCATTGAAGACCAAACAGATATTCAAATAATTAGAAACCATTGAAGACTTCTATATCAAGATACAATGAAAACAGAAACTATGTTAAGAGAAAAGAAAGCAAAAACCGGGAGGCAGATTCCCTACGGGATCCTTGAGGAATATATGTTTGAAGAACAAATCATTAGAATTACAAGCACACAGGTGGAAGAAAACAATGTGCCCTCACCTCTGCAGAAACAATAAAATTAAGACCCACATTTAAACGAGCCTCCAAAAATGCAGAGACACAGCATTCAGGAAAGGTCCAATCAGACTTACTCTAAATTAGTAAAAATAAAAGGAAAACACAATGAAGGAACCTCAAAAAGACATGCAAACCAAGTCTTCAGGATCCAATGAGCCAGATTTTGCTTCTTTTTTTTTTTTTTTTTTGCTCAAAACAGATTTTGCTTATTTACCGCATATATACGACACATAAATTTAGAAACCTCATATTCAAACGTCTTATGAACAGATTCATATAGCCATGAAGATTCTGGACTCTGTACAGCCTACAAACATGAGTTCCAAATCACAGAAATGCAAGCAAGGAATAAGTAAATGCATTTAATTAGACCTCACTTTGTTTCTGCAAAATCTTCAATAACAACGGGTGAGAAAAGGCATGTCAATGTAGTCTCCTTTATAATCTGAAACAGAGGAGGCCGCTCTTCCAAGGTTTAATCCCATGAACGGGTCTTCATCGTCGGCGTAGTCATGGCTATTGGTAGCTTCAAGTCGCGCGGTTGCTTGCCGTTGATCGTCGCAGTCGGGAATGTTGAGCTTAGGAGGAGGGAAGGGATCATCGGCGGGCAAAACGACGCCGTCGTTTTTGGGATCGGACTCGGATTTGAAATTAGAAATCGGAATCTGTGTCTTCAACCTGAAACGTTCGATCATCTTGATGCCCTTTTCTCAGCTATTGTGCATGCAGGCTGTAACGGACTTCTTTGTGAGATCAGATCGTCTTCAAATTCACATGGCTTCTTCCCATTAATATTATTTCTTTTATCCAAAAAAAATATTACTTTTTAAAAAAGGCGAAATTTCAAGAAATTAAAGGATTGAGAAAATAATACTTATTGTAAATAAAAAATTATAATTATTTTGAGAAACCAAATATTGACACATAAAATAAATCTAAGAATACTAAATTACACTTAATAAACATAATTAAGAATTATTTCTCCATGCTAGATGTTTTATATTAATTTAATATTTTATTCAAAAAAACTTTTTCTATTACATGTTCCCGTCTTTGTTAAGTTCTTCCTCCCTCCCCTTTTTTCTCTTCTTTAAAGATTCCAAATGGATATTAATTTTGTGCGAAAGATCCTCCTTATCAAGAACGAGGTTTTTTTTCCCCCTTTCTTTTTAACTGAAAAATTAAGAAGGAGGTTAAATGTCTTAAAAGGGGAGGAAAATTATTGTCTCGTATATTCCAACATTTCAAGTACTTCCTCCAATTCTTATTACAAAGCATTTTCTTGAAGGTGATTTTGGTCTATTTAATAAATCTTGGGTTTAAGTAAATTACATTATTATTCTTAGTTGAGCAATCTTTTTTTTTTCAAAATTAAAAATAAAGACCTCCAACGGAAAACAAGGCAAAGGAAATAATTAAAATACACTAAAGCCTTAAAATGATATTTTTAGAATCCATTTTCTTCTTTGATTCTTAGAATCTATATATAATATTTTGAGGAAGAAAAAAAAAGAGAAAAATAAGAGAGGCCAAACCCCGCCATCCATATCATTAAATTGAACTCCACAAACTCCTTATATATATTACTCTCCCCCCTTAATCATCCTCCTCTCTATATTTCCGTTGTCATCAAGAGTTTCCAAGTATTATTGTCATCAAGAGTTCCATGGTACTCTGCCTCTCCTTCTTAAACCTACTTCTCCCCCTCTTTCTTTCTCTTTCTTTCTTTCTTTAATTAATCTACTCTATCGTAATCTTCTACTTCTCTTTTTCTTTTTCTTTTTCCTCCTTTCTTTAACTTTCTTTAACTACACGAGTAGCTAATTCTCCTTCTTAAACATAGATTGTGATCTAATTTTGGGTACTGCCTGACGTTCAAACACAAACTCATGAGGTGGAAAAAATAAAATTTTTGTTTTTTATTGTGGAACCCATAACTACTTATGGTCCTCGTGAGTTATTAACTTGATCTTATGATTAATAAGTTACCAATTGATAAGTTATTTTTTGATTGAGTCAATATATGAATTCTCGTAACTTTTTACGAGCGCTCATGGAATTAAATATCATAAATAATTAGTCATTATGAAAGGTTATGACTCTTTATAGGTATTCATGATAACCCGTAACTTTTAAAGTATTCATGAGTAATGATTTTAATTATGTTTTTGGACTTCATGAGCATTTTGGACCCCGTAACCCTTTACGGGATCTCATATGTTTTCCCAAATTAAAGGATAAAATAAAAATTCATGGGTTTTTTCAAAAATATTTATCATGTGAATTCTCAATAATTTTAAAACCATGAGAGTTTGATTACCTCACGAACTGGCAAGTTGTGGGAATTCTCAATTTAAAATATTAATGATGAATAATGTGTAAAATTTAAAAAACATTAAAACAAAAAAACCTGCTAACGTTTAGATTGCTTTTTGACTAATGTGTCCCTTACTAAATAACTACTTACCGAAATGTCACTGTTTCCAAACAATTTCCCAATGTGCCCTGTTTTAGTATTTAATCGACTAAAATGCTGGGCGTTGAATTTTTTGACTGTCCCCGAGATTTAGTCGACTAAATCGCAACAGAGGGGTTTTTTTAAAACTCATTTGCATCATAATGAAACTTTTATCACAATGCAAACCTTTCCCCCAATACTCTATATTTTCTCAGTTTTAGTGAGACACGTCAAAGTTTAACCTCATTCCATCTTGTTGCATTAAACTTTGATGGGTCGCACTAAAACTAAGAAAAGAGAGAGTATTGGGGGGTAAAGGATTGCATTTTGATAAGAGTTCCATTATGACGCAAATGGGATTTAAAAAAAAAAACCCCTCTGTCACGATTTAGTTGACTAAGCCACAGTGCTTAGTTGACTAAATCTCAAAGACGGTCAAAAAATTCAACGCCCCACGTTTGAATCAACTAAACCTTGGATTTATCGACTAAACAGGGTCACATTGGGAAATTGTTTTGAAACAGATGCATTTCAGTAAATAGTTATTTAATAAGGGGCACATTGGTCAAAAAGCCCGTTTAGATTTGTAGTGTTTCAATACTGTGCGTACTATGTCAATATGTGTATATATGAAAGAGATATGCTAATATGTTATAATTAATTTAAATTTTAGGACCCATTTGAATATTATACCAGAATGGATGAAAGTGCCTCACTATTAACCCCTACAACAAATCATCTACCAAATTCAGCCATCCAGGTATTTATATTTAAAATCTCTTTAGGAAAATACAATCATTTGATTGTTCAAGTGTACTTTTTTTTTTAATTCCTTTCTTCGTTGCTGGTATATTTTTGGGTGCCATTAGATCATTAGGTGTAACATTTTTTTAATGAAATTGAATTATGATTATTTATCTTGTCCATGCACCACATGGGAAAGAAAATTTTCAGGTAAAAACATACTTTTAGTAGTGGGTTTGAGTCAACTTTAGTCTTAATCCCTATATTCTTTTAAATATTATTCCTTATAATTTTATTAATTTAAAAAGCTAGTTACTCTTTCATTGGAGAGTATTTAAATGATGTGGTGCATCAATGCACCTAAGAATTTCCCTTTTAAATTAAACAGTGTTTATAGTTATATGATGTTCTGCAACCAGCCCCATCTAAGAATTTCCCCGTGTCAGAAGAAATTTTATATTAATTTAAAATTTTAATTGTCTGATTCCACGGTCTGAAAATTATGTTTGTCTTCATTTCATGAGTATTATATATGAATTGTTGATATTTCGCAAATTATTTTAATTTCAGGACCAAATTGAAGATCACAATCTAATGGGTGATGAAGATGCCTCACCATCATCGAGCAACTTATATGATATGATTAACTTTGATCCGGAATGTCCTGAAAATCAAACTTTGAATTTGGAAGATCGCCCAATGACCCTACTTCTCAGTCTTTAGAATCAAAAGTCACACCAAGTGATATGCAAAATGCCTCCCAGGAGGATTTGGAATTAGAGGATTTTCTAAATCATCATATTTCTCAATCTCTGGAATTGGAAGTTCCTCTGATTGTCTCTTCTTCTCTATCTTGGAAATCGGAAGTTCATCCAAACTATCCTAATTCCAAGTCTTTTGGATTAGAAATTCATCCCAACCATCTTAATTCTCAATCTTTGGCTCAATCTCTAGAATTGGATGTTCATCCAAACCATCCTAATTCTCAATCTTTGGGATTGCAAGTTCATCAAGACGTCTCTACTTACCAATCTTTCCCAAATTAACAGCATCTTGATGCCCAACAATATCAAATTGCGCCTTCTTCTTCTCACTCTCACCAATTTATCTACTTACCACCTCCCTCCAATAAAAGGTATGTTTATTCAATCCAGTGACTCGATAAACAAATTAATGCTTTATCTCTATTAAGCTTGAGTGAAATTTATGTGATTCCAAAGGAAAAAATAAAAAAAAAAATCAAGGAATGGGTTGAATAATTAGTTTGACCCCGTTTTGTGTTATTTATTTTCCTAGCTAGGGCATCAAATGCTTAGTTGTTTTTTAAATTATTTTTATACCTCTTTTATAGGCAAAAGACATCAAGCGAGCAATGCAAATTATTGGAATATGAAAGAACAATTATCATGGACAAAAGGAACAACATCATATCTCATAATCCCTCCGCATTTGTGAGCTTTCAACTCGATAATTTTTAATTAGATATGACAAATTATTACCCATTTCGAGTTTCTTTGAACCTGTTAGCTTAATGATTTCATTAATGTGCTCTCTACATACAGGACAAAATTATCAATCAAGGAAAACCAAGAACATGTTGTCACTGCACAAAGACAAAATGCTCAAATAGATATTGCTCATGCTATAAGGTAATTCTTTATTAAGTTTGGTTTTTTTAATTGACGTGATTGAATCTTTTATTTAAAAAAGTTATTGAAAATTTCAGAATAAATTCTATTAAAATTTTAATTTTCTTAACGAAGGTTGGAGTTGGATGTTCTGATCTCTGCCAATGTAAAGGATGTAGTAATAATTATTGCACTAAAAATGGTGGTAAGAATCTTTTGAGCTTCTGGAGTTGTTAGAAATTTTATTGCTAATATATGAGTGTGCTGTCCTTTTGGTTTCTTCTCAAAATTTTGTTTCATACATATAGTAAGTTAAGTCTATTGCTTGTTCAGTAGGAGATTAATGGATGTGGTTTCTGCACTTATATAGGAACTTCATCAACTTCTATCTCAAGTTTTTCTCCAAGAGAGCGTGCCCTCATCACCACTCCAAGCAACAATATTTCTTTAATCAATGAGAGACAATTGGTACTTGTCTGCTATGTGAAATTGATTTTTGTTATGACTCTTAATGTCACAAGTATACATACAACAATTTTTATATTCTTTTTTAGTGTTCATGAATGTTATGTTAAGGTGGTGAATTCAACACACTCACTCATAACAATTTATATGGATCTGATACAAATCAGCACGCAGTGTATGGTACACATGCTACAAATCCATTTGATCCACTGCAAATCGTCCAAATAGCCGGTGTTGCTCAACCAAGTGTGAATCCATTTGCTCCATCAAGAAATATCTCACAACCGCAAGGTGTCCAAATGGCCACCACAACTTGGCCACAAGTGAACCTATACACAACTGATCAGCCTCAACAGCAACATATGTTGATGAGACTACCCCCGAGGTTTGTAAAACCTATTATCATTTGATGTTACGTTTTATTTTTCTTTGCTTTTATATATAACACATATTTGTTTTTGCAGATTCCGTCAAGAAGTCAACAACATAAATCGGAAGCATTGTTCAAGAGAATAATTTGATAAATTGTGGCCATAGTCTATCATGAGTTGTTTTTATGTTTTTAAGCATGTTTATACTGTTTTGAATCCACATTGAATTATTTTTATATGGAATGAATGAAATTGTAATACCCGGATAATTATTTATCTGGAATATTATATTGACAAATAATAACTATTAGAAATAGGTGAATTTGTGGTCTCAAAACTAGTATAATAATTACCTTATTTCCTAAGGTGATTTCTCATGAAATTAGAAGGAATAAAGAGCTAAAAATCCCTAAGTGAATTTTTGGGTTATAAAATATCTTGAGAATATTATGATAAATTCTAAGAGGCAACTAAATATTTATTAAAAATTAGAAAGTATGTTGTCTCTAATATAGATAATTTATGAGATTATTTTCCATGGGAAATAATGAGGCAAAATTAAATATCATTTTGGGGAACATAAATTGCCCCATGATTTTTAATATTTTGCATGATGCATAAATTATCAATGTCAGTAAAATAGTTGTGAGATAATAATTAATCTCAATTAAGAAAATTGTCAATAATTGGTAAGTGATTAATTAAATAATTAATGGCTAATTGTTTAGACATGAATAAGAAAGAAATAGAAGGGGAAAAGAGGTGTAAACATGTGTGTGTGAGTTGTGAGTGTGTGTGTGCGCCTAATTGTTGTGCATGTGTGTGTGTGTAGTAAAAAATCAAGAGGAGAGATAAGAATTAGGCAAAATAATATCTAGATATTTATGATTATAATAATAATATAAAATGGGATATTTTGTAAAGAAGTAGATAGGATAAAGGAGAAGCAATGGAAATTAAATCCTAACTCAAAAACTGTGAACTAAGTTTCTAAGATCAGGAAATATTACGGACAAGTGAATTTTTATCCAGAAGTTGGTGTTACAGAAGTCATTTCCGTATCCGACGGCGTTTGTCCGAAAATGTTCGGTAGGCAACAGAATGTCCTGAATGGGATCAAAAATTTAGTTAACCCAAGTATCTGGAAAGAGAAAGAAGAGATCTTCGGAGCTATGCTCCCGGAATTTTGAAATTTCCCAAGATTACGCGATTAGGACACTGAATATGGAACTTTATCGGTGCAAGACCAAAAAGCAAGAATGATGACATGATAATGACATCATCTTATTGACTTAAAGGGCATTTTGGCTAGGTGTAAGGTAAGATTGAATCTTCCAAAATATCCTAGATCCAACGGTCAGAATCTGAGCAGGGAAAGTTCAAAAGAATTACCAAAATGTCATAGCTTTTTCCTATAAATAGCCTTCCATTCTCTTTCATTTTCCTCACCAATTGCTCTTGCAATTTCGAAATTCTAGAGTAGAGAGGAAGGAAGAGCTCTGGAGAAGGTTGTAGTGGAGTCCTGGGTAAGTTCTTCGGTCCTTAGTCTTAAGTACTAGTTTCATTCGGTAGTTATAGTAGAAATGCTAGTTTGATCTTTAGTCTTCCAATATGTTGTTGATATCATGTTTATGTTTAAATATGGTATTTATTTCGAAAATATGATGGAGAAAGAGATATGGCAAGATTTTGGAAGATTATAGTCAAAGTAACGAAGCTTTAGAGAAATTTCGCCGATTAGCGAAGTCAGGGGCAAAATGGGCATTTTTGACTAAAATGTCCGTTATGATATAGATCTCGTATTACCCTTTAGGAATATCCGGTAGGTCCGGAGTTAGGTTAAAAAGGCTGGACGGTTGGCCATTACACAGTGAAAGGTACCAGCCGTCAAACGTACCAAATATCGTCAACAAAGGTACGAACGCGTACTGTAACTCTAACTCTTATACTGCTTGTATGCTTTATATGTGATGTGATGATTCATATAGTCATGGACAAGACTGGGTCTTGGGTCATGGACTGTGGCTAAGATTGGGTCTTGGGTCACCATGTTAAATACATTCAGCTTTTATTTAAAAACGGGTTACAGTCTTGGTATTGCCGTATGAATGTTTTCCTAGCGCTGAAGATACGCTCCGGGGCATGGCACTGGTTTATGTGCAAACTATGTGGATCTTACATGGGCTGTGTACTATGTAGAGGTGAACCTTACACGAGCTGTGTGCTATGTAGAGGTATTGTTGAGATATGAACTGATACATATGCTGTGTGCTATGTATAGTTATATGTTGAAATGTAAATGAATATCTATCATGCATACTGATATACTTGAGCATAAGGTTAACCATTACCTGAGGTCTAATGGGCATTGGACCTTAGTCTTAATGAATAATTCAGGAAAGAAACCAGGATAGAGAAGGTACCGGTAGATGGAGCCGTGAGAAGGCACTAATGGATGGAGCTGGGAAGAGACACCGGTCAAAGCCAATGCCAGAAGAGCGTCCTCAGAGTATTCATTCTGGCATGATTTAACAAGGTTATCTCAAACGGTTTGGTGCCGAAGACATGACTAGTCTATGTGGATCAATCAATAAGTCGTCATGAACTCGGTGAGACTCCCATGATAGACGCCTACCTGGCCAAATTATTTGATTAATTGAGTTAGGTTCAATGCCCCAAGTCTAGTTACGGCTAGTGTATGATTACTATGTAAGTATTGTAATTATACAAAACTCTGTATATTGTATCACATAAATCTTCCTTCGGAAAATTTTTAATATATCAACTTATGGGCATCAGCATATGTCTAGGCATTTTATATCAAATACTTATTGTCCGAATATCAACGCACGCTATCCGTTTCCACGTTACTCTAAGCCGTAGCACCTTAAACTCTGTTGATTTCCTAAAACTAAGTGTCAACCGACACTATTTTCAAGCACGGAATTTGGGTGTTACAGAAATTATTCAATAAATAGCTTATATTGAATTTGTTATTGTTAATTTTGGTTTATACGCCATTTTAGAAACTATAATAACTACCCAATCAATTCCCTACAACATCCATCTTAGGAGATTAAGAATATAATTCCATCAACTCAAACAACCCAAACAAGATATCCAAATAAGAACTTCCACGTTTTGACTTATAAATTATTCATATTAAAAGGATTGTATTAATTGGTAAGTTGTGAAGAGTTTAATCATAAATTTTCTTTTAACCACCCCAATAAATAAGTAGAAGATTCATTAAACTATGACACGACAATAACGAAATATGCTTCCAATACAAATATAAAAAAAATACCTCATCTTTTTTACTTTAAGAAAAAAAAAAAAAAAAAAAAAAAAAAAAACCTCGTCCAACGATATTTAACATCACAAAAACTATCAAATAAAATCGTCCAAAACCGAAATATCACAAGTACCACCACCTCTACTGAAACCATGGCAAGAAAATTATTTATTAAAAAAAAAAATTCTTTTTTACATTACATTACCTTAGAACCACGTGTATCCAAACAACTTAACAAATTGTCCAACGCTTTACGAAACAAGTCTCCTCTTATATAGTTATCATCGGGATCACAAAATTACTTAAAATAAGTTCACACACCGCTATATGTATCAAATGACATCAAATTGATAATAACTCATCATAGTTAGGATTAAAAAAAAGGACCAAAAGGTTATTTCATATCCCTGTCTATGAACCCGATCTACAAACGGCATTCATGCATTCATGACAGTGGTTCCTCACTTCTATAGAATTTGAAATGGATCTCAATATGAATTATTCTGATCTCTACAACCCCTTCAAGGGAAGAAAAGGCCAGAGTCCTAAAATGGACATATTTCTTTCTGGCCCTAGGTCTAGACAAGAATAATGCTTCTAAATTACTGCTGCAACTTGCTGGTCGCGAGTATATCTCTTGTGACATTAAATTTACTTTTCCTCATGTTGCCTTGTTTTGCCAAGAAAAGAAAATCTAAAAGGACAATGAAGTAATAAAGCACACTAAGGTGGGTGCACCATTGACGACAAAACAGATATTCAACTATCTATTCTCCAACTGTCAAACCAAATCCAAATTTATAGTCTTTTTTCTTGTGATCAAGCTGCAAAGAAAACAGAGACCATGTTAAGAGGAAAAAAAAAAGCAAAAACCAGTAGGTTCTAGATCAGTTGCTGTTGTTCTTGTAATCTCTCATTTTGCTCTTGAATGTTCTTTCATTAGGTTCCAGATCTGGCTGTTGTTCTTGAGAAGCTTCGTTTCAGGATTTTTTTTATTCGCTCCATCACAGACGACGTTGCAATTATAACCTTACAGGTTACTAACTGGTCAAGCAACTAATCGCTTGCATAAACAAGAGATTATTAATTTGTCTGGAAGACATGGCAACTCAATAATGATAGCACCAAATCCTGCTTTGCATTTATGTATCCACATATGTGTGTATAGATGTCTATTGTTAAGTAGAAGTTGCTAATTTGTAAATAATGTGTTTTCGTGTCATGCAGGAACTAGGTGGAAAAGTTCTCCTTCGGTTAGCACATCTGTACGAGGCTTGAAATGGATTCTCGAAAAGTGTATAATATAATTCGTTTCAACAAAGCTTTGAAATGATCTTCTTTTATTTTATTGTCTCAATGTAACCTTGCCCTTCCAAGTTCTTGTTCGTCGGCCGTGTGTGTTCTTTCTTACAATGGATTATCTTTTCATATAAGACTGTTGACTTTAATGGTTTTTTTGTCTCATGCTTTTTCCAGCCTCACATACAGTAAGATTCCTGCCATGTCTGCCTATTGATAAAACAACTTTCTTAATTTTTTGATTGATAGTTTTCCCTTTTTGAATTTGGACATCCTCTGGAGAAATCATGTCAGTCTAGAAAGTTAGAAACTGCATATAAGTGGGTGACCGGCCAAGGCACGCCTATGCCCATATGATGTGCTTCGTACTCATTACCTTCTACTTATAATGACTACAAGTTCTTGCTTGTTGCCTGCTGCTACTAATATAAATTTGTACATTCTGTATTTGCTTCTCGTTTTATTCCCTCACTATTATGCCCTTCAAATCTGCGCAAAGATTGACCAAGACAAGGATCTCTTGATATGTAAACCATAAATAAAGATATTAGTTGGTTAGTTAGAGGATTAGTTATATTAGTTAGTTAGTTGTTAGTTAGTAATCACTTTGAGGTGTTGCCTATATAAGACATATAACCTTCATTGTATCCTATGCTTTGCTTGTATGTTGAATGTTGAGTAAAGATGAATGAATAAGGAGCGCAGCAGTTCTGCCTCTCTCCCCTCTCTGTTTCTCCCCTTTTCTTCTAATTTCTACAACAATCCTATCATCTCTCTGCAATGGCAAGTGTGAAGCTGAAAAAGCTGTTCCTTAGGAAAAAGGTACAGCCCTCTAAAACAATTAACGGACTTTAGTCCCTTTTTTGTTTGTCTTCTATAATTTTGTGCCTTACATCCTGTTAGATCAAAGAGGTGAAAGAGATGAGTTTATCTGCGAATCAAGAAAGGACAGAAATCGAGGTAAAAATACTTAAGGGGAAAGTAAGCCTCTTTTGGTTGTGGGGACGAACGTGTTCTTAGGGGAGGGCCTGTTGATCCTGAAGAGCTATCTGTGGAGCTTGGCCCATGGAAATCCGCACCTTTATCGTTCACTTTGCATATGAATCTGACATAAAAGCTTTTGATGTTTGACTAGGATAAGACTTCCTATAGAAGAAGTGTTTGTTTCTAAATAGGTATCAACATTGTCAGACAAACTCAGCTTATGTTGATAATTTTATTTCATACTATTGTTTTTCTTTATTTCAATATAGTATTTTATATTGATATAACCCATCCCAATTTTTTATGTGTATTTTTTAAGGCTCTTCCAACCAAGACAATAATTTTATAAAATTTGGCCAAAATTTTCAATATATCTTCTTTTTTATTTCATAATTTTTAATATTTTTTATATAATTTTTTTTCAGAATTAAATTTTGTGACGGAAAAGCAATTCCATTACAAAATTCAAATTTTGCAATGGAATCTAAATTCCGTCGCAAATTTTGAATTTTGAGACGGAATTGCTTTTCCGTCGCAAAACTTATATTTTGCAACGGAATTAATTTTCTGTTGTAAATTTGAAATTTTGCGACAGAATTGCTTTTCCATATCAAATTTTTAAATTTAAGACGGAATTGATTTTCTGTCATAATTTTTGGAAATTTACGACATAAAAGCAATTCCGTCGTAAAATTCCAAATTTGCGATGGAATTTATGTTTTCCATCACAATTGCGAGCCAATTTTTTGTGACGGACGAATTCTGTTGCAAATTCCACCGCAAACAATTTTTGCGATGGAAAAATTTTGTCACAAAAAATGACTCTTTTTGTAGTGATTGCCAGTTTAAGATCTAGCATTTAATAATTCTAATCTCACATACTCTGTATATGTATATCTATGTATACCTATTTGAATCATGATTGTGAATTCATGTCTGAGACACGCGTTTATTGCATTCAGTTGTTTTTGGTTTCAAGGCCCAGTTGTTGTTTTCCCATCACTGTGTGCATTAGGACTTGCTATGTGTTGTGCTCAGTAGTTAACGTTGTGTGCATTTTGTGACTGTATACTGAATGCCGTATTGTTTATTTTGTGATTGTGGTTGACTGTCATATGTTGTTTATACATTATACTTGAAATTAATCTGTTACTCTAGAATCCTTCGGGATTCCAATCCTTATTACTACTTTTAAATTGTATAGCATATTGGAAGAAGCTCCTAGGAAAAGGTGGCGAATATCAGCAAATGGAGGTGTTGGTCCGATTCAAGATTGTTCAAGGAATATTTGTAGAAAAATTTATGTAAATATGTTAAGAATTTATAACGAAAGTTTGTAATATATTATCATTATACGACGCCCAAACAATTTTACTATTGTGTTGCACTATAATGCTCTGATTTGTGATGTATTACTAGAGGGTGTTACAAATTTCATTCACAAAAAATGATGTACATACAGAGGGAATCTGATGATTAAACAAGAACAAGGAGCAGATCACAAAACAGTGAAAATAAAAACAACTAGGCTACAGAAGATTACAGTCTAGAGTTACAATCACTATGAAATTCTCTCCCTCTAAGAAGGTACCAATAATATTTTCACAAGAGCGTAAGGATTAAAGGAGAATTAATTAAAATCATGTGAATTTCAAGAGAGTCTGATATAAAAATATATATAACAAGACTATGAATATTGTTGGTGTTAGATAATTGTGTTAGAGTTAGTTAGTGTTATACGGTTAGAAAGGAATACCGCTAAAGAGAGAGGGCAGTCATTAAAGGGGATTAAGGCTATTATTGTAATTTTCAGTCTGTTCATTGATTGTTCCTAATAGATTGCTCTATTCAGTGCCTCTGCATTTCTTTGGTTAATACCATATCAGATATCAGAGACTCACACACAACGTGGGACCCACCTGATAAGTGGTCCCCACAATGCATGAGGGTTTAAAGCAAATTCCAAATTGACAAACAATGAAAATATTGTTTCAAGTTTTAACACCCCCTGGAAGTTTTAAAGCAGAAAGAGAGAAGCTTCAGAGATCCAATGAAGAGAGTAATCACCATCCCAGAGAAAATAGGCTCTGGCAAAATTATTAATGACATTAATAATAATCACCCACTGACCCACACCCAGGGTTTAAATAAAGATCAAGGAAAATATAGTTTGTTGCTTACCTTCAACTTCTTCAAATATGAATCAATTCAAAACATGCTTTTAGTGATGGATAAGAATCTCAAGAAAGCTTTAAGAAATAATGAAACAACAGGTGAAATAAAAAGTAACAGGTGATAGTTTCATTACCAATTGGAGAAACCCAATTTGAGTTCATGATTAGAAGCATTCTTGGTGGCTTTAACTAACACAGCCATAATTTCTGTCTTCCGTGTACTACATATACGACAGATATATTTAGAAACACCATATCTTAAGAACAGATTCGTATAGCCATGAAGATTCTGGACTCTACAACCTACAAACAAGAGGTCCAAATAAGTAATTGCATTTAATTAGACGGAACCTTGTATCTGCACAATCTTTAATAACGGCGGATGAGAAGGCATGTCAATGTAGTCCCCCTTATAATCTGAAACAGAGGAGGCCGCTCTTCGAAGGTGTAATCCCATGAAAGGGTCTTCATCGTCGGCGTAGACATGGCTATTGGTAGCTTCAAGTCGCGCGGTTGCTCGCCGTTGATCGTCGTAGTCGGGAATGTTGAGCTTAGGAGGGAAGGGATTAGGGATCATCGGTGGCCAAAAGGACGCCGTCGTTTTTGGGATCGGACTTGGATTAGAAATCGGAATCTGTGTCTTCAACCTTAAACGTTCGATCATCTTGATGCCTTTTTAGCAGCGAGTTTGTGCATGCAGGCTGTAACGGACTTCTTTCTGAGATCAGATCGTCTTCAAATTCACATGCCTCCTTCCCATTAATATTATTTTTTATCCAAAAAAATATTACTTTCTCAAAAAAGACGAAATTTAAAGAAATTGAGGATAGAGAAAATAATATTTATTATTAGTACAAAGCGTTTTCTTGAAGGTGATTTTGGTCTTTTTAATAAATCTTCCGTTTAAGTAAATTACATTATTATTCTTAACTGAGTAATCCTTTTTTAAAATTAAAAATAAAGACCTTCAACGTAAAACAAGTCAAAGTAAATAATTAAAATACCATAAAGCCTTAAAAGGATATTTTTAGAATCCATTTTCTTATTTAATTCTTACAATCTATATAATATTTTTAGGGGCCCATCCATAAATTCCTTATATATATTAATCTCCTCTCTTTTCACCCTCCTCCCTATTTCTCCATTTTCATTAAGAGTTTTCAAGTATTATTGCCAACAGGAGTTTCATGGTACGTACACCGATACTGTGCTCCTCCTTTTGAAACCTACTTCTCCCCCTCTTTCTTTCTCCTTCTTTCTTTAATTTACTCAGCTCTAGCGTCATCCCCTACTTCTCTTTTTCTTTTTGTTTTCCTTTCTTTCTTTAACTACATGAGTAGCTAATTTTCCTTCTTCTTAAGCATAGATAACTTAGCTTGAGTCTTGTTTGTTTTGGGACCTAATTAAGTCCTCGCTAGACCTAAAGGTAGGTTGAGTGTTATGTCCCACATCAACTGGAGGGTGGATGAAAGACACCCTATAAGGATTTAGATACCTCTCCTCTTGACATGTTTTAAAGTCGTGAGAAGGGGCGATGTGCTGAAAGCAGAAAATATATCAAGAACAAGGTGTCGGGATATTGTAATTAGTATCAAAGCCGAAATAAGTTGAGCGTTATGTCCCACATACCCTAGGGAGAGAACATTTTAAAGGAAGTGAGGTTAAATGTTATATCCCATATACCCTGGGGAGGGTCTAGATACCTCCATTCGGGGAGAGGGAGGAGAACAAAAGATGTCTTATAAGGGACATACCCTGGGGAGGAAAGGAAGTGGGGTTAAATGTAATATCCCAGATACCTCGGGGAGGGATCATTTTAAAGGAGGTGGATTGAGTGTTATGTCCCACATACCTTAAGGAGGAAACATTCTAAAGATGGGTTAAGTGTTATATCCCATATCCCTGGAGATGGAGGGGAACAAAAGATGTTTTATAAGGGTCTAAATACCTCATTTCTTCTCCATTGAAGAGGGAGGGGAACAAAAAATGTCTTATAAGGGTCCAGATATCTCCCTTCGAGGAGTGGGAGGAGAAGAGGGAGGGAAACAAAAGATGTCTTATAAGGGTCTAGATACCTCCCTTCGGGGAGAGGGAAGGGAACAAAAGATATCTTATAAAGGTCTAGATAGCTCCCTTTTTGACCATGGGAATAATAGATGTCTTATAAGGGTAGGGTAAGAAAAGCGTACAATGAAGTGAGTTAAATGTTAAGTCCCATATACCCTCAAGGGGGAGGGCAAGAAAAGATATTTTATAAGGGTCTAGATACCTCCTTTTTTGATTACCTCATGAAATTGTGAGGATTCTCAATTTTAAATATAAATGATGAATAATGTGCAAAAAAAAATTGTAAAAATAAAGCAAACGTGCGTGTGCGCGTTTAAATTTGTACGTTTCAATTCTTTATGTGGTGTAACAATATGTGTGTATATGAAAGAGATATGCTAAGATATTATAATTTATTTAAATTTTAGGACCCATTTGAATATTGTACCAGAATGGATGAAAGTGCCTCACTATTAGCCCCTACAACAAATCTTCTACCAAATTCAGCCATCCAGGTATTTATATTTAAAATATTTTTAGGAAAATACAATAATTTGATTGTTCGAGTTTTTTCTTAATTCTTTTCCTCGTTGCTGGTATGTTTTTGGGTATCATTAGATCATTAGGTGTAACATTTTTTAATGGAATTGAATTATTATTATTGATCTTGTCCATGAATGCACCACATGGGAAAGAAAATTTTCAGATAAAACATACTTTTAGGTAGTAGGTTTGAGTCAACTTTAGTCTTAATCCCTATATTCTTTTAAATATTATTCCTTATAATCTTATTAATTTAAAAGGTTATTCTTTCATTGGAGAGTATTTAAATGATGTGGTGAATCAATGCACCTAAGAATTTCTCTTTTTTATTAAATAGTGCTTATAGTTATATGATGTGCCGCAACCAACCCATCTAAGAATTAGAATAAATTTTATATTAATTTAAAATCTTAATTCAGATCTAAAGCCATTAGGGGGAAAATTGATGTTCTTGAACCTCTGATTCCACGGTCTGAAAATAATGTATGTCTTCATTCCATGAGTATTATACATGAATTGGTGAAATTTTGCAATTTATTTTAATTTCAGGACCCAGTTGAAGATCACAATCTAATGGGTGATGAAGATGCCTCACCATCATCAACCGACTTATATGATATGATTAACTTTGATCCGGAATGTCCTGAAAATCAAACTTTGAATTTGGAAGACCTCCTCAATGACCCTACTTCTCAGTCTTTAGAATCAGAAGTCACACCAAGTGATATGCAAAATGCCTCTAAGGAGGATTTGGAATTAGAGGATTTTCTAAATCATTATATTTCTCAATCTCCGGAATTGGATGTTCCTCCGATTGTCTCTTCTTCTCTATCTATGGAATCGGAAGTTCATCCAAGCTATCCTAATCCTCAATTTTTTGGATTAGAAATTCATCTCAGCCATCTTAATTCTCAATCTTTGGCTCAATCTCTAGAATTGGACATTTATCCAAACCATCCTAATTCTCAATCTTTGGAATTGCAAGCTCATCAGGATGTCTCTACTTACCAATCTGTCCAAAATCAGCAGCATCTTCATGCCCAACAATATCTAATTGCGCCTTCTTCTTCTCACTCTCACCAATTCATCCAATTACCACCTCCCTCCAATAAAAGGTATGTTTCTTCAATCCATTAAATTGACAAAAAATTAATGCTTTATCTCTATTCAGCTTGAGTGAAGTTTATGTGATTCAAAAAAAAAAAAACTCAAGGAATGGGTTGAATAATTAGTTTTACCCTATTTTATATTATTTATTTTCCTAGCTAGGGCATCAAATGCTTAGTTGTTTTTTAAATTATTTTTATACCTCTTTTATAGGCAAAAGACATCAAGCGAGCAATGCAAATTATTGGAATATGAAAGAGCAATTATCATGGAGAACAGGAACAACGTCATATCTCATCATCCCTCCACATTTGTGAGTTTTCAACTCGATAATTTTGAATCAGATGTGACAAATTATTACCCATTTCGAGTTTCTTTGAACCTGTTATCTTAATGATTTCATTAATGTGCTCTCTACATACAGGACAAAATTATCAATCAAGGAAAACCAAGAACAAGTTGTCACTGCGCAAAGACAAAATGCTCAAATAGATATTGCTCATGCTATAAGGTAATTCTTTATTAAGCTGTTGTTTTTAACTGACATGATTGAATCTTTTATTTAAAAAAGTTATTGAAAAATTCAGAATAATTTCTATTAAAATTTTAATTTTCTTAATAAAGGTTGGAGTTGGATGTTCTGATCTCTGCCAATGTAAAGGATGTAGTAATAATTATTGCACTAAAAATGGTGGTAAGAATCTTTTGAGCTGCTGGAGTTGTTAGAAATTTTATTGCTAATACATGTGTGTGCAGTCCTTTTGGTTTCTCCTCAAAATTTTGTTTCAGACATATAGTATTTGTTAAGTTTATTGCTTGTTCAGTAAGTGATTAATGGATGTGGTTTCTGCACTTATATAGGAACTTCATCAACTCCTAACTCAAGTTTTTCTTTAAGAGAGCGTGCCCTCATCACCACTCCAAGCAACAATATTTCTTTAATCAATGAGAGACAATCGGTGCTTGTCTGTTATTTCATGAAATTGATTTTTGTTACGACTCTTAATGTCACATAGACATACAATTTAATTTATGCCAACTTTTATATTCTTTTTAATTCTTTTTGGTGTTCATGAATGTTATGTTAGGGTGGTGGATTCAACACACTCACTCACAACAATTTATATGGATCTGATAGAAATCAGCACGCAGTGTATGGTACACCTGCTACAAATCCATTTGATCCACCGCCAATCGTCCAAATAGCCAGTGTGGCTCAACCAGGTGTGAATCCATTTGCTCCATCAAGAAATATCTCGCAACCGCAAGGCATCCAAATGGCCACTACAACTCGGCCGCAATTGAACCTATACATAGTTGATCAGCCTCAACAGCAACATATGTTGATGAGACTACCCCCGAGGTTTGTAATACCCAAAACCTATATCAATAAATATTTTATGAAAAACCTATTATCATTTGATGTTACATTTTATTTTTCTGTGCTTTTATATATAACACATATTTGTTTTTGCAGATTCCATCAAGAAGTGAACGACATAAATCGGAAGCATTGTTCAAGAAAATAATTTGATAAATTGTGGCCATATGTAGTCTATCATTAGTTGTTTTAATGTATTATGAATCCATATTGAATTATGTTTATACTTTTTTATGTATCTTGAATCCACATTGAATTATTTTTCGATGGAATGAATGAAATTATTCAATAAATAGCTTATATTGAATTTGTTATTGTTAATTTGGGTTTATATGCCTTTTAAAAAACTATCATCTCCGGTCATAAATATAGGATATAGTTTATAGCATAATTTTCACTACAAACTATGTTATATATTTAGGACCGGAGGAGTATAATAATTACTCAATCAATTCCTTCCAATATCCACATTAGGAGATCAAGAATATAATTTCATCAATCCAAACAAGATATCCAAATAAGATCATCCACAGTTAGACTGATAAATTATTCGTATTAAAAGGATTATATCATTTGAGAAGTTGCGAAGAGTTTAATCATAAATTATCTCTTAACCACTCATCAAATAGGTAGAAGATTCATTAAATTATAAAACGACCATAATGTAATGTGCTTCCAATACCAATAGAATAATTTGATAAATTGTGGCCATGGTCTATCATAACTTGTTTTTATGTATTATGAACCCACATTGAATTATGTTTATACTTTTTTATGTATCTTGACTCCACATTGAATTATTTTTAGATGGAATGAATGAAATTATTCAATAAATAGCTTATTTTGAATTTGTTATTGTTAATTTTTGGTTTATACGCCATTTTAGAAACTATAATAATTACCCAATCAATTCCCTCCAATATTCACGTTAGGAGATTAAGAATATAATTCCATCAACCCAAACAAGATATCCAAATAAGAACTTTCACGTTTAAACTGATAAATTATTCATGGGAAAAACATTTCTCATGTTGTAGGAGAAGTGTTTTTTCATGTCACACACACATGAAATGATAAAACCCACATATATATATAAATTAATTTATATATATATATATATATGTGTGTGTGTGTGGGTTCCACCATTTCATCTGTGTAAATAAATCTTCTTCTTCTCATGCAACATGAAAAATGTAAACCTCATTATTCATATTAAAAGGATTATATCAATTTTGGATTATATCAATTCATAAGTTGTGAACAGTTTGACCATAAATTTTCTTTTAACCATCCCATCAAACCCATCAAATAAGTAATATGCTTCCAATGCCAACAAAAAAGTAACTCATCCTTTTTAGCAAAAAAAAAAATGTAACTCATCCAATGGTACTTAAGAGAGGCAGGTTAGAAAGAAACAAAAACATGTTGAGTGCTTTCTACCGAGCTTAAAAATAAAGCATGTACATAGATGCATGCTATATATTCTTGAGATTGTTTGAATGGGTTTTTTTCATTAAAAAAAAGTATTTTTTTGCTTAATTTATTTGTTTGGATTAGAACTTTAAAAAAGAAAAAGCATAAGCAATAAAAAAACAGGAAAATCTATATAGGAGCCTAAGTAACAGAAAAAAAAAATTAAAAATGACCCCAAGATTTTGAAAATATCAGAAAATTCTTTAGTTGTCAACGGGACTTATATAGTTGTTAACGAGGTTGATATAGTTGATAATGTTTTAAGAAATTTATACCAGAAAAGGCCCTGGGGCCTTTTCTGGTATTTTCAGAATCTTTGGGCCTTTTTTGAAATTTTTTGTGTTACTTGGGCCCTATATAGATTTTCCCTAAAAAAAGCCAAAATTCTACTTTTTTTACAGCTACAATTTGGAGCTTAAAAAAAAAAAGCAAGTGTAAAAGGAAGAGAGAGAATAAAAAACAAATGACCAGCTATTCTTTAATTATTTATT
Source organism: Acacia confusa (assembly GCA_037074495.1). Classification (NCBI taxonomy): domain Eukaryota; kingdom Viridiplantae; phylum Streptophyta; class Magnoliopsida; order Fabales; family Fabaceae; genus Acacia; species Acacia confusa. Next base: position 1,253,796 of record CM073512.1, on the reverse strand, counting down.
TCGACAACAATTACCTTTGATTTTTAATAAAATGACAACTCATATCCTAGACCTTTTTATATGCCCATTTTGGTAATTTTACTGATATAAAAGTGCTTCTCTAATTTAACATCCAAACAGTTTTTTTTTTATTTAAAAGTGCTTTTTAAATAGTATGTCCAAACGTAAAATAACTTTAACTTCTAATTAACGTACTTTTTAAAAAAGCAATACAAAAAAAATCCTTTTTTTAAAAGCTCATCCAAACAAGCGGACTTTTAGTACTATTCAACTTGAAAAGCAGCAATGAAAATGGAATTAAATTTTTCATAGTAAATTTCAAGAATATATCTAAATAACTTGATATGTTTGTGTCTGCGCTTCACTCATAATATTTGGTATAGGAGCCGGCACGGGTTTGAATCACACACTTCCCTCAAAAACATGCTGGTAGCAGAGGCATAACCCTCAGACCCGCGCGATGTACCATTCCCTCCCTCTTAAAAGAGGTTTGTCCTCAAACCTATTTTTGAGGTGCCAAAAGCTTAAGATGGTGGTAGAGGCGCACCCCAAATTCCTTGATTAGCTCGTCTCCACCAACTTTGGGTGCCCCTAGCTCAACCCGACCTACACCCCAAATGACGTATCATCCTCACTCTCACTTTTTCCGAGGGCCAAATAATGCCATTCAATCCAAATCGACCACAGGCAAAGTGCATCAAAAGTGAAGGCTTTACATTTCATTGCAATTAATAAACAAAGATATTAAAATAACGCCACGCCTAGAATAATCAATAAAAAAGAAATTCATTCATATAACATGTGTAAATGCATAATTCCAAATCCTAAATAAAATTTTTAACCACCCGTACTTTTGGTAGATTCACCAGAAAATTTTAATTCTGGAGGCAAGAGAACAAAGAAGAAACAAGAATGGCTCTAGATTGCAGCATAAACAATAAAAAATAAAGATATAACTTGACACTTGAAGAATAGGCTTGTTACTAAGTTAATACAAGCACTGCTATGCATGACTTGAATCGACTGTGTGCATAGTACATATACACACTATTGTATAAGTAATTCACTACTTCATGGGAATTTGAATTATCTTTTGTTTTAGTGAAAGGAATTTTGAAATATCCTGAATTTTGAGCCAAGAGACTTAAGGATATGCCTATAACTAGATCTAGTTCCGGAGAGTGTGACAATATTATTAATGGAGTTTTTCGTGATATTTTAGTGAAATATTAGTTGAATATTTTGGTTTTCCAAAATTTTAGATTTCTTAGATATGAGGTAAGACAAAAATATTTGTCATGGGATTAATATTCCAAGGACCAACTGAGGTCATGATTTTGGAAAAAAGAAGGATATGTGAATTTTTCCTCAATAAATATGCTTGAGGAATTGAAATGATAGTAATGGTTTTACTTGCCTAAGTTGGAAATCACTTGTTATTTATGGTAACAAGTGAAATTTTAATAATTATATGACCAAAGGCAAAAATGATACAATTCTGGAACCCTGTTTCCTAAAGGCATTCCAGTGGACAAAAGCAAGGAGGGACATGCATGAGATAGTAAATTACATAATAGCATGTATAAAGTCAAGAAATGTAAGGGAAGGTTATAGTTTAGCCAACGATGCAAGTATGGAAGGAAGCATGAATACCACAAGAGGAAAATAGAGGACACTTAAGCATGAAAATGAAAGACTTGAAAAGAGGACACATAAGCTCTTTTAAAAACGTCACCTATCTCCATTTATGGCCATAAAATTTACCTACCTAGAGAGCAAAGAATGGAAGATGATGAAGAAAGGTAGGTCATTTTGACACATAAAATGAGTCCTTATGGAACTCCCTTTTGTTTCTCATTTCGTGAAACAAGGGAAAGAAAAGGAAAAATTGGATTCAACTTGGAAGTAATAAAATGAGTCTTTATGGAACTCCATTTTGTTTCTCATTTCTCTCCCTCTAAGATGGTACCCATTAATATTTTCACAAGAGCGTAAGGATTAAAGGAGAATTAATTAGAATCATGTGAATATCAAGAGAGTCTGATATGGAAATATATAACAAGACTATGAATATTGTTGGTGTTAAGATAATTGTGTTAGAGTTAGTAAGTGTTAGTCGGTTAGAAGGGAATACCGCTTAAGAGAGAGAGCAGTCATTAAGGGGGATTAAGGCATCAAATATGAATCAATTCAAAACATGCTTTTAGTGATGGATAAGAATCTCAAGAAAGCTTTAAGAAATAATGAAACAAGAGGTGAAAGAAAAAGTAACAGGTGATAGTTTCATTACCAATTGGAGAAACCCAATTTGAGTTCATGATTAGAAGCATTCTGTAATACCCGGAAAAAAATATATATATATATATATATATATATATTTATCTTAAACATTATATTTCAATAAATAATACCTATTTTAAATAGGTGAATATGGGGTCTCAAAATTTTGGTATTATATTTATTTTCATTTATAGGCAATTTTTCCATAGAATTCAAGAATCTAAAAATTTATCTAGCTTGTTAACTTATAAAACGATATTTTAGGATTTAATTAGGATTTAATTCATTATTCCTAATTTAACCCTATGGGATGGAAATCTCTTCAATAAAAGAATAAATAAATTATACCATGATATTAACTTTAAATCCTAAAAACTAAGGGAGCCAATGAGGGAATTTCTTCCATATAAATATGAGAAACATTAAAAACAAAATTAAAGTAATTAACCTAAGGGGGGGCGAAATTTTAAAAGAAAAAGGAGAGAGAAATAAAAAGAAGATAGTCAAAAGTGTGAAGAAGAAGCTACATTTGTCTTGGGGGCTAAGAAAGACTTAATCACATAAAATTAAATGGAAACCTATAGAGATTAAATCATAACTTGGAATCTTGAAGCTAAATCTTCAAGATAGATACATATTTGAGATCAGTGAATTATAAGCTTCAACTGGGCTATTCCTAAAATTAATTTCGGTAACTTGTAAAATTCAAACCTAAGCATTTTGAAAGATAAAAATCACCATAAATCTTGTCATAAAATTAGGATTCCAAAAGTAAAATTGGATTTTTAATCAAAACACTAATTAACACTTAACCAAATTAAGTTTTGGAGATTAATTAAGTTGCTTAATGAGAAAAGGCTTTCTTAGAGACCAAGCAAGCAAATTCTAGAAGGGGAGGGGGAGGAATTTTCGGCCAAGAAGAGATTGAGGGGCCAAGATCAAGTCTTCATCTCCAAGCAATGATCCAAGAGCCAAGATTAAACCAAAGTTGCTAGATGTTTAACCCCCTCTTGCCTATAAATAGAAGGCTTGGGCTAACACATCCTTCACACCAAAATCCCTTGCCTTGGCCGAAATTTAGAGAGGGTGGGAGAGGGAGGAGCAGCTGGAGAAAGAGATTCAAAGAGGTCTTCAAGAGGTATAAGAGTTTTTAGCTTTTAAGTTTAAGTTCTTAGTTTAGAAGTAGAAATGCTAGAAAGAGTTATTTTAATCTTCAATCTTCCATATACAGTTTTAATTTCATGTTTTTGAGGGTTCCATTGTCTTTATTTCTAAAATTTGATGAAGAAGAAGTTATATCAAAATTTTTGGAAGATTAGGATCAAAATAGCGAAGCTCTGGCAAAATCAGTAAAATCTGAGTAAGTAATAAAAAGGCTAGTATTTTATGATGAAGATGATGTTCTAAAATTATGGAAAAATTCATGATGAAAGTAGACATATAGGGCTTTCTATAACTATAAAGAGTGTTTCATTTGAAGCTCTGTGCAAAAAGATAAAAATCTTAGAAGTGAAGTTACATTTTCTGGGCGAAAATCTGGGCAACGGTTTGAATTTCGGAAACTGGGAATTAATCATCAATTCTGGGTAAGTTGCAGTATTTTTCCTCAAAATTAGACATCTCAAGGATTCCGGGAAATTTTACGGATCCTCATTTCGATTTTTGTGGAATTAGTTATGATTTTTCGAAGTTAGGCGAAATTCTGCCCAGAAATACTGAATTAACGTTTTTTCCGAAAATTAAGTGGAAATAATTAGAAATAAGTCTTTCAAGGGTAAAAATGTCAAGTATGGCCAAATGTCTCTTGAAATGTTGTTTGAGAATTAATTGAGACAAAATTACCCTTTTAGGATAGACTGTGCTCGCGCACCGACAGCGAACGTACTCGGAAATTTGCCGAACTCAGGTACGGACGCGTATTGTAACCTTAACTCTTATGCTTATGGTTTGGTTATATATGATTGTTGTTTTCACATGATAATACTCTGTTTTGAAATTTACAAATGAGAGTTGAATTGTACACGGGTTATAGTCTTGATAACACCGTTGAGTTTTCCTAGCGCTGAGGACACGATGGGCCGTCATGACACTGGTTATGTGCAGACTAGGGTAACATACATATTGCAGTGGTTGTGTTATGTTATTGCCTTACATATGGATATGTATTTTGAAATCATGATTATGTTGTATGTCTGTGATAACTGTCATATACTGTTTACATAAGCATGAGGTTAACGGTTACCTGAGGTTTAATGGAAATTGAACCTCAGCCCCTGCTGTAGCCTCAGGATCCCAGGGAGTCGGGATTGAGGACAAGGGTAAGAAGGCGGCATGAAGACTCTGTGGAGACTTTACCCTTTTGATATTTTAGTTTAGTGTGTTAGACATATGGATGACTGTATATTCAACTATTTACATTACATACAATATTATGTAGTTACTCTTTATTTTAAGAAATGTTTCCAACACTCGACTCTATATAAAAATGCTTATGAAAATGGGATGTTACACATTCTTGGTGGCTTTAACTAACACGGCCATAATTTCTGACTTTCGTGTACTATATATACGACAGATTTTGCTTATTTACCACATATACGACAGATAAATTTAGAAACACCATATTCAAACAGTAGCCATGAAGATTCTGAACACTACAACCTACAAACAAGAGTTCCAAATTACGAAAACGCAGGCAAGGAATAAGTAATTGCATTTAATTCGACCGAACCTTGTTTCTGCACAATCTTTAATAAAAGCGGATGAGAAGGCATGTCAATGTAGTCCCCTTCATAATCTGAAACAGAGGAGGCCGCTCTTAGAAGGTTTAATCCCATGAACGGTTAAGCTTAGACATGGCTATTGGTAGCTTCAAGTGGTGCGGTTGCTTGCCGTTGATCGTCGCAGTCGGGAATGTTAAGCTTAGGAGGAAAAGGATCATCGGCGGGCAAATTGACGTCGTCGTTTTTGGGATCGGACTCGGATTTGAAATTAGAAATCGGAATCTATGTCTTCAACCTGAAACGTTCGATCATCTTGATGCCTTTTTCTCAGGGATGTCGTCGCAAGCAGCGAGTTTGGCGGATCATTGTGCATGCAGGCTGTAACGGACTTCTGTGTGAGATCAGATCGTCTTCAAATTCACATGGCTTCTTCCCATTAATACTATTTCTTTTATAAAAAAAAATATTACTTTTTTAAAAAAGGCGAAATTAAAGGATTGAGAAAATAATACTTATCGTAAATAAAAAATTATTATTATTTTGAGGAACCAAATATTAACACATGAATTTAAGAATACTAAATTACACTTAATAGACATAAGAATTAGTTCTCCATGCTAGAAGTTTTATATTAATTTAATATTTTAATTGAATAACCGTCCCTTTCAAGTTCTTCCTCCCTCCCCTTTTTTCTTTTTCTTTTTATTTTTTACCGAAAAATTAAGAAGGAGGTTAAATATCTCAACATTTTAAGTACGTACTTCCTCCAATTCTTATTACAAAGTATTTTCTTGAAGGTGATTTTGGTCTATTTAATAAATCTTTTGTTTAAGTAAATTACATTATTATTCTTACTTGAGCAATCTTTTTTTTTTCAAAATTAAAAATAAAGACCTCCAACAGAAAACAAGCCAAAGAAAATAATTAAAATACACCAAAGCCTTAAAATGATATTTTTAGAATCCATTTTCTTCTTTGATTCTTAGAATCAATATATTATATTTTGAGGAAGGAAAGAGAGAGAGAGAGAGAGAGAGAGAGAAATAAGAGAGGCCAAACCCCAACCATTATTCTTAGATAAGGTGATAAATTTTACATTCCATGCAAACCAATACGATTTAAACCATTGATGGTCCACCGACCGTTATGTTCATTAAGTAGATGATGAATATAAAATCAGTTAACTCAAGTAATTTTATATTAAAATTTATAAAAATAGTATCCACAAAAATACACACACAAAGTGGAAACATTAATGATCCATCCAAAGATCTCCGTTATTCTTATTAATATAAACTTAAATGATATAATTTACTAGGCCATGGTTTTAAACTCTGATCAGTGATCATCATTTACAATCGACTACATATTTACCATCTAGATTTCTAAATTATTCGTAGTTGGCTATGAATGTAATTTTAATAGAACACTTTTATTCATTTTCAAGCCTGTTTTTATATATTTAAAAAAAATAGATATTTATTCCTACCCTTTTTTATCCATATCAAGGCTACTTTTATATATTTTTATGAAATTAATTGCGTGATTCCGGCAAAGAAAAAAAACATTATGTGCTTAACTATTATTATCATTTTGATGAATTTAATGAATATATATATATATATATATATATATATATATATATATATTAAAAAAAGGAAGCTATGCGTCTATCAAACCCCGCCCCTTATATATTAATATCCCCTCTTATCATCCCCTCCCTATATTTCCGTTGTCAAGTTTCCAAGTATTATTGCCATCAAGACTTCCATGGTACGGTGCTTCTCCTTCTTAAACCTACTTCTCCCCCTCTTTCTTTCTCTCTTTAATCTACTCTATCGTACGTAATCTTCTATTGCTCTTTTTCTTTTTCTTCCTTTCCTTAACTTTACTTCTCCCCTCTTCCTTTCTCTTTCTTTCTTTCTTTAATTTACTCTATCGTAATCTTCTCTTTCTCTTTCTTTCTTTCTTTAATTTACTCTATCGTAATCTTCTCTTTCTCTTTCTCTTTTTCTTTTTCTTCCTTTCTTTAACTACATAAGTAGCTAATTATGGCTTTTTGACCAATATGTCCCTTATTAGATAACTATTTACTGAAATACTCCTGTTTTCAAACAATTTCTCAATGTGTCTCTGTTTAGTTAATCGACTAAAACGTGGGGCGTTAAATTTTTTTACTTTCTCTGAGATTTAGTTGATTAAGCACTATGAAATGAGGTTTAGTCCACTAAAACATGGAACGTGTTGGTTTGGGAACTTATAAAAAGTGTTTTTTAAAGTTTTTTTTCCTGAGTGAAACTATAATGATCACGCAACAATAATACCTTGAATAAGGTGGAATGAGGTTAAAATTTGATGGTGGAATGAGGTTAAACTTTGATGGGTCTTACTAAAACTAAGAAAAGAGGGAGTATTAGGGGAAAGAGATTACATTGTGATAAGAGTTCCATTATGACGTGGGGTTTTTAAAAGCATTCTTGGTGGCTTTAACTAACAGAACCATAATTTCTGTCTTTCGTGTACTACACATACGACAGATATATTTAGAAACACCATATCTTAAGAACAGATTCGTATAGCCATGAAGATTCTGGACTCTACAACCTACAAACAAGAGGTCCAAATAAGTAATTGCATTTAATTAGACGGAACCTTGTATCTGCACAATCTTTAATAACGGCGGATGAGAAGGCATGTCAATGTAGTCCCCCTTATAATCTGAAACAGAGGAGGCCGCTCTTCGAAGGTGTAATCCCATGAAAGGGTCTTCATCGTCGGCGTAGACATGGCTATTGGTAGCTTCAAGTCGCGCGGTTGCTTGCCGTTGATCGTCGTAGTCGGGAATGTTGAGCTTAGGAGGGAAGGGATTAGGGATCATCGGTGGCCAAAAGGACGCCGTCGTTTTTGGGATCGGACTTGGATTAGAAATCGGAATCTGTGTCTTCAACCTTAAACGTTCGATCATCTTGATGCCTTTTTAGCAGCGAGTTTGTGCATGCAGGCTGTAACGGACTTCTTTCTGAGATCAGATCGTCTTCAAATTCACATGGCTCCTTCCCATTAATATTATTTTTTATCCAAAAAAATATTACTTTTTCAAAAAAGATGAAATTTAAAGAAATTGAGGATAGAGAAAATAATATTTATTATTAGTACAAAGCGTTTTCTTGAAGGTGATTTTGGTCTTTTTAATAAATCATCCGTTTAAGTAAATTACATTATTATTCTTAACTGAGTAATCCTTTTTTAAAATTAAAAATAAAGACCTTCAACGTAAAACAAGTCAAAGTAAATAATTAAAATACCATAAAGCCTTAAAAGGATATTTTTAGAATCCATTTTCTTATTTAATTCTTACAATCTATATAATATTTTTAGGGGCCCATCCATAAATTCCTTATATATATTAATCTCCTCTCTTTTCACCCTCCTCCCTATTTCTCCATTTTCATTAAGAGTTTTCAAGTATTATTGCCAACAGGAGTTTCATGGTACGTACACCGATACTGTGCTCCTCCTTTTGAAACCTACTTCTCCCCCTCTTTCTTTCTCCTTCTTTCTTTAATTTACTCACCTCTAGCGTCATCCCCTACTTCTCTTTTTCTTTTTGTTTTCCTTTCTTTCTTTAACTACATGAGTAGCTAATTTTCCTTCTTCTTAAGCGTAGATAACTTAGCTTGAGTCTTGTTTGTTTTGGGACCTAATTAAGTCCTCGCTAGACCTAAAGGTAGATGGAGTGTTATGTCCCACATCAACTGGAGGGTGGAATAAAAGACACCCTATAAGGATTTAGATACCTCTCCTCTTGACACGTTTTAAAGTCGTGAGAAGGGGCGATGTGCTGAAAGCAGAAAATATATCAAGAACAAGGTGTCGGGATATTGTAATTGGTATCAAAGCCGAAATAAGTTGAGCGTTATGTCCCACATACCCTAGGGAGAGAACATTTTAAAGGGAGTGGGGTTAAATGTTATATCCCACATACCCTGGGGAGGGAACATTTTAAATGAGGTGGGTTGGGTGTTATGTCTCATATATCCTAAGGAGGGAACATTCTAAAGATGGATTAAGTGTTATATCTCATATACTCTAGAGAGGGAGGGAAAAAAAGATGTCTTATAAGGGTCTAGATACCTCATTTCTTCTCCACTGTTATATCCTCTATACCCTGGAGAGGGAGGGGAACAAAAGATGTCTTATAAGGGTTTAGATACCTCCCTTCGGGGAGAGGGAGGAGAAGAGGGAGGAGAACAAAAGATCCCTTATAATATCCTCTATACCCTGGAGAGGGAGGGGAACAAAAGATGTCTTATAAGGGTTTAGATACCTCCCTTCGGGGAGAGGGAGGGGAAGAGGGAGGGGAACAAAAGATCCCTTATAAGGGACATACCCTGGGGAGGGAACATTTTAAAGGAAGTGGGATTAAATGTTATATCCCACATACCCTGGGGAGGGTCTAGATAACTCCCTTCGGGGAGAGGGAGGAGAAGAGGGAGGGAAACAAAAGATGTCTTATAAGGGACATACCATGGGAAGGAAATATTTTAAAGGGAGTGGGGTTAAATGTTATATCCCACATACCCAGGGGAGGGAACATTTTAAAGAAGGTGGGTTGAGTGTTATATCCCACATGCCCTAAGGAGGAAACATTCTAAAGATGGGTTAAGTGTTATATCCCATATTCCTGGAGAGGGAAGGGAATAAAAGATGTCTTATACAGGTCTAAATACCTCTTTTCTTCTCCACTGAAGAGGAAGGGGAACAAAAGATGTCTTATAAGGGTCCAGATACCTCCCTTCGAGGAGAGAGAGAAGAGGGAGGGAAACAAAAGATGTCTTATAAAGGTCTAGATACCTCCTGAGGGAGGAGAACAAAAGATGTCTTATAAGGATCTAGATACCTCCCTTCGGGGAGAGAGAGGGGAACAAAAGATATCTATAAAGGTCTAGATATCTCCCTTCTTGACCATGGGAATAATAGATGCCTTATAAGGGTAGGGTAAGAAAAGCATACAATATCAAGAGTAAACATTTTAAAGGAGGTGGGTTGAATGTTATGTCCCATATACCTTCAAGGGGGAGGGCAAGAAAAGATATTTTATAAGGGTCTAGATACCTCTCTTCTTGATTACCTCATGAACTCACAAATTGTGAGGATTCTCAATTTTAAATATTAATGATGAAAATGTGCAAAAAAAAAATCTAAAAATAAAGCAAACGTGCGTGTGCGCGTTTAAATTTGTACGTTTCAATTCTTTATGTGGTGTAACAATATGTGTGTATATGAAAGAGATATGCTAAGATATTATAATTTATTTAAATTTTAGGACCCATTTGAATATTGTACCAGAATGGATGAAAGTGCCTCACTATTAGCCCCTACAACAAATCTTCTACCAAATTCAGCCATCCAGGTATTTATATTTAAAATATTTTTAGGAAAATACATTAATTTGATTGTTCGAGTTTTTTCTTAATTCTTTTCCTCGTTGCTGGTATGTTTTTGGGTATCATTAGATCATTAGGTGTAACATTTTTTAATGGAATTGAATTATTATTATTGATCTTGTCCATGAATGCACCACATGGGAAAGAAAATTTTCAGATAAAACATACTTTTAGTTAGTAGGTTTGAGTCAACTTTAGTCTTAATCCCTATATTCTTTTAAATATTATTCCTTATAATCTTATTAATTTAAAAGGTTATTCTTTCATTGGAGAGTATTTAAATGATGTGGTGAATCAATGCACCTAAGAATTTCTCTTTTTTATTAAATAGTGCTTATAGTTATATGATGTGCCGCAACCAACCCATCTAAGAATTAGAAGAAATTTTATATTAATTTAAAATCTTAATTCAGATCTAAAGCCATTAGGGAGAAAATTGATGTTCTTGAACCTTTGATTCCACGGTCTGAAAAAAATGTCTGTCTTCATTCCATGAGTATTATACATGAATTGGTGAAATTTTGCAATTTATTTTAATTTCAGGAGGACCTAGTTGAAGATCACAATCTAATGGGTGATGAAGATGCCTCACCATCATCAACCGACTTATATGATATGATTAACTTTGATCCGGAATGTCCTGAAAATCAAACTTTGAACTTGGAAGATCTCCTCAATGACCCTACTTCTCAGTCTTTAGAATCACAAGTCACACCAAGTGATATGCAAAATGCCTCTCAAGAGGATTTGGAATTAAAGGATTTTCTAAATCATTATATTTCTCAATCTCTGGAATTGGAAGTTCCTCCGATTGTCTCTTCTTCTCCATCTTTGAAATCGGAAGTTCATCCAAGCTATCCTAATTTTCAATTTTTTGGATTAGAAATTCATCCCAGCCATCTTAATTCTCAATCTTTGGCTCAATCTCTGGAATTGGATGTTCATCCAAACCATCCTAATTCTCAATCTTTGGAATTGCAAGCGCATCAGGATGTTTCTACTTACCAATCTTTCCCAAATCAGCAGCATCTTCATGCCCAACAATATCAAATTGCGCCTTCTTCTTCTCACTCTCACCAATTCATCCAATTGCCACCTCCCTCCAATAAAAGGTATGTTTCTTCAATCCATTAACTTGACAAAAAATTAATGCTTTATCTCTATTCAGCTTGAGTGAAATTTATGTGATTCAAAAAAAAAAAAATTCAAGGAATGGGTTGAATAATTAGTTTTACCCTATTTTATATTATTTATTTTCCTAGCTAGGGCATCAAATGCTTAGTTGTTTTCTAAATTATTTTTATTCCTCTTTTATAGGCAAAAGACATCAAGCGAGCAATGCCAATTGGAATATGAAAGAGCAATTATCATGGAGAACAGGAACAACGTCATATCTCATCATCCCTCCACATTTGTGAGTTTTCAACTCGATAATTTTGAATCAGATGTGACAAATTATTACCCATTACATAATTTCTTTGAACTTGTTGTCTTAATGATTTCATTAATGTGCTCTCTACATGCAGGACAAAATTATCCATCAAGGAAAACCAAGAACAGGTTGTCACTGCGCAAAGACAAAATGCTCAAATAGATATTGCTCATGCAATAAGGTGATTCTTTATTAAGGTGTTGTTTTTAATTGACATGATTGAATCTTTTATTTAAAAAAGTTGTTGAAAAATTCAGAATAATTTCTATTAAAATTTTAATTTTCTTAATAAAGGCTGGAGTTGGATGTTCTGATCTCTGCCAATGTAAAGGATGTAGTAATAATTATTGCACTAAAAATGGCGGTAAGAATCTTTTGAGCTTCTTGAATTGTCAGAAATTTAATTGCTAATATATGTGTGTGCAGTCCTTTTGGTTTCTCCTCAAAATTTTGTTTCACACATATAGTATTTGTTAAGTTTATTGCTTGTTCAGTAAGTGATTAATGGATGTGGTTTCTGCACTTATATAGGAACTTCATCAACTCCTAACTCAAGTTTTTCTTTAAGAGAGCGTGCCCTCATCACCACTCCAAGCAACAATATTTCTTTAATCAATGAGAGACAATTGGTACTTGTCTGCTATTTCATGAAATTGATTTTTGTTACGACTCTTAATGTCACAAGTATACATACAATTTTATGCCAACTTTTATATTCTTTTTAATTCTTTTTGGTGTTCATGAATGTTATGTTAGGGTGGTGGATTCAACACACTCACTCATAACAATTTATATGGATCTTATACAAATCAGCACGCAGTGTATGGTACACCTGCTACAAATCTATTTGATCCACCGCCAATCGTCCAAATAGTCAGTGTGGCTCAACCAGGTGTGAATCCATTTGCTCCATCAAGAAATATCTCGCAACCGCAAGGTGTCCAAATGGCCACCACAACTTGGCAACAAGTGAACCTATACACAACTGATCAGCCTCAGCAGCAACATATGTTGATGAGACTACCCCCGAGGTTTGTAAAACCTATTATGAAAAACCAATTATCATTTGATATTACATTTTATTTTTCTTTACTTTTACATATAACACATATTTGTTTTTGCAGATTCCGTCAAGAAGTCAACGACATAAATCGGAAGCATTGTTCAAGAGAATAATTTGATAAATTGTGGCCATAGTCTATCATGAGTTGTTTTTATGTTTTTAAGAATCCACATTGAATTATGTTTATACTGTTTTGATGTGTTTTGAATCCACATTGAATTATTTTTATATGGAATGAATGAAATTATTCAATAAATAGCTTATATTGAATTTGTTATTGTTAATTTTGGTTTATACGCCATTTTAGAAACTATAATAATTACCCAATCAATTCCCACCAATATCCATGTTAGGAGATTAAAAATATAATTCCATCAACCCAAACAACATATCAAAATAAGAACTTCCACATTTAGACTGATAAATTATTTATATTAAAAGGATTTATATCAATTCATAATTAAGTTGTAAAGAGTTTAAACATAAATTTTCTTTTAACCACCCCCAACAAATAAGTAGAAGATTCATTAAACTATGACACAACAATATTGTAACGTGTTCCCAATGCCAATAAAAAAGTAACTCATCCAATGGCATTAAACATCCTAAAAACTACCAAATAAAATCGTCCAAAACCGAATTATCACAAGTACCACCATCTCATCTGAAGAGACCATTGCAAGAAAATTATACTAAAAAAATTCTTTTTTATACTGCATTACCTTGGAACCACATGCATCCAAAGCAACTTAAAAAATTGTTCAACGCTTTACTAGGCAAGCCTCCTCTTATTTAGTTATCATTGACATCACAAAATTACTTAAAATAAGTTCACACACCGGTATATGTATCAAAGGGCATCAAATTGATAATAACTAATCATAATTAGGATTTAAAAAAAAAAAAAAAAAAAGAACCAAAAGGTTATTCCAAATCTCTGTAAATGAACCCGATCTACAAACGGCATTCATGACAGAGGTTCCTCACTTGTATAGAATTTGAAATGAATCTCAATTTGAATTATTCTGATCTCAACAACCCCTTCAAGGGAAGAAAAGGCCAGAGTCCTAAAATGGACATATTTCTTTCTGGCCCTGGGTCTAGATAAAAATAATGCTTCTAAATTACTGCGGCAACTTGCTGATCGCGAGTCAATGTCTTGTGACATTAAAATTTACTTTTCCTCATGTTGCCTTGTTTTGCCAAGAAAAGAAAATCTACAAGGACGATGAAGTAATAAAGCGCACTAAGGTGGGTGACAAAACATATTCAAATATCTATTCTCCAACTGTCAAACCAAATCCAAATTTGTAGTCTTTTTTCTTGTGATCAAGCTGCAAAACAGAAACTATGTTCAGAGAAAAGAAAGCAAAAACCAGTAGGCAGATGCCCAACAGGGGATCCTTGAGGATATGTTTGAAGAGCAAATAATTAGAATTACATGCAGACAGGTGGAAGAAAACAATGTACCCTCACCTCTGCAGAAAGAATAAAATTAAGACCCATATTTAAACGCTCCTCCAAAAATGCAGACACACAGCCATTGGAATCAACCTTTCCTCTTAGTCGGCACTACAACAATCATAACAGAATGAAATGAGAATCACTAGAACAGAATCTTAGGAATAATGACTCAAGATCATTCACAAATTTTTAAAACAGGAGGCATCCTTACGAGGCAGAACGTTCCAGATAAAGGGTGACCTGTTGAGATTTGCTCACTTAGACACAAGTTTATTGTTAATGTAATCTAAAATTGTGAGCCCATCTGCATGCATAGTGAGTCAAGTGCATCTGAAAATCCTTTTGTTTCTTTCCTTACAATTGATTTCTTTCTTGCTCATTTCCCCCCCTAATCTCCCCCTTTTTCCAAGAGGGGGAGCCGGAAGGCAGAGAAGGATTAAATCTCCCACTTATTCATCTCTTACTTTTTAAAAAGCGTAATATATGGAAACTTGAAGAAAGCAGCGCCAACTGATAACAAATGGCTAAAATAGTATATTTCCTTATATAAAATTATTCACCAACACTCACTGTTAGTAATACAACCCCATATGTTCTGAATGGGCGAAGCAAAAACAGTTTGTTGATGAGAATGCATGTTTTCCAGATAGATGTTTGAACTGGTATGTTCTGCTGATTCTTCAAAATTTAGCTCACATTTCCCAACTTAATATGAAAAGCAATTTTGAAGCAAATAACCAATATGCTGAAAATAATCTCAACTCAGTCACACAAACTGGCACTTAAACTCAAATAGTAAAAGTGATGACTGAAAACGCACAAAAGCCAAAATGCTACCTGTCTCAGGATGTAATCATAACCAAAACTGGCAGTGACATCTCTTGACATGTGGTTATACATGAAGTCAGATGCTAGAGAAACCTGAAAATATATTTTTAAATTTTATATAAGAAAAAAAGTTGGATTGAAAAATGATTTAATACTGCAACATTATGCAATTTACTCACCTTCTGAGATACCTTCTGAACATAGCTTAAAGCAACCAAACCAGTACTAGCAACTTGCCCGGTTGCAACCTGCATGCACATTAGCAAGCATATAGGCTCCTCTTAGCATTTTAGGCCCATTACCCTTTTACTTTTCAGTAGAAAAATTAGAGGAAAGGAATCTTAGCATTATCTGTTGCAGCAGAGTATGTCTGAAATAGTAAGAAATAGCAGGGCGAATCGTCTAATGACTAAAATGGAAAACTATAAATTAAATAAACAAGCAAGCAAGAAATCTGTAAGATAAGAAAATACAAAGAACAGGTGGCTGCTGACAATGTAAATAAAGACTGTTACAAGTCATCATACCATTTTATCAGTGTTGTAGCGAGCAGCGTAGCCAATACCAGATTTCCGATGCTGACCAGCCCAAAACACTTCCCCACCCAAAGATAAACGCGGTGTTACACTCTGTAAAACAGTCATTTCATTCACAAAAAAGAAGTCAATGACCTATACATTTATTGTTCCACACCATGAATCCAGTAAAGTCAAGAAAAGATGATCAGGTTTGACCACAATCAACATTAATACTCCTTTGGTCCTTAATATAAGACATATTTAAAAAGTTGATCTTGGTCCTAAATATAAGACATCATTTTCATATTTGTCAATCTTTTCCTATTTTAAAGTAATTGTTGCTCCCTCAACAATAATCAAGGAAGAGAGGAGATGAGAGAATAAATGAAGATTACTGTGTTTCAAAAAATACAAGCCACATTAACTAACTTTCTTAATATAATCAAATTAGATATATAAGTCTTATATTAAGGACTGGAGGGAGTACTTGGCAATAGACTAAATACAACAGCAAAAAAGAAAATGAAGCATGAAACAGTTAAAAGGGGGGAAAATATACATTATCATAAGCAACATCTATTTATTGAAGCAAAACCAACAAATTAATACCAAGAAAGAAATAGACAGACACATATATTGGACCATTCCCAACTGTCAGTAATGACAATATACTCCCTCTGATCTTCAATATAAGAAACTAATACTAAACTTACACAAACCAATAAAATTGGTCAAAGTTAGTTAAACGAATTAGACTTGTAACAAAAGATAATTTTTTTTCCTCTCAGATTTACCCTGAATTAAGTGAATTGGACTTTATGGTATTCCTATTGAAGTTAGTAAATGTTTGGGTGAAGAGGGTGTGTTGTGGCTTACTAAGTTATTTAATGAGATTTTATGATCCAAGAAAATGTCTGATGGGTGGAGAAAAAGTATTTTGATCCCTATCTAAAAGAATAAAAAGGATATCCAGAATTGTGCAAACTACAAAGGAATTAAGTTTATGAGTCATACAATGAAATTGTGGAAAAATGTGATTGAACACAGGTTGAGGTTGGAGACTAGTATTTCTGAGAATTAATTTGTGGCACGGTCCACAATAGAAGCAGTTTATTTACTAAGGAGGTTAATGGAAAAGTATCGGAGTAAATGAAGGGATTTGCATGTAGTTTTCATTAAGAAAAAAGGGAAAAGAGAAAAGATAGATGTCATTTCTTGATATTCAAATAATATACTCCCTCTGGTCTTAAATCTAAGATTCTTTTAACTACTTTATAGAGACCAAGAAAAGTTGGTAAGTTGTTTATTTGTAATTAATATGTAGATAATTTGACACTTCTCCAAAAATGCCCCTTCCATTTAATGATTAATTTTTTTTCCCCAAAAATGCCCCAATCAATAAGGGTATGATGGGAAAGAAAAAATTAAAATAGGGGCCGAGGGAATGGGGACTGGTGGGAGTATGTATTTACAACACTAACGATAACAATTAGCTAAAGACTAGTACATAGTATAAGAGAAATTTTTATCACTGATTTTAGTTTACTTTTTGCTAGAAGTAAGCAAATATTTCATTCTTATATCCACCAATAAACTGAAAAAGAGGCATGATATCAATCATAATAAATAAATAAATAAAGGGAACGTAGACACAATCAGTACATAAATTCAATTCAAACATTAATTCACTTTCCGACAAAGGCAATCAAATGATATGTCAGATTTCTCTCCAAACTACTCTAAATAGTAGCCAAACCCAATCAATTAGACACATATATCAGAACACCCAAATAAGTAATGATATTCCCCTCACATGACGCAATTTCATTGCTAACAAATAGGTGTTTAGAAATTCCCAGAGCAATACAAGATCTATGACTAAAATTGAAAAAAGAACAAGAGCTACATCAAAAGTGGAGGAACAGGTATTTTTCTTCCCCTCGTGCACTTATTTCAAGATCAGGATAGGTCTTCAGAGCTGTGGATCACTAACACAAATGTATTTCCAGAAAGGAAAACAAAAGGTATCAAAACTCTATAGCACATTGAAAGAAAATCCTGCACCTGAATATAACTGGCTCCAAACAGGGCTCCATTCCCAAATTGCAATTGTGACCGATAGTCTTTGCCCTGCGAAAATAGTATGAAATATAACATGGAAAAAAACTCAAAGGTATTAAAAACTTCTTGGACAGATGGTTTGTCAAAGCAACCATCTAGATTCTCCAAACAGTGAATGTAAAACAAAGGAGGAGGATATTTGATTTTGAGGGAAGAACATTGCAAAAACCCAAACAGCTGTTGGAGTTCATCTGAAAAAGCACAGTCCCATAAGACATGGCATGAGTAATTTACCTTATAATCAAAGTTGACCATTCCATGAGACATGTGCGGCTCATTCGTAAGCTGTACAGACAAAAGAGAAATAGGAAAGGTTAAGCCAAGTAAACCTGAAGAGGATATTATACAGTAAATTGGAGTGTCAGCACAACTTTGAGGATGCAAAACTGTCGAAAAATTCCATGCCATATAAGTTCCCAAAAATAAAACGAGCATACCTGGGTATTTGCCTTCAATGAGAGATTTTCCGTCAAATCACACTTTACTCTTGCATTTACCCTCCCATCCGTAAGTACTCTTCCAAGGAGCATCAGCTGCAGACATTCGATGAGAAGACATTTTGAACAGAAATGACCATAAGCTAATTTTAATAGAAGGGAACTTACCTTAGGATCGATGAAGTTTGCACCAAACTCATAGTGAGCCGTAGGGATTTTAATGGTCTCCGTAGACTGAGAAGGAATCTCAGTAGGTCCCATAAACACACTAATTAGAAAACAAAATTAATCAACTAAACAAACTAACACGCATAATTCAAGAAACACGAAACTGAAACCATATGCTTACCTATGACTGAGGGAGAATTTCTGATTAAGCCCCTTGGTGAAATCAAAGCGCATTCCCTCAAATAGCTCAGGTTTTAATGACACTGCAACGGGGATACAGAAATGGGTTTCGTCAACAGAAAACATATCTGAACTGAGCTTTCTTAGTCATCGTGGGACGAAACGCGTGCAAAATGGCTAATAACAAATTTCTCAAAATCAACAATGTTTAGCATAATATTCAGCAAACAAGAACAACAAAAATTGAAGAGTAAGAGAGACTGACTGAGAGCTTCACGGTGGATTTCTTCATAGGCAACTGGGCAAGGAAGGTTCAAGTAATCCACTTTCTCTTCCACCTCCTTGTGGGGGATAGTGTCAGTTGCAGTCCCAGGAACTGGAGGAGCAATGAACGCCATTGTCAGCAGAATCAGAGCAGAACAAATCAGACCTGGAAGGAGTAGTGCTTGACTCTCAAATCTCTCGCTAAGCCGAGAGATCGAAGATGCCTAAAACCCAAAGTGGTTTTCTAAAACCCTAGCGCCAGATACCACCGTTGTCAGTTTTGACTGGACACCCTGCAAGAAATGTAAACACTTTTTTTTGTCAACAAGAAATGGAAACCCTTCATTAGTAAAGCTTAATCCGTATTAAGAGTTTCAAACTGCAATCTTCAAATGATAACTCATTTTTTGGGCAAGAAAACATGACAACTCAAAATTCAGGTCAAAAATAAATTTTAACTCAATTTTTGTTTCTATTAATTTTATTTTTTTAATTCTTTACCTCCTCAATATAAAACGTATTTATCTAATTTGATTAGATTAATAAAATCAGTTAGATTAGTTAATGAGACATCTATTTTTTAAAACATTTTAGTTATTTTTCTTAATTCTCTCATTCTTTCTGTTTCTTAATTATTATTGAGGGAGGGCTAACATGAATAGAAAAGATTGATAAATATAAAAAATATATTTTACATTTAAGAATAATATCAATTTCTGAAATAAATATTGTATGATGAATCAGATAGAGTATTTAAGAGGTTCAATGCTGAATTTACACCAAAATTACTTGTGTCAATAATAGTTGTGGGGGGAAATGGTTCCGAGCCTAATTGATGATAGGTGAGAATAACCTGATATATTTTTATATATTGAAAATGTGGGCACACTACACATTTTGTGTATACAAAGTCAGAAGCAGATTATCTCAGAAGTTTTTTTTTCTCAGAATCTCTCAATATCTGATCACAACCGTTAGATGGAGCAGATTATTTTAAACATTTTTCTATCTCTCTCCTCCCAACGGTTGTGATCAGATACTGAGAGATTCTAAGAAAAAAAGCTATTGAGACAATCCAGATCCATACAAAGTCCTAGTACTCTCATTTAAATTCTTTGTACCAATAAAATTTTTAAACATAAACTATTCACTAATTTTCCCAAAATTTTATTTAGATAACTGCCTCAGAATATTTTTAACGTTGTAAAAGCTATTTTGTTTTACTTGCTTCACACTCCATATTAGGAATGGAAATAGATTAAGCCCGGCAAATTTTCCAAAATAACCAAAAAAAAAATTATCAAAATGAACCACTGTTCAAACATATTGTTAAAATAGGCCATTTTGTGGCGCCACGCACTGTATAAATGGTGTCGCCCACGCCACCTATTTTTTTAAAAAAAAAAAAAATTGCTTCTTTTAGCTGCTGCAAGCAGCAAAGCTGCCTACAACAGTTTTTCTGACAGGGGGCATCAGATTTTTTTAAAAAAATATTATTTTATATAATATAATATATATTATAAATAATATAATAATTATATATTAATATATTTTTTTATATAATATATATATTATTAATAATATATAATATGATTAATATAATAATTATATATTAGTATTATTTTATATTAATAATATATTAATATATTATTTTACATAATATACATTATATTATATATTATATATATATTACATACAGTACCCAAGGAAGAAGCAACCCAGATTGAAGACAACGATGATGTACCGAGAGCTAGCTAACCAGCATCTGATTTGAGAGGGGAAAAAAAACATAAAAACAACAGGATTGTCGAGGAAAAATGCTGTTTTTATGTTTTTTTTTTGTTGAGAAAAAAAACATAAAAACAATAGTATCTTCCTCGACAATCCTATTGTTTTTATGTTTTTTTTCCCCTCTCAAATCAGATGCTGGTTAGCTAGCTCTCGGTACGTCATCGTTGTCTTCAATCTGGGTTGCTTCATCCTTAGGTACTGTATGTAATACACACACACACACACACATATATAATATAATATAATATAATATAATCTATATTATGTAAAATAATATATTAATATATAATTATTATAGTAATAATAAATATTAATATATAATTATTATAGTAATAATAAATATTAATATATAATTATTATATTATTAGTAATATAATAATTATTAATATATAATAATTATATTATTTATAATATATATTATATAAAATAATATTTTAAAAAATTTAAAAAACAAATCTGACAAGGGGCTGACGCCCCCTGTCAGAAAAGCTGAAAGCTGCCTGCAGCAGCTAAAAGAAACAAAATTATTTAAAAAAAAAAAAAGGTGGCGACGCCACCTGTACAGTGGCGTCACACGTGGCGACATCTGACGTGGCGCCACAAAATGACCTATTTTGACAATATGTTTGCACAGTGGTCCATTCTGACAATTTTTTTTAGGTTATTTTGGAAAATTTTCCAATTAAGCCAGGTTTTGATTAAATAGGTCTGAGTCTGTAGTGGATGTAAAATGGCTAAACCTGAATATAGATTTTTTTTTAACCTCGTGTTTGAGCCTTCATAAGACTCAGTCAAGCTTGAAACATTTTTAAAGGTTGTAAGTATGCATTTAAAAAGGCTTCATATTGTTGGCCTTAAAAGGCCATAAATAACTAATATAAGAATAGTCGTATTGCTATAATTAACTAATTATACTTGATATTAGAATATAATAATAAAAAAATTACATATTGTGTTATTTATAACATATAAATATAACTCTATTTATTTCATATGTAAACAGGTTAGGCCTGAAGGCTTACAGATTAGGCTTTAACAAAAAATGTCTAGCCTATTTACACATTTAGACCTTTAAATGTGTCTTGACTTGACATTTTTAACAAATAGGTCAAGTCATATCAGACCTATCATACTAGATCCTAAACAAGTCAGGTCATATATCGTCTGAAAGAGATCTGACCTATCCTTACTCCAACTTCAGGCTAATGTGAGTACCCTGAAATGAGAGGGTGGGTGTCAATTTTGTTTTGGACGGTGAGAGAGTTAAGTTGGACCACGGATGCAAATCCCTTGTGAGCCCCAAGTTGACCAAGTCAAATTTGGGTCTTGTGTATTTTAAAAGGGCTGAGGATTAAATTATACCCCATAAATTTTCATGCAAAACTTATCGGTAATGTGGCCTTTTATTGTTAAAAATAATAACGGTTAACTAGACTTTTTAATAATAGTGAAAATTTTACTCATTTCTTTAATATTTTCTTGACAAATTGATCAAACAATTTTTAAATACCTACAATTCGCACACTAAGTACTGGTTAGAATCCTCTTATTTTTAGTTAATATTTTCTTCATAAGTAGAAACTAAATCAAACATATTTTTACAAAAGCTCTTATAATAAAAAGAGTTTTTTTTTATGAAAAATAAAAAAGTCAAAAACTAGAAGCTTCTGGAAGGAGATTTTTTTTAAGCTTTTATTAACCAAAAGTTATTATTCCAAAATGGCTTACTATCATCTCCTCCTGCAAAGAGCAAAACAACATAGAACAACAAATATAATTTTGAATCAACAAGTTTAACCATGATTTTGAATTAACAAAATATAATTTTGAATCAAGAGAGAATGTCAAGCAGGGGAGTACAAAATCAAATAAAAAAAAGAAAGAAAGAAAAAAACTACAAATCAAATAAATCCAGAAAACTAAAAATTGAACAAACTCAAATCTTATCACTTGTTCACACATCACCTCATCGTCCTTATTTTTAAGCAACCGCTTCAAAGTCAAAGTCTTAACCCTTAATAATAATAAAATTATCTTAAACTATTGTTTAATATCTAACAAGGGACATGAGTGTATAGCTCTAGGTGTCAATGAGTATATTTATTTATTTATATATAAGTTTTGAATTTAATATCTTGAATTATAGAGGGGCTGCCTCTAATAATTTCTTTCCTTCTTTCTTTCTTTCTTTATTTTTAGGAAAAATCCCACGCAAAAATAAGTTTAAAAATAGAAAAAGATTAAATAATGTTTTGAATATTGATAATAAGTAAGATCTTTTTACATTTTTTTATTCTCTTCTAATAAGAATTTTAGAATTTTACATAATGTTTTAAGTTTAAATAAAGTTTTCAAAAATCTCAAAGTGCATGTTTATGACAAATCTCAACGTGTTTATAAGTTTACATAAAGTTTTATAATATATCTTTTATTATAGTATTTATTAGAAAAAGTGTTTATGACAAAAAATTTGTCAAACAGTTTAAATTTAATTTAAGTTTTTAAATAATTTTTTAAGCTAAACAATTTATATAACCATAAAACACTTTTTAGTTTTTTCTTGAAAACTCTTTTTTTAAGTTTTATTGAGGATCCAAACGGCTCTAAAACTTTTAGAATAAAATTCAACCTCTGTCAAATTCAAAAGGACCAATCGGGATCTAGAGATAAAGACATAGCATTTCGTTAAGTTCAGTACGCAAAAACGACAAAACCCCATGAGAAGAAAACTTTTGTATGAAACTGAGGATCTTTTTAAAAATATTATTTCCTTTTATTGTCTCTATTCTTTGGACATTTGTTCATCTAGTTTCTCGTTATTAACGAAACAACTTCGGGCCACATTTTATGCTCATCATTTTGATGATGAGTAAAAATGTGCTCATCACTTATCCTTTTTACTAAGTTGATATAGACTTAATTTAACTTAACTTTTATATTTAAAATAAATTTTTATTTTACTCTATACAGAATTTTACAACTATTGTTTTTAATAAAAATGAATTTATTATTTTTAAAATTACAAATCAAAAATTTTAAATTTTTTAAAAGGTAGAACCCTCATCACCAATGATAAAAAATCATTCACTCATCATTGTGATAAGTATGAAATGCACACCCAAAACTCCAAGAGCCTCTTGTAGTAGTAGCCACCACGGGGCCCACGACCTAACAAAAACAAACCCCAATTGTTAAAGTCGTCACATCCTAAGCCTCCCAACCTCCAATTATATTGAATAAACACATATAAATTCCAACGAAAAAAACATACCCTCCTCTAATGATGATAAATATATTTTCAATTTTACTCATCTTTAAATAAAAAAATTAAATTGGTATTATATTATATCTCATAATAAATAGCTTTAAACATGGTGATATGGGAAAAATATTTAATTAATACTTCATCAACGGACAATCATTTAACATTCTAACCAATAAATATTGGTCTAATTGGTAAATGGGTTAGTTTATATTTATAAGGTTGTATGTTCAAATGTTAGTAATATGACGATCTAATTGATAGACAATTTGTCCATCTATTACTTATATAAGACCAACAACCGATAGAGTAATATACTATCTTCGATATCTTTAATATAAGATTTACTTTTTTAATGTAAATAAAAAGGTGTGTACAAATAAAAAAGTGTGTAAAAAGAAAAAAAAATTGAAATATGCTAAGTCATAATTATTTAACATAATTTCTTGTCTAAATACAATTCCAAAGTGTAATAAAGGGTTGTCCTTGTTTACAACTCATTGTTCATACTGCTACCAACAAATCCTCCTCCATCTTGTGAAATTTGAAAATAAAAAATGATTGTTTTAATTGAATATTTAAGAGTCATATACATATTCATCAACAACTTAAATCTTCCTCCTCCTTCATCTTTCCCTAGAGAGAGAAGAAGGCCGGAGAGATAGATAGAGACACAGAACAAAAATGCAGAGGAAGCTCCGGCAAGTAGGCTCTGCTCTGAAAGAGCACAGCTACGTCAGCTACGCCAAGATCGCGTCAGCCTCTGGATTTTCTGATATCAACCTCATCCTCGTCAAAGCAACACCACCTGATGATTTCCCTCTTCGTGACAAATACATACACCAGCTCTTGAAAATCTTCTCATTGTCTCCTTCTTCCTTCTACTCTTTTTCCATCAGCTTCAATCGCCGCTTTGTCGCCACCGGAAGCTGGCGCGTCGCCCTCAAATGTCTTCTCCTCCTCCACCGCTTGCTCCGGTCAGTCCCCGCGGACATCCCCTTCCGGCCCGAAATCCTCTGTTCTCGTTCTTGCGGTGTGCTTTCTCTCTTCCCCTGTCATTTTCGCGCCAATTCGTCTTCGTCGTCCGCTGAGGACTGCACCGTTTTCATCAGATCCTACGCTCTGCTGCTCGATGAAGCCTTGGATAGTATTTTCTTGGATGGCAAGAAACTATTCTACGAAGCAGAAGAAGAAGAAGGAGAAGGAGAAATTGATGAGACTGAGAAGTTCCAATTGAAGATGAAGGAGATTGGTGACATGCTTGAGAAGTTACCAAAGCTTCAAAGCGTTATAGATAGAGTGATGGGTTGTGTTCCGATGGACAAATTAACACAAAGTTCCATCGTTCGATCGGCGATGACTCAGATAATTCGAGACAGCTTCGTTTGCTACACAAAGTTCAGGAGAGATATCGTGGTGGTTTTGGATAATCTTCTTAAAATGCCTTATGAGAATTGCATAGCTGCTTTCTCTATCTACAAGAAAGCTGCTGTACAAACAAGTCAACTTTCTCAGTTCTACGATTGGTGCAAGTCTAAGGGATTTTGTTGTTTCTATGAGTATCCTTTAGTTGATAGGATCCCAATTATACAAATTCAGGCTCTCGAAAGTTTCCTCGAAGGCATGTGGGAGCTAACTGAGTCGTCCTCGCCACCGTCGTCTCCGGTAACAATGTGGAGCTCTGCATCGTCCTACTCAGCGGAGTCAGAAAAGCAGGTGGTAGCGATAAGAGGTAAACATGATGATAATAAGAAGATTGGTGATAAAGAGGAGAAGCCATTGATTGATCTTGAAGATCATGTTGGTAAAAAGGAGGATGATGATAGCTGGGAGGCATTGTTGGAATCTTCTATTAGTTTTTCTCATTATGATCATCATCATCAGAGTGATAGTTGCTTTTGGGATTCAAATAATGGATTCAACAAGAAGCAAGGAGACGTGGATGCAGGCGAATCATGGAAAATGCAACTTTATCAACCTGTGGGTAATAATAATATTAATAACCCTTTTTCTCAGCCAAATTTCGATATGTTCTATTACCCTGCAAAGCACTACACTAGCTCGTCGTGATGATTACCATACATGGACTCCAATATGAAGGGAATTTTAATTTCTTTTTCTTTTTATTTTTCAGAAAGGAGAGGGGTGAATGAGTGGATATACATACATATATTGTATTTGATTAGGAATAAAGTTTGAGGAAAAAGTAATTTTATACATTTTTCTGTATGAATAATGATTAATTCATGATCATAATCAATCAATAATATACAATAAATGACACTCACTTGTCAGATCGATCTTGCCTTGGACAAGTGAGTTGATTTGTGTGAGCCCAATATTATCATTTTTTTCGAGTGTATAAGTAATGTCATGTTTAAAATTTGAACATAACAATGTTGACATTGTTGGCATATTAATGATTTTCTGGCATAAGTTCATAGGTAATTAAATTAGAAGCAGGGGAGTTGGTAGATCAAGTTAATCACTAAATTAATCAGATATAGTAGCCACTACTTGAGACTAGAACATCAATTTTCACCATTGTAACAGCTTTATCAAGGAGTAAAACTATGCAGAAGTCTAATCTAAGAGCTACACTTCTCAGGTCCTACAAATGTCACACAGACCAAGAAAATCTTTAAACCTCGTTAGCTATACACTAAAATCCCAAAAACTTTCTAACTTTACCCCTTTTTAATATATACAAAATATTGAAAACAAAGTCTACTCAATAATAAATAAAAGAAAAATTGTACATGATATTCACATAAAAAATTAATAAAGTAACTTATATAAAATCTTCTTTCTCCATAGGAGTAACTATCATTCGTACACATACAAATTCTTCGCCAAATTGTTGTTTTCCCTCTGTTGAAGTGATCGAACATAAGCTGGAAAGAATGTAATTCTTTACAGCTAAGCTCTCTAATAGGGAATTCATGATATATATAACATTATTTGGTGACAAGTGATTGAGAAGCAGATCCTTTGACAAATATTGAACTGCTTTGTCCTTCCAAAGATTGCCAAATGCTAAGTGCTTGAGGCAGAGTCATATCAAGATCAATGCCATGCTTGCCACCACTCTCATCAGAACTTGACTCCATGATTGGCTTCCACGCTGCCTGAATGAGAGGCGATAGTACGTTCACTATGTAGCCCATGTTGGGACGATGATGAGGCTCATTTGCACAGCAAAGGCCAGCCAATTCTGAGACAGTCCTAATGCTGCACATGGTTGCTTCATCATCTACATTAATGATAGGATCAATGACCTTTCGAGACGAATTGTTGTTCTGCATCATTCGTCGGAACCACATAACCAAGTGGAAGTCTTCCTCTGGTAGGCTATGGTCAAGCACTCTCCTCCCCGTGATCATCTCCATCAGAACTACTCCAAAACTATACACATCAACCTTTGTAGTAACACGCCCAGTTGCTGCATCAACAAATCATTCATACCATTTTAGTGTCTTGTTTATATTTACATAATTTGATTATATTAAGGAAGTTGGTTAAGTTAGTTAATATGATATATATTTCTAAAACACCTTAATCACCTTTCTTAATTTCCTCTATCCCTTTCCTTCTTGATTATTTTCGAAGTAGTATCAATAAAGATAAATTACGAAAAGATTGACAAATATAAAAACTTTATCTTATCTTTAGGACTAAGATCAACTCCCCAAATATGTTTTATATTGAGGACAGGAGGGAGTATCATTATATATAATATATAGAGTGGCCTGGCTTGTGTAATAATCTATATTTATATTTTAGAGATAAAAACATTAGAAAGTAAAATCAATATATGCAATCTCAAACTCTATGATGTTCTAGAGGACTAATCAGTTACCACAATACAAATGACAGTCTGATGACATTTTCATCGTTCTCAAGGTTAGCCGGAAAATGATTAGATGGGTTTACATTTTAAAGGACAATGTTGAACGGCATATTCTTCTGCTTTCCAGAATTGATGGATTTTTTATTTTTTTGCAAATAACAATTTTTTTGTTTAAGCCACAGATGGCACATGTTTTTGAAGAATTTTACAGCCAACTCACCTGCGTACTCAGGTGCGAGATAACCAAAAGTTCCAGCAAGCTTAGTTTCAACTGAATTTCTTCCTTCAGGAGCAAGCCGGACTAATCCAAAGTCTGATACTTTCGCTTGCATATCATCTCCGAGAAGAATGTTGGATGGCTTAAGATCTCTATGAACAAAACTTTGTTGAGCCAAGGCATGCAGATACTCAACACCTCTAGCTACATCCAAGGCAATGTTTAGTCTTCTTGTCCAATCCAGAGGTTCCAATCCATTCTCTTTCCATGTAAACAAATGCTTACTAAGTGCTCCTTGGGACATATATTCATACACAAGAAGCCTCTCATTTCCATTCAAGCAATACCCTAGAAGTGCCACCAAATGTTTGTGCCGAGCTTGAGTAAGCACTGCGATTTCAGCTCGGAATTCACTCAGTCCCTTCTCCATCAACAATCCTGAATCCATTCTTTTCACTGCAATCTTTGTTCCATCATGTAGTTCACCTCTGTACACAGTGCCAAAACCACCCTTTCCAAGTATGTTCGCGTTACTAAAATTGTTAGTGACTTCTTTCAGTACTTGAATTGGAATTACCATACCTTGAACATCAGCTTGATTAGGAGCACCAGCATCTTCAACGTAAATCTTCATAGCTTTTCCAACTTCACCATCATGAGGATGTACCAACTTCATCATTAGACCACCAAACTTGCCAAAATACTTAAGTTTTTTAACCAACATATAAGACACTATCACTAGTATAAGAAGTAAAATCATTAAGCCAACCCCAATGCCCCCAATGAAAATAGAAAGTTGATGTTTCTTCTTAATACCATTACCTCCAGAATTTGAGCTAGGTGATTCAAGAGGTTTTCCAAGATCAGGATTCCCATCTATTCTAATAATCATGCTTTTTTTAGGAAAAGATGGTACATGACCTCCAAGATTGTTGTTTGAAACATCTAGCTCTCGTAGGTTGGGCATGGTAGTGAGCTCATTTGGTATAGGAGCTGAGAGTGAATTATTGGCAAGAAGCAATCTCGTCAGAGAGGTGAGAGAAGCAAAAGTTGGGGAAATCGTGCCTGATAAGCCCATGTCCTGAAAATTAACAATTGTAATGTTTCCCCCAGAGCACACTATTCCTGTCCAAGTGCCATTACAGGGATCATTGCCCTTCCAATTTTCAGCCAATTTCACAGGACATCCTAAAGGTTGAACAATAGAGAGTAAGGCGTTCACAAGAGGACTACATTGCTGATTTGGGATGTTTGTGCAAAACCGATTAATCCCAGACATATCAACAACCACACCTGATTTAAATGTTGGAATGGGCCCTTGAAGGAAATTGTCAGTCAAATTCACAACCTGTAAACTTGGAAGAGCCGTAAGAGAAGATGGGACAGCACAGGCCAATTGGTTGTCCCTTAAACTCACATCAGATAGCTGATCATGGTTTGACAAGTCTGGTATTGGACCTGTAAATGAATTACCATATAGCCAAACTTGTTTCAAGGATGTCATGTTCTGCAGCACCTTAATTGTGCCATTAAGTTTATAGTTCCCATTTTGTGAATTCAATAAAAGTTCCTCGATTGAACTATTTGCAAAACTGGCAGGCAGGCCACCTTCAAGACTATTAGAATTCAAGACTAAAGAAACTAAACCTGGCATACTGCCTAAAAAATCTGGGATCCTTCCAACCAAACTTGCATTTGCTGCCACAAATGTCTGGAGTGCCACACTATCCTTAAGACTACTTGGAAAAGGCCATGGCGAAAATGGGTTATCCCCAATTCTTACTTCTTGCAACATTGTCATTCCCTTGAAGAAATCATTGGGGATGGAGCTGAACTTGTTATCTCGGATCACAAATCTTTGTAACGTCTTGGATAGATATGGAACTTGACCCGTCAGATTATTCTGTTGGCATTCAAATAGCTGCAACTCCGAAAGATTCTCGAGTTCTTTTGGAAGAAAACCTTGCAAATTCAAGTTCCCAATTTGTATGGAAATGACACGGTGTCCAGCGTTGCAATCCACCCATCGCCATTGGCAAACGTCAGGGTTCGTCCATCCGAGACTAGGCGGGGCATTGATCGCCTTCTTAAGAATGTTCATCACCTCTGCATCATACTGAGAAAAGGCCAAAATCGCCACAGATAGCACCAAAATAAGACGATAAATTATGAAAGAAACCCCAAAACCAAGTTGGGGTTTCTCCATCATGTTACTTCCCAGGTAAATAGATGAGCTTAGAAAGCGAAAAAGAACGAGAGCAGAGATGTAATAATAGCAACATCACTGCATAGTTTCGTGGAAAATTAATTGGGTTCGCTTTTCGTTGGAGGAAGGATAGAAATGTGGGAGAAAGAAGTTGTAATGTATATGAATTGTTGTTACGAAACACATTCAGGTGTAACAGCCAGTTCGTTGATGGTTTCAGAATAACTGGTTTGCGAGGCATTTTGTTCAGAACGGATCGCGATGGTGATGGTGGTGATCGATTTCCTCCTGAAAGCTGATAAGTAACAATAAGCTTGGTGATAAGGACGCTTGATCTTCAACACCGGCGCATATATATATGGGAAGTTGTTATACTTTTAATTTTTTTGCCAGCATCTAATATACATTTAATTCGCCAGATTTTTTTTTCTTTTTTGGTCAACTGAATTTTGCATGAATTATTGTCTATCTTTTATTGATATATTTTTGGATTAAACCGCAATTTTGCTTTCAAAAGTTTCGTCAAGAGATAATTTTGTTTCGAAAGTGTATAAAATGAAGTAATTTTGTCTTGTCGTTATTTTAATTAATTTTACTTGTTAGATGACTAAATATATTGAACTAATAGTCTACATATCATTTATGTTATTTTTGTTAAAATGTAAATTTATGCTGGAAGTCCATATATTATTTACTTCTTTTTTTTTCAAAGTTAAATTTAAAACTTTCAGAACAAATTTACACTTTAACAAAAATAACTTGAATGATATGTAGACGGTCAATTAAGCATATTTGGTCAATTAACAATTAAAATTAACATTAAGAATGGTCAAGAAAAAATTTCCCTCTGAAAAACATCCAAAAAAATTGTTCCTCAATAAAAACTTCTGAGTAAAAATGCTCTTAACCTTATATTCTTTTTTTCAAATTTTATTGACATATTTAAAAGGGGAAATGACAGATTTTTTTTAAAAAAATTATAAAATCTTAAATCATGTTTGTTATTAACAATCGATAATAGAATAATGAAATTTAATATACAATTCATAACTTATTTTTTTGGAAAATACCTTATTTAGAATTTTGCAATTTCAAAAGTTTTTGAGGTCATTTTCTCTATGTAAAAGGCTTATTAAAATATTTTGTTTTCTGTTTATATTGTTGATATTGATTTTTTTAAGAAAAGGCAAAATAAAATATTAAAAATTATTAAAAAAAAATACTTTGTCCAGAGATTGAAGGATAGGGAAGAGAGTCACATACATTGCTGAACACATAATATATTTAAAGTATACATGTCTATGTCCATAAAACCAAATTGATTAATTTAACACAGCTTAGATCTCAGACAGTGAAAAATAAAATAAGAGCCTTTATCCTCACTCTTTTCCAAACAAAAATGTAAAGAAAAGATCGTAAAGATAGATATAACCATAACATAATGTGATCCATATTATTGATATTGGTTAATTTAACCCCATGAATATATAATATAGTGGTACTTCATTGCATAGATTAGTCTTTTTTAATTAAAATAAAATATTACAAGAACGACTATCAAATATCGAATATAATTTTATAATATTTGAAAATTTATGTTCTAATCATTAATATGCAATGACATAAGAAAAAAATACTAGAAATATGAACCTTGTATGCATAGTATTATTTATATTTTTAATAACAAATGTAATAGATATATTCTCAGCTTGTACATTATCTGAAAAAAAAAATCAAATATTATATAACTATTGTAATTTATTGTTCTCCAAAAAAAATCAGTAAAAAATTACGTAAACAAAATTAATCACAATAAAATATTTAAAACAAATAAATAATCAATACATATGTACAGTGATTAATTCATGGTCAACTTAAAGATATCAATCCGTGGTTAACTTGATGTATAAGAACTCATAATACCCAAATAAATATTTATATATTTTAGGAATACCACATCATCCAAACCCTACTCAGTTAAAGCTCGAAATGGCCAATCTGCCTCTTCATTTTCCTTATCATCCATTTCACTTCACTTCTTTATTTACACCGTTAGATTATTTCTGACAGATCACGATTGAGACTATAAGGATGCTATTAACATCCGTTTTTCAAAAAAAAAAAAAAACATACATTAAAAGTGGGGGAAATCCCTTTGAGGTCTCAAGGGACCAAAAAAATGTCAAAAAATCTTATAAAAAATTTTGATGTAAGAAAAGTCTCATTGATAACTTTTTCAATAGATGATTAACAACTCCATTTATAGGTCTTAACAACTCTTTACGACTTTTTTGATATCAGAATATTTATGAAACTTTTTTGATATTTTATTGGTCCCTTAAGACATTAAAGCGATTTTTCCTTAAAAGTATGGTCAAAATTTCAAAAATAATAGCACCTACTTTTTAACCCTTATTTTTACAAAAATGTAAATTAGTTGGGGACATTAAAAACATATTTTATAGTAGTGATAATTAAGCCTCCTATATTTACTCCTACGTCTATAACTAAAAAAACTAATAAATAATTGTAGAAGTTAAATGATATCGGTTTCCATTAAAAAAATACAAAATTATTTTCATCCATCCACCCATTCATTCTTTGAGAGTCATAGGAAAGAAATTTCTCTTGTAGCGATTAAGAATTCTGAGATGTCAAATTGTGAATCCATATAACATTATTTTGTGACAAAAGATTGAGAACCTGATCCATAATCAATTGTTGTGGTCTTTCCTTCACAAGACTGCCACTTTCTGAGTGCTTGAGGCAAACTCATATCCAAGTCAATCCCGTACTTGACATCCTCACCACCCTCCTGCGGCTTCCATGCCTGAACCAGAGGCGATAGCACATTCACCACATGCCCCATGTCAGGTCGTTGATGAGGCTCGTTTGCACAGCAATACCCAGCCAACCCCGAAACAGTCCTTATACTCCACATGGTTTCTTCATCATCAGCATCAATGCTTGCATCAATGACCTTTCCTAGTGACTCATCATTGTTCTGCATCCTTCGTCGGAACCATGTTACTAGGTGGAAGTCTTCCTCAGGTAAGCTGTCGTCAAGCACTCTCCTCCCCGTTATCAACTCCATCAGGATTACTCCAAAACTATACACATCAACCTTTGTTGTCACTCGCCCAGTTGCTGCATCCATAAATCATATCATTTTTAGTGCCTTGTCTATTTTACTCATAACATCACAACTTCTTTTACTATGTGGCTTGAGTAATCTGTGTTTATGTATAAGGTGTATATAGAGCTGAAGACATGACAAGGTGCAAAGTGACTTTATGAGTTTATCCCTACAGACATTTACAAATTGGAGTTGGGTGAGGGTCAATTAGTGTTATGTGATTTATGTTTAGAAAGACTTCTCAAAGAAAAATCAATTTGATATAAACTTATTTGGATGATGTATAGACAAAGTCAATTTCAAAAGACTCTAATTTAAAGAAAAACCAAAATTTTAAAAAAAAGTTGTTTCATGTATAAGATAAGTTAAAGGCAAAAAAATCAGTTAACCACAAAATCATGTTAGACATAATGTTTTCATCCAGGTTTTTTTTGGTCCAAGCTAATTTCTGAGGCCTCCTAACGCTATCCCAAAACAAACTCTTAATTTGTTTATTATAATCAAGTTCTCTCCTTGTATGGAAATTTTCATGAGAACAAATCAAGGTAACACATATTTAGAATAATCTAAAAGCCAACTCACCTGCGTACTCAGGTGCGAGATATCCGAAAGTTCCAGCAAGCCTAGTTTCAACTGAATTTCTTCCTTCAGGAGCAAGCCGGACTAATCCAAAGTCTGATACTTTAGCTCGCATATCATCTCCGAGAAGAATATTGGATGGCTTAAGATCTCGATGAATAAAACTTTGTTGAGCTAAGGTGTGAAGATACTCAACACCTCTAGCTACATCCAAGGCAATGTTTAGTCTTCTTGTCCAATCCAAAGGTTTCAATCCATTCTCTTTCCAGCTAAACAAATGCTTACTAAGTTCTCCTTGGGGCATGTATTCATACACAAGAATCTTCTCATTTCCATCCAGGCAATATCCCAGAAGTGACACCAAATGTTTGTGTCGAGCTTGAGTAAGCACCGCGATTTCAGCTCGGAATTCACTCAATCCCTTCTCCATCAACAATCCTGATTCCATCCTCTTCACTGCGATCTTTGTTTCATTTTGCATTTCACCTTTGTACACAGTGCCAAAACCACCTTTTCCTAGTATGTTATCACTATTGAAATTGTTAGTGACTTCTCTCAGAACTTCAATTGGAATAACCATACCTTGGACATCAGCTTGACCAGCTGCACTAGAACCTGAAACGTTAATCTTCATACCTTTTCCAGATCCACCACCATGGCGATGTTTTAGCTTCGCTATTAGCCCTCCAAGCTTGCCCGAATAATTACGTTTTTTAACAAATCTAAGGAACACAATAGTTGCTATAGTAAGTAAAATCACTAAGCCAACCACAATGCCAGCAATGATTGCAATGAGATTGTTATTCTCATGGCCACCATTGCCTCCATCAGAATCTGAGCCACTAGGTGATTTAAGAGGTTTTCCAAGATCAGGATTCCCTTCTGTTTTAAGATCAATACCTGGTTGACGAAAAGTTGGCACATAACCTCCCAAATTGTTATTTGAAACATCTAACTTTTTTAAATTGGGCATTGTAGTGAGCCCACTTGGTATAGGACCCGAGAGTGAATTATTAGCAAGAAGTAATTCTGAAACAGAAGTAAGTGAGGCAAAATTAGGAGAAATAGTGCCTGACAAGCCCATGTTCTGAAAATTGATAATTGAAATGTTACCCCCAGAGCACACTATTCCCGTCCAACTACCATTACAGGGATCATTGCCCTTCCAATTTTCAGCCAATTTCACAGGACAGCCTAAGGGTTCAATAACAGAAAGTAAAGCACTCACAAGAGGACTACATGGCTGATTTGGGATGTTTGTGCAAAACCGATTAATCCCAGACATATCAACAATTACACCTGATTTAAATGTTGGAATGGGCCCTTGAAGGAGATTGTTGGTCAAATTCACAACCTGTAAACTTGGAAGAGCCATAAGAGAAGATGGGACAGCACAAGCCAATTGGTTGTCCCTTACACTCACATCGGACAATTGATCATGGTTTGACAAGTCTGGTATTGGACCTGTAAATGAATTACCATGTAGCCAAATTTGTTTTAAGGATGTCATGTTCTGCAGCACCCTAAGTGTGCCATTAAGTTTATTGTTACCATTTTGACTGTTCAACCAGAGTTCCTCAATTGGACTTTTCGCAAAGCTGTTAGGCAAGCCACCTTCAAGACTATTAGAATTTATTAGTAAAGAAACTAAACCTGGCATAGAGCCTAAAAAATCTGGGATCCTTCCAACCAAACTCGTATTTGTTGCCACAAATGTCTGGAGCTCCACGCAATCCCCGAGACTATCTGGGATAGACCATGGTGAAAATGGGTTATTTCCGATTCTTACTTCCTGCAACATTGTCATCCCTTTAAAGAAATCATTTGGGATGGAGCTGAACTTGTTATCTCGGATCACAAGTCTTTGCAGTGTCTTGGATAGATATGGAATTGGACCTGTCAAACCGTTCTGTGGACAATCAAATTTTTGCAACTCGGAGAGATTCTCGAGTTCCTTCGGAAGCATGCCTTGCAAATTCAAGTTCCCAATCTGGACGGAAATGACACGTTTCCCAGAGTTGCAATCCACACGCTGCCATTTGCATACGTCCGTGTCCGTCCATCCGAGACTAGGTGGGGCATTGATCGCCTTCTTAAGAATGTTCATCACCGCTGCATCATTCTGAGACAAAGCCGGAATCACCACAGACAACAGCAAAATGAGACGATAAATTATAAAAGAAACCCCAAAACCGATTTGGGGTTTCTCCATGTCATTGCCCGCGTAAATCAACCCAGAAAGCGAAGGAAAATGGAAGCAGAGAGAACTAATGGTAGGGGTTTAAGGACGCCATTAATAACCACACCAATGCAAGAGAAATAAAAAGCGATTGTTTCGTGGAAAACGAATAGGGTTCAATTTTTTTTTTTTTCCTTTTTTTCTTGTTGTTGGAGGAAGGATCGAGATGTGGGAGACAGGGGAGAGGAAAATATAGGAATGAAATGTCGTTTGGGGGAAAAAGAGAAAATGGTGGGGGCAAAGAAGAGATCCATGTTTGTGTAATAACTGATTTGATTCAATGGTGGTTGAGGCATTTTGCTGTGAGGTTACGACTACGAGGGAAACTCCGCGTAAGTTGAGCAATGCAGAGTGTTTTCTGTTCAGAGCGGTCCGCGCCATTGTAGGAGATGATGCAGTCAGAGTCAAGTGTAAGAAGTTGAAGGATTCGCTTGACGTGTGTCTCCTTTTATTGCGATTTTGGTGGGAAAACAAACATTCGTTTAATAAGAAATACGTTTATACACATATAAAAAAAATAAACATAATTTTTTATTTTTAAGTTACTATTAATAGGACAGAATTTAGATCTATTTGCGTGAGTTGATTGGATTTTAATTCTCCAATAAATCGACATATGTGCTTTTTGTTATTAATGATGGATTAACAATATTTTAAAAATTTATGATTTTATCTGCTTAAATTTTCACACATACACACATATATCAATTTCATTTTAACTGTTTTTATTGAAATTATGATTTTCCTCGTGTGGTCTATAAATACAAAGGGCTCTGAGGATTACTAATTGCTTTTTCTCGCATGCCAATTAGCTGAAATTCATTCTCAAACCCTAAAAGTTACATTTGGTATCTAAACTCATTCTTCATTGGCAAATCACTGCCTTACCTTTATCAGTATTTTACTCCTCTATTTCTATTTATGAGGTAGAGAGAAAATATTTTTTTTTATCATATTTATAAGTCACATTATTAAAAGTTGTATAATTTATTATAAATCACATCATTAGATTCGATATTAAATAGAGGTAAATTTATAAACTTATTAAATGCTAATAAAAATAATGAAATATAAGGTTTTTCTTAATTCCGACTAAATATGGTATAGTTGACTTATAAATATAATTAGATTCCACTTTTATCACATTCTTCATTATTCTGGTTCCTTTTTAAGCTTATTTTTATTATAACATAACTTAAGCCATAAGAGTACATAAAAGCTTTCTAGACTCACTCCATTGGTGCTTTTCCTTGCTTTCTACTAGAACAATCATATGAAAAATGTTAATATGGGATGAGATTTCACGTCTCAATAACAGCTGAAAGTTTTTACCGTACACAAACAAATTAAATATGATAAAAGTAGTTGATTACATATGTATTAGTATATTTCATAATTCCTCATACATAATTTTTCTACAAAATCAATTATCATTATGTCAATCTGTGAACTGTATAATTATTCAATATGCAATATGCAGCCTCCCTTGTATCCTCTTTTGTCCTTATACCGTTAATTGGAGTTATAGGCTAACATATAGTCCAACAAAAACATCCATTTAACTCGATTGTCCTAAGCTCACCAAAACTTAAGATATACCCGACCAAAGGTATAGAGCTTAAGCCTGAACTATGGCTCCCCTCCCTAAAAACACAACTAAGGAGGTGTCACATGTCTCACAGCTCAAATACAATCTATGGCAGGGGATAACATGTAAAAAGGAGCCCTGACAAGTACCATCCGCTATGCACCGAATGGTGGCATTAAAACATGTTATCATACCAATCCCTCTGTACTCCATCCCATCACAAATACAACCGCTATGATAATTATATTCAATGAAAATAAAATATATTAAAACATAATTCTATTTATATCATATATCATCACAAGGTAAACCAATATCTCATAAAGCCTTAACAGACCAATATGTCATTTTTTAAATTTGAAGGACTAACTGTTATTTCTGAAATTCAAGGACAAAACTATAATTTTCGACTTTTATTATAATAATATTATAATTTACTATACATACACATATACGTATACTTCAGACCATTTTAAGAAAATAATCATTCATAATCATACACAATTCATAAGTATATGAAAAAATATTTAGAATTACCTGTTATTTCCTAACTTACAGAAAATCCTCAAAAGTTACTCCAAATCTCTCAATGAGAGTCTTCAAGTAACCACAAATAATCTCTACTACACTCTTTCTCTTACGCTCTCATATGGCTGAACAATGAAAGTATGTGTGTAAGTGTGGTAGAAGAGAAGGGGTGAAGCATTTATAGAATTTTCGGGTCTCAACTACTTTTTAAATTTCACATGTCCATCTACTATATAACTATCACACACATGTCTATTTACCATTTAACTACCACGTACATATATACCTACCATCTAACTACCAAACATGTGTGTGTGTGTGTCTACTATCTAACTACCAAACATATGTATATCTACCATTTAACTTCCAAACACATGTATAACTATAATCTAACAACCCTATATTGATCTACCAATCAAATATCACATTCTTGTCTACTACATAACCGTCTACCATTCAGGTTAGTATTTATTAA